>JARVGQ010001777.1:9920315-9932239 GCA_031762355.1 Hypsolebias martinsi | reverse complement strand
CTCTTACCATCTTGGCTTCTGAGAGACACTGACACTCTGAGAAGCTCTTTTTATACCCAATCATGTTGTCAGTTGACATAATTAGTGTTAATTGGTCTTAGCTGTTCATTATATGCTCAATATCCTTTTTCCAGACACTTATTGCTACTTGTCCCAACTTTTTGGGGATTTGTGGACACTGTGAAATTTTGAATCAACATATTTTTCCTTTCAAATGTTACATTTACTCCGATTAAACTTTTGATCTGACATCTACCGTATGTTCTATTACGAACAAAATATTGACATTTGCCATCTCCACTTTATTGCATTCAGTTTTGTATATTTTTTATTTCTTTCTATTTTTTTTAAACATTTTAGAAACTTTTTGTGTGAATCGTTTTATCTGTTGCTGCTGTTACACTTGAATTTCCCATCCGTGAGACCATAAAGGCTGTTTCTATTCTATTCTAGGGTTGTAGTGCAGTGTTGTGTAGATGGGTAAATAAGGGCACAGGTTGCACACTATTGTAAAGCACTTTGAATATCTTGGTTAGATAGAAAGGTACTGTATAAGTACAGTCCATTTACCATGTAGTCAAATGAGCAAAGGTTGACTAAAAGTTGGAAAATGCCAGCTAAAAGCAGCAAAAGGCTATCTAATCAACTAAAAGTAATGCAGACAGTTGCTTAAAAAAACTATAGCAAAACACAGCTCAAATCAGCAATAAAAGACCAAAACAGAGCAAGAAGCAAAAGGCTGACTAATCAGCTAAAAGTAACAGAACAGTAGCTAAAATCTAAAAGTAGCAAAAAGCTAGCTAAACTAAAAGTAGCAAAATGCTAGTTTATTGCAGAAAATGGTCAACGTAAAGTAAGAACAGGCAGCAAAAGCTAACTAAACAACTAAAAGTAGCAGAACAGTAGCTAAAATCTAAAAATATTAAAAAAAAGAAAATAAATTCAAAGTAGCGTTAGAAGGCAAAAATAGAGCAAGTGTGCTGAAGCAGATTTTTCAGAGAATGGTATTTTTTAAGTTATTAAAGACATTTCAAGTATGTGTGTACAGAAAATACATATAAATAAAGTCAAATATTTTAAAAAGTATAAAAGTTGCAGAAACCAAAAGAGTGGTGGTGCAGAGATTAGAGAGCCTGTGATCGGAAGAGCGACGGTTCAACTCCTGGTACCGACAACATCAAAATGTGGGTGGGACAGGTGAAGCACCCACATCTGCCTCCACCCTCATTTGCCCCACCCTGGGCCCATGAGCAAGGACCTTAACCCCCACCGTCTGCTCCCCCGGGTGCCCTAGATAGCAGCTCTCTGCTCCACACAGAGGGCTGTGGTAGCTCGGTGGTCTGTGGTTGCGTCAAGGGCATCCGGTGTTAAAACAATCGCCAAGTCTTTGTGCGAGTTAGTTCGCTGTGGCGACCCCTGAAGAAGGGAGCAGCCGAAAGAAGAAGACGTTACAGAAACCAAAAGTCAAATCAGCAAAAATGAAGTGAATATTTTTATATGTGAATGGCTAAAGTAGCACAAAGTATGTAGAATTTGTTATATTATAAAACATTTACACAACAATAAAAAACAGGAAAACAGTATTATGAATGCTAAATCATCATCCACACAATGTGCTATAAAATAAAATAATCTAGAAGTGTAAGTTGAGTTAAGTGTCAGTAGTATCCAGGCACTGCATCACATTATGCACGTATTACTATATGTCAATGAGAATTTTCTGTACATTTACATTTTAGTCTCTATAGTCTGAGCTGCACATATTGAAAGATAAATTGTTCCTTGAGTTTTAAGAGGCACTATAAAATCCCATTCCTCTTTCTATTTTAACAGGCTACCAAAGCCCTGGATCACCTAGAAGAGCTGATGTTCCTCCTCATGTGCAAACGTAGAGAACACGAGTTAAATGTAAGCAAGCAAGACCATTTAAAACCTTTCAAAAATGAAACATTTTAAAATCAATCTGAAAGTGTACAGAAATAAGACAACAATCAAATCACAGTAAAAAAAAGACAGATCAGACGAAGCCAGATAAATAAGAAGTTTCTGCACATAATGAATGTGGTTTTGTGTTCCCACCTGTGTCAGCAGCATTCTGATTGAGAACAGGTTTAATCTGATTCTTCATCAGCTCTGAGGGTGTTCACTAAAACATCTCTGCTGGCTTGAAATCCCATCACAGAGTCAAATTATTAGAGCGGCGGCGAGAGAGGATCATCTAAAAAAAAACAAAGCTAGAGCATAAACTGCAAAGTTATGTGACATTCCAACTGAGTATGACGACTATAAATCAAACTTTCTCATGTACTTCAAGCTGAGGTCTGAAATACTCCTTGCCCCTTGAGACTGGACTCATGTTCAGTATTTCATGTGGTTTTCTATTAAAGGAAGTGCACATGAAGTCAGTCAGGTGGCGCATGATCCAGATGAGAAGGATCTGAAAGGTAAAGAGAATAAAAGACTTTACTGCTTTATATATAACACCCATTCTAAATGTTCCCACTCCTTTGGTAAGCTTGTCTTTCAGATATGAACCCCTCCTGTGAGAGGAGAGACGCCTGGTGGCCTGTCAAAGCTTGCAGGTTGATTAAACACATAATTACACATTTATTTAGAAGGTTTTTTTTTTTTTATTCCCACACATTTTTTTACATCAGGAGCTTTTGTGAGGTTGTAATTTTCCCCAGAAACACTTTAATAAACAGAAAAGAAAAAGCTTCTGATTGAATGTTGTGGTTTGTGGACAAAATATCCCCCAAAAAAAAAACCAACTGTGTGAGACAAAACCACTTGTGTGATTTATAAACCTTTAAGGCAGAGGTGCCCAAAGTGGGGCCCACGGGCCAAAGTTGACCCGCCAAGCTGTCCTCATCACTATATTAAAAATGCCTTTGAAGAACCAGTGTGTTTACACTGTCATTCCAAGTTCAGTGTTAGATGGAAAGTTGGCCCAGTGACTACTGTAATGACACTTAACAGCTGGAGTGACTCATTTGTGCATTCATTTAAAAAATTTTAATAATTTATATTTTATTTTGACAGACTTCATACTGTCCCTCTGCAGTTTCTTGCTGCTGAATAACATTTCCTTTGACAAAGCTGAGCATCATGGAGGTGCCCATCACGCACCTTTCTTGAGCACCTAAATTTTAACTCGGCATCTTTGAAAAGTTAAGAAACCATCATTAGGATTTTGTAGGAAACAATTCTCAAACCTCAGATTCACCAAAATATTGAATAAGTGTTGAATAAATATGGAATAAATGACAACAGTCTCAAACGGGACATAAAATCTATATTTTTTGTTTGTTTGCATGTCACGCCACCTGTCAATCAATCCAGTAGTCATGTCAGCGACTGACTAGTCAGCGACTGACCAGTCAGTGACCTCAATTTGTCCTGAAGTGAACATCCCTTTACCTGAAGAGCTGCAGCTTTGCAGTCAGAGGATTCAATAATAACAGAGTTTACATGTTTTGTTTCATGTTAAGCTACTGTAATAAACCTTTGTAAAATACACCAAAATGCAGGAAATGACATCTACTTTAATCAACATTCTCTGGGGGAGGACCCCAGACCCCCCACCATCAACACAGCCTGTTCTGTAATGTTCTTTATACAGAATGGAAGGATAAATAACTAATAAATAAATGGACTTTACTTAAATAATTATTTGCATTTCATGTATTATATTAGTGCATTTGGCCCACGGCCCTCTGATAGATTTTAAATTTGGCCCTTTCAGAGAAAAGTTTGGGCACCCCTGGATTAAGGCCATTTATTACACAATATGTGTGGTCACGTTTTACAACCTGAACGAAAAACCTTTGAAGATGAAAATATTAAGATCAAATTCTCACTTTAAATCAGTTATGTCTCTTAAAAACTTTTTGAAAAAAAAAGGGGGTTTATTCTACATTTTATTTATTATTATTATTATTATTATTATTATTATTATTATTATTATTATTGGTCTTTAAATGTGGAAATAAAGCAATACAAAAATTATCCACTAGAGGGCAGAGTCGACCAAAGCAAAGCACATAACGGCCCATGTACAGAAAAAGCTTTTATTTTGCTTGTGTAAGACAATGCTTTTTTAATATAAAATTAATTTAGACTGTATCTCTTTGTCAGTAGAAAGGATTGTTGTAATTTTGACATTTAGAATAAGCTTTATTATTATTAAATTGTGACTAATGTCTAAATGTTATTAAAAAAACTCAGAAAATAAAAGTTAACTTTAATTTGTACCGGTATGTGGATTTCAATAAAAATAAATTGAATAAAACAAAATTGGATGCATCCCCAATAAACCTAATTGTCAAACTAAGAAAGACAGTGGTTATGTTACATAAGTAATTTGTTAATGCTGGTTTACATTGCAGTTTTAAGGACTCAGAAATTGCCAAACTTCACAGAATCCTCCCAGTATGAGCCCTTTAAAGGTGTACATTTCAACAATATCATGTTGTTTATCTTGCAACTTGTTTGCCATCTGGGTCTCAGACCAAACTGTGTGTATCTTTGAGGTTCAGGACAAGGCCTGGTGAACGTAGACGCTATTTTCCTAATTATTACTGTCAGCACTTTTAGTTCTGTTTGACAGACAGACACAGAAACCAACAGTTTCATAACTGTTAGTGTCAGAAATATTTCCAATAATGTAATGAACCATTGTGTCTTTTTAATCTGTTTGTGAATTAAATAATTTGTTTCTGGGATCCGTTATATCACTTCTTTGGGAATAATCAATAATTCCAATATAAGATTTTTATTGTCAAACAAGTACACTACAAGTTGAGGTAATAATCAGCTGACTGATGTTAAAAATCCTGTTTAGTTTCATTTTTTGTGTGTGACTATTACTTATTGTGAGGTTTATTAGTTGAAAGGCACATATAGAACTGTGTCATTGTCAGATGGCACTGAAAACTTCTGACAGCTACAGTTACGACAGCAGTGACTACTTGTTCACATGATCATCATCATAAGGGTTATTTCTGTTCAGGGTTCTCAGCAGGTCACTTTTCTAGATGTCTTCAGGTGAAAGGACAGGTTGTCTGTCCATCATAGAGATGTGTGACACAAACAATTTCACACACGCACAATCATTTCTTCAGTCATTCAGAAATGAACCTAACTTGTCTGTTGATGTGTTGTGGAGGCCAGGTGAGTCAGAGGACATCCGCCAGGCGTGAGGCAAACAAATTTTTTTGCTGAAAATCCACCTGCAGATTGATTTGTGTATTTTTAGATCAGTTATTTGCATATTGTTGAGGAATGTGCACAAGACTTACAACAGACACTATGAATGAGTCAGCGGCTCTTAAATGAAGATGGCTCCGCTTTGTCATTATGATATCAGAATTTTATAGACGCTATGTCATCGGAATCATAATGACAGAGGGGTTGGCAGAAACCCAAGTTTACCTGCCATTCAAAGAATCAAGTGCAGTCGTACTTGAAAATGAAGGGACACGTCTGGTCTCAAGTGTGATCAGTTTAATGTCCCAAAAAGATTTCAAAACGTAACATTATACAGTATTATATACAAATTATGGATATAATAACAGTATTTTAAACAGTCTAATATAACAGTATATTAAATTAGTACATTTTTATAATTTATATTTCTGAAGAGTCACACAAAAATTCTCCAGGAAAACCAAATCAACAAAGCTTTACATGAGTGTTAGGTGGATTTAAAAGTTTTAACAAGTAAGAATAAAAATAAAGTGTGATAAATTGGACATAAAATTGTATTCTCTTGCTAAACAAGCCTTGTGTTGGATTTTTTTTTATTTTATTTTTTTATAAATGTCCTCATTTGAGTTTAGGCTTTCTACAAGTCATTACGTAATACAGTACAACAGTGGAAACAACTCATGAACGAGCTGAAAGTAAGCAACATCGCAATAAAAACAAAATAAATAAAATGAAAAAATAAAATCAAACGTCAAAGGAGACGCAGGTTGTGGTTTCATCAGTGAATCCGGTGGTTGATTAGTGATGTCTGGGCGGGTCGATGCGGCTCGTCGCTCCGCCCTCCACTCTCCCGCCTGTTCGACGTGCTGTTGTTGCTTTCGGCTCTTACTGGCACAAGTGTCGGAGCGGAGCCAGCGGAGGGAGCCGGGTCAGTTCAGGTCCACTCCCAGGCGCTACCTTGGACTTGAACCACCGCTCAGCAACCAGAAGAGGGACCACAACCGGATTTGTGCTCGGAGCTGGAAGTTTCTGAGGAGTATTTTTTTGTTTGTTTTGTTTTTTATGCAGGGTGGTCTCTCTCTCTCTCTGACTTCCAGCTGTTGGGAATCATGGCGCTCAGAGCCAGAGCGCTGTACGACTTCAACTCTGAAAACCAAGGGGAGCTGTCGGTGAAGGAGAACGAGATCCTGACGTTGTACAGCGAGCAGGACATCGAGGGCTGGCTGGAGGGCACGAACGACAAGGGGGTAAGAGGACTGGTCCCTGCTTCCTATGTGGAGGTGCTGAAAAACGATGCTCCCTCCACGGTTAACAACAACAGCTGCAGCACATCTGGGGGCTCCAGGTATGCCAATGTCCCAAGTGGGGGCTTTGACAACTTTTCTCAACCGTCTCCTCCGAGTCTGAGCACTTCCCATGCTCCTTTGCAGCAGCAGGGTTTTAAGCAGCACAGTCAGGGCAGTGATGATGACTGGGATGATGACTGGGACGACAACTCCACTGTGGCAGATGAGCCAGGCACAGTGGGAGGAAGGTATAATGACTTTGAAGGTAATGGACCCTACACCTACAGGGTGTCGACGTCCACGGGGTCCAAAGGTAACGCGCAACAGGCAAGGAGCTCCGCCTCGGTCAGCAGGAACCTGAACAGGTTCTCCACCTTCGTAAAGTCAGGAGGAGAGGCGTTTGTGCTCGGGGAGGCGTCAGGCTTCATCAAAGATGGGGATAAGATCTGCGTGGTGATGGGTCAGTATGGTCCAGAGTGGCAAGAGAACCCCTACCCGTTCACCTGCACAATCGACGACCCCACGAAGCAGACCAAGTTCAAGGGCATGAAAAGCTACATCTCCTATAAGCTGACCCCCACGCACACGCAGACGCAAGTGAACAGGCGGTATAAGCACTTCGACTGGCTGTATGCCCGCCTGGCGGAGAAGTTCCCCGTCATCTCAGTGCCACACCTGCCGGAGAAGCAGGCCACGGGGCGCTTCGAGGAGGACTTCATCTCCAAGAGGAGGAAAGGCCTCATCTGGTGGATGAACCACATGACCAGCCACCCTGTCCTGGCCAAGTGCGACGTGTTCCAACACTTTCTCACCTGCAGCAGCACCGACGAGAAGGCCTGGAAGCAGGGGAAGCGGAAGGCGGAGAAGGACGAGATGGTTGGAGCCAACTTCTTCCTCACCATCAGCACGCCGCCGACGCCGCTCGACTTCCAGGAGGTCGAGAGCAAAATCGACGGATTCAAGACTTTCACCAAACGAATGGATGACAGCTCCTTGCAGCTCAGTGCCACCGTCAACGAGTTTGCACGTAAACAGATCGGCGGCTTTAAGAAGGAGTACCAAAAGGTGGGGATGTCATTTAAGGCCCTGAGCCAAGCGTTTGAGATGGACCAGCAGATGTACTCCTCAGGACTCAACCAGGCCATCTCCTTCACTGGAGAGGCGTACGAATCAATTGGGGAATATTTCTCCGAGC
The DNA here is from genome assembly GCA_031762355.1 of Hypsolebias martinsi. Lineage (NCBI taxonomy): Eukaryota > Metazoa > Chordata > Actinopteri > Cyprinodontiformes > Rivulidae > Hypsolebias > Hypsolebias martinsi. The sequence continues at coordinate 9,924,550 of JARVGQ010001777.1, read as the reverse complement.
AGCCCAGCAAAGATCTTGACCCAGTTATGGACCTCTTAGCTCTTTATCAAGGACACCTGGCAAACTTCCCAGACCTCATTCATGTCCAAAAAGGTAAATTTAAAACCCTGAGATATTTTCAATGGCTTATTTTTTTCCATTTAAGGTTGCTTTTAGCTCTTTCGTGTGTCAAATGATAACACTGAATGCTTTTCATTTATAAGTCTCCGAAATGACAAATGGCCACTTCAGGTTGTGTCAGGAAAATTGAGCATTTGGGCATTGTTGCTGTTTCTAAATCAGCCGTCAAATGACAATAGAGCTTAAGTCCATTTTCAAAACAAATAAGTGTGTTTGCATTTGGTGAACTTGCTGCTGCCACTGTGCGACCCACCTGCTGAACGAGGAGGGAGGCAACCATCGGCCTGTTTGTTTTTCCATGACGTAATGACACAGAGAATAGCTTTACTTTCCTACACTAAATGATAAGTGCATGTTCATTATGATTCATAAATGGTTGTTTCTAGACTTTTTTGCACAGATAAACTAGATTGTGATATTTATTACATAATCACAAGAGTTCCTTGACTCACAAATTTAAAATTTAAAGCATCCACCCTGTTCATATACCGGTATGTGAAATAATTGGATAAAATTCCATTTCAAGTGCAAATTTTAATGGGTTCCCATAATTTTTGGTGCCATTCTTTGAAGAAGAAAAAAAGTGTGGCACCAAGTGATTTATCTCAAGATAATTGACCTTTGATTATTAAATGTCATTAACTTTACAGTTAAAACACTACAGTATAACTGTGGACATGGTTGTTTGTCTAGGTCATAAAAAATAAATGCTGAATAACTTGGAAAAGTCAGTTTGCTGCATTTGAAGGGAAACAAATTAAGGTAAGATTATGTTTCAGATAATCAGCGAAAACAAATATAGGATACTAAAATGAGAAAAAGACAAATAATAACATTTCTGCCTTATAAACATAAAATAAAACTGAGTAATTGTGACAGCACCACAGAGTGAAGGCCAGATTTTAACAGTAGTGATTAACGTTACGTCCATTGTGTTCCTTTTACTCTGATTGTAATGTGGCTCTGCTTGTCTTGAAGAATAGATAGTGACTTGTGAAACTGAATGTACAGCATGAGGTCTTAGTGATTAAATATATTATTGTAGGTCAGTGTTCCCACAACAAGTTTGATTCTGTTCAGAAACATTGAAACTTGGAACGCGGAGTGAAAGATCGATGCTGTTTCATTTTAGCTGTTATGCATTTATATTCTAGTAATGCTTGTGCTCATTATCAATAATGTATAGAACATTTGACTTTTTACAATGTTGTTATACTCTAGTTTAACAATTGACAAGTTACAGTTTGTAGGTTAAATTTTGATAATTTAAAAAAAAAAAAAAAAAAAGGGACCAAAAGCTATGCCTTGTGGTATACCTCAAGGCTTTTGTAACCAATTGTGGTACATGTTCTATTTAAAGGCATGGGTTCTGTCAGTAAAGAATGGTTTTATCCATTTATTTTACTTTTTTATTATTATTATTTAACAGTAGGAACGTAAATAATAGTGCAATTAAGACTTTTTAAAGTCAAGGCTGATACTTGGCCTTCCTTGACTGAATTTATTCTTAAAAATAAAAAATAAAATAAAAACTCCCATCTGAAAACAGTCTGCCTTTTCAGTTTACTGAAGTTTTTAAAACTCAGTGAATTGACATACAGTAGTATTAAAATGACGTGCAACTTAAACCCATTCATAAATCCTCCCTTCAGTATAAACCTGACTGACTACTTTCTGGTGGTTATTGTTCAGATGTGTGGTTTTGTTTTGTTTTTTCTTTGTAAATCTATTGCAAAACTGTGCTATGTCTGATACGAGACAGCACAGACTTGCATTTAGTCCTGTTCAGTTAATGAAAGATTCCTAGTAACTTTCTCTGATCCACAAGGAAATGTCTTTATCTGCTAATTCAGGTCCCTGTTAGTAGCCTCAGAGAACAGGTTTTAAAATGTTGATATATGACTATAACATTAGTATACACACCAATAGTTAAAACAAGTCAGGCTAGTGAATTATAAATTAAATAGTAGAGGAACCAAAGACAATGCCTTGTGGCACGCCTCCCTAATTTTTTTGACCTATCTGGAAGTGTCTGTTTTTATCAGTAGAAAGAACTTGATCCATTTCATAATGCCATCCATTAAACCATTTTATGATACATAACTTAGTAAAAGGAACGCAATGACATGAGCTAATATAGACTTGTACTTAACCCTGTTCAGTCCATAACATATTCCTAGCTAAGGTCTGCTAGGCTAAAATATAGCTTTTTTTTATGATCAGAAAGCACATTTGTATGTATTTATGCTTATCAAGGGTTTTGCAAGTGTTTAGTTCAGCCCAACAGCATAGATTTTGCATGATGTGTATCATAAGCACTCGTGGACATCCTGGTTTGGGCCACAAAGACACTAGGTCCATTCACTCCACAATAGATGGTGCAGGGTGGGGGGGAACAGGACAGTGTTTAGACTGCAGTGGGACACAAACTTCCCAGTCAGCTCAAATCAAGTTCGCCACGTAGGCCACACACACAACCCAAATAAGGTGACACCGCCGTTTGCACAGTCTGGCACGATATGCACACAGTCCAGTTCCACAAATAAAGGATCTTACTTGTTGCAAAGTATTTGGAAAAGTCAAAACACGGGAAAAGACAGAAGATAAAAAGGTGAACCAGATGGAGCGCATGTTGTTTTTTGATACTTTGAGGCAGTTTAGTTTTACATTTGTGCATTCCTTCTCCGCTGAATCATCAGAGAAGTGAGAAAACAGCCCTAATTCCTTTCTATTTATAGGAAAAGTTGAGGAGAGAAAACAAAGATGCTCTTTAAGATGCGATAAACATGTATGCCACATTGACAGAGACATGTGGGACTGATTAGTTTGGCTGCCTGTGTTGCAGTAAATATTTCAGAGACGTTTCTGTCATCCAGCTCTTTGTTAAGTGATGGAGTGAGGTATATTTTGTGGTCTTCTGTCTACTTGTGCCTTATCTTTCAGTGTCTCAAACTGCAGTTTCGGTCTTGATCCGATCTGTAGCCTGATCACATGCAAAGGAAACAGTGAAATTAACATGCAGTTTACTGCTGCCTGCGCTCGCTTCTGCGCCGGACCAGAGGCCAGGCCACATCCTATAGTGTCATAAACTCACATATACGGTGGTTGCACAAAAGGCTGTCAGCTGGAACTGAAGAGATAATGTAATGACAGCGGCTAACAGAGCAATCCTCACAGCTCTAAAGGGTAAATGGATCAGTTTAAAGTGGGATGTCTCGGGAGATAATCTTACAGCCGTCACCTGTGTTGTGAATCAGTTCCATCAATATGTGTGCTTTGTTTTTAGCTTGCTGAAGCCTACCTAACTGCAAACATCAGGCAGGTGAAATGTAAGCTTTCCTGCTGAGGGACCTGGCCATCACTGTATTGATCTCCACCTTTACCGGGACCCCATTAGCCATTAGTGTACAGCTTCAGAAACAGAATGCCAACACTTTCTATTAAATGGCTCTGCTTTGGGGGGAAAACAACCCTGCTATCGATTTCTACTTTATTTTTGTCTTAAACTCATGTTTTTGTCTTTGAGAGCTTCAGGGCGTGGTTTCACTTTACACTTTCAGCTATTGACAAAGTGGAAGGAAAGCAATGAGTTTCATAAATTGTGTGGTTTGAACGCTGAACCTACAAAACTTTTGCAACTACAGATGCAAGACGCACAACAGCTTTATCGCCCACTGCTGAAAGGTGATGATAATGTTTTGCTTGAGTCTGTGTGTTCCTGTATCTGTCTGTCAGGCAGCTTTATAGTTATTACGCTAAAATATGATGTAGTAGTAGCTCATAGTCATTAACAATGCATACTTTGAGCACAAAGAGATTGTATGAGATTTTGCAATGTTGCATGAGATCACATTACAGTAGTCCCTCGTTTATCGCAGGGGGTTACGTTCCGGACGCCCCCTGGCCCTCACACACTGCAATAAGTGAAAAACCACCAAGTAGGAATGCTATATTTATTTTAGTACAGGTTGTCCCCGAGTTACGAACGGGTTCCGGACCTAAGGACCGTTCGTACCTCGATTTTGCTGTAACTCAGTGCGCCGGCCACATGGCGCCGTAAGTCCGGATTTTCGTCCGTAACTCGAAACTGAAACCACATGGCAGCCGTAACGTCT
>JARVGQ010001777.1:9887143-9897706 GCA_031762355.1 Hypsolebias martinsi | reverse complement strand
AAAAAAAATCATAATAATGGTGTGAAGAGGATGGCTGTAAGGTGAGAAGGGAGGCCATCGAAAATGGAAAAAAAAAAAAAGACTTTTTGGATTACGTCACAGTTTGTGTTGACAAACGCTTCCTCGTACGACTTTCAGCACCCGACTGTAAGATTCTGAACCCCTCTGCAGTATTTTAGTCCTTGATGAGCTTTTGTGAGCTAAAAGGCCCTTTGATGGCTTCTTCTGAGTGTCTCACACAAAGAAAATCAAGTATTCTATTTTTTTTTTTTAACGACTGAAACAGAGTTCATAAGCTCCAAGTGGAGTTAAAGGGACTTTATTAACCATCTGGTCTGGATTCGTCTGAGAGGAACCTTGTTAAACCAAACGAGCAAAGATGTCTCTGTCTCCTGCAGCCTCATCTTTTAAAAAGAGGGCTATTGTTCTTTCAGCAGCAGCTCCACAATTTCCAACCCTTAAATTACTTGTGAGAGCTAATAGCCGATGCTTAAGAACCCATCTGACATGTCTTTCTCTCTGTTTTTTTTGTTTTACAGAATAATAATAACTGTTAGTAGCTTGTGCCTCTAACACTTGGGCTGCATTACACTCAACAGGGTGATGAGTGTCGAACACACGACCTCTTCCTTGCAGACATTCCCATTTTGTAACTCACGCTGTCATGTCAGCATTTTCTCTGCACCAGTTTCCTCTGTTGGAGAACATAAATGACTTGTTGGTGGGAAAACACAGATGGGTGGGCGCAATAAGTGCAGGGAAAGGATGAGGCTGGAAAGGACCTGACATACATATATCTTATACATGTGGACCAAGAAAAGAGTTCCCAGCATTCCAAGCAGGATTTTCTCTTAAACAGAATCAAATCCATCCATGTTGACGCCTTATTGTTTGAAACACAAAACCAGTGTTCAATGCAGTGCCGGTTTTAGCTTCTTTTTGGGGGTGCTCAAGCACCCTTGAAAAATTAAGTAAAAAAAAAAATAAAAAAAAAAAACAAAAACATTTGGGGCGGTTCTGGGCTTGGGTTCCGTTTATTGCATTTCTGATTCAATGCAACAAAATAAATAAATTTAAAAGGTAATATAGATCACTGTAACACTTAGGTTATTTACATAATGACTTTAATTGCTGGATATCTAGCCCCTGAGCTGCTGGCTTTCAGCAACTGTGGCCCCCTGAGCAGTTGTTTAATAGCCCTTTAGAGAGTGGAATACAGTTTATTCCATTTCCAAAACCTAGAGTCTGGAAAAATGGATAAAGCCCTGTGGCCGACCTCATGAGCTGATGAATACAACAGTGATTAACAGGAAGTACGACATGTTCATCTGTACAAAGGTAACTGCAGGTAAATCCTCCATTTTCTGTCACAATTACATTGTATGCTTAATGGTTAAATTAAAGGTTAATGCTTAAAGTTAGTTGTGCTTTGTTGTGTGTGTTTTGTGTGTAGATATATGTTGCAACTTCTGGCTGCATAATTTTAGTCTTTGTTTGTTCTGGTCAGTTAATACTAAACTAATACTGTACACAGCATTTATTAGGTTGTATAATGTAAAGCAGAGCGCTACGTCTGTAACATCTTAGCTAGCGCTTCTGTATTGCATGCTGCTAGCTTAGCGCTACTTCTTGTTGTGGTGAGCTCTCTACATAGTTACTGAATCAAGTGTTTACTTATGTAGGTAAACATAAATTTAAAACAGTTAAGTCAGGTCCTCTGGAAAAAAAAACAAAAACAAACAAAAAAGGTAGAAACGTATCGTCTTTCATCCGAAGATTTCTTCAGTCTGACTGAAGAAGTCTTTGGATGAAATGTTTCTACATTTTTTGTTTGTTTGTTTTTTGAACGTCCAGAGACCCTGACTTAACTTTAAGATTTTTCTAACTGGATTATTGAGCATGCATCAAGGTAAACAGATGTTTAAAAACCTGTTAAACTACACCAGAATACAGGAAATGGCTTTGACTTTATTCAACAATTTCTGGGGGAGGACCCCCAGACCCCATCCCCAGCGTGTCCCCCCACATAATGAATGTTTCTGACACCAATGGCCACCACGTTGTTCAAGCCAAGAGTCATTGTCAGCACTAAGGGTGTCACAATCAACTGGTGGTGGTGAACCCAGTGGTGCAGGCAGGCAGGACTCAAGGTAATATAAAATAAAGAATTTATTTTACAAGACAAAAGAGCTGGCGGGGCAGCAAACTTACATAACCCAGGAGGTGAACACGAGGAGCAAACTAGGCATCACAGGGAACAGGACAGGACATCACCAGTGGACAGGTAAACAATGCCAGGACAAAGACTAACACAGAGACACAGACTTATATAGAAGAAACACCAATCAGAAAAAGTGAAGCCACCTGTGAACAATCACAGATGCCAGAGAAAGAGACAGAGGATGCAAGACATGAACACGACACAAGATGGGGTTGGATACAAGAGAAACCCAAACCCTATAAAGAGAAACAGAGGATCAGGGGGAACATAGGCAAACACGACACCACAGACAAAACCATAACTCCTACAGAGGGCTAAGCACCCCTAAAGGTCAGATTCTAGAATCACCCCTGGTTAAAAGGCAAATTCTGAGCAGGAATTTTTTCAGGTTAGCACTTTTTTTTTAAATTAATTTTCTTACATTTATTAGTGCCTTTGTTCAAACATAAATTATTACTTTTCTCAAAGCCATGACTTGTCTGCACTCTACTTTGTCAGCGTTTCGTCAGCTCAGCTCCTGCTGATCAAATACTATTCTTGATATCCACCTGGTTAAATAAAATAAAATTACTAAATACTGATAAAATCATGATGATGGGTGATTTCAATATTCATGTAATGTTGAAAGTGATAGCTCAAACATAGCCTTTAAACATTTAATAGTTATTGGTTTTACCCAAAACGTCAGAACATCTACTCATTCTCATCATCACACTCTTAATCTGGTTCTGACTTATGGCATCGTAAATTAATGTAATTTTAAATAAAAATAGGCTTCCTGAATTTTGGATAGATTTGTGTGAATTACTGTTGCAGACAAAATAAAATCTGTACTTCCTGCATTGTACCCCTGAATTCTCATCTAATGGCAGCTTTAAAACTGTAATTGTTCACCCACTGATCCGATCTGAAGCGTTAGAACCAGTCCTGCTGCACCCATTTCTGCTCAGAATCACCAAAATAAAATAAAAATGTGTGAATGCATAGTTCTGTATTCATCCTATTTTGTACTTTGCTCGAGTCATCTGTGCAGGAAAGAATACACCGAGGTGTGAAAATCCTGAAATTTGGATGAAAATGTCCAATATGTCAGTTCCCCGAATGAACGAATTCTCAGACACAAAAATGGTCAAAATCTTTTTTTGGTTGTTTCTGGTGCTTTTCTGGCACTCGTTTGTTTATTCCATTTTGTTCATCGTGTGTTATTTTCTGGGTTTTGTGTTTATGCTTAGTTCTGTTACTTATTTAGTAGCTTTGTTGTGCTGTCAAGCCACGTCTGCTTATACTCAGTTTTTTGTGCAGTTTTAGTAACTAGACGCAACAAAAACTGCCAAAAACTCATTTATGAGGAAGAAATCAGAAATACCTCAGAATATACTAAGAATGATCTGGTACTGACAGAAATAACTACACAACGGATGATTTGATGCTACTGATTATGAGACACAACATTTTAAAGTGATTTATTAAAAATAATGTATAAATAAACATGGCAATTCTGTTACAAACTCAATCATACCATTTCAATGAGACACACTAGATATATGAACATTATAACTTTCAGTGGTTTACAGTGTTCTTGTGACAGCGTTAATGTCGCAGCTGAGCTGCTCATTCAGTCATTTTAGAGTTCATTAATACACAATTTATTTAAGAACAGATTATACAGACTTGGATAAATAATATAAATACCAACTCTCATTTCAGTCAATAAAGGCTATTTGTTCGGAAAGACTTTTCAGTAGTTTTACCTTAAAAGACACTCCTGAAGATTCAAAATGCTCCACTTTAGGCTGTTATTTCCCATAAACAAGTTTCCGTACTAATACAGTTTAGATCTGCAAAAATTGTGAAGTATGTTGTACAATACGGTAAAATATATATGACTAAAAAGTGTGACAATGTGACGACAGCATGGGGAAATAGTGGGTATAAAAGTTGTACAAAACTTGCTGTTTCAATAAACAGCCAGACTGGGAAGCATCAGCAACAGAACTGTCAGTTTTACAACGTTTACCCTCGATAACTGACAGCACATGCAACCTTTAACAAAGGTGACGCAAATATATTGTTAAAAAAATACCTGAGTTTACAAAAGTAAGCAAACATCAATATAAAATACATTAAAACAATAAAAGAATCACAATCGATTGAAATACTTAAGACAATATATCATTGTGCCGGTGGCAGTCGCAGTAAATCACAGTTTTAAGATTTTATTTTATGATCTTCTTATCTTTTATGAGCAAAACCCAAAACAGATTTAGACATTTTTGATTTTACTACAAAGATGGTTGTTTTGTAGATTTATAAGTGAGAAAAATGTGTCCAGTACATACAGATGTATGTTGTTTTTTTAACCGATATTTAAACAGATTGTGCAACTGAAAGAAAACCCAATGTTCTTCTAAACCTGGGTTCCCTACTGTCAAGTACAAGAACGTTATTGTAATGTTCATTTGTCTTTAAAGTTAATGAGTCAGTTCGTCCACTAGAAACAGAAGACTTTACAGACAATCCTTAGGCATTGATCTATGAGATTATTAGTGTATGTGAAAATATGACCTGTAATAATATTTTTTAGCAAGCCGAACTCATTTTATGATATTTTTTAGATCAACACAACAATAAAATGAATAGAGATGGAGTCCACAAGGATATTTGTTACCATTCAGCAACTGATGCCTCCTGGAAATGAAAGTCGTGAGCATGACAGTGATGAAACTGATTTATATATTACTTTCTTTAACAAAGGATCAAAAAGCTCTATAAATTTAAAAGAGCTAATAATTCTGTTCATAACCTGTAGTGCTATTTAACACTAAAACAATAATACTTTTCAAAAATTACATAAACTCGTGGTAATATTTTTAAAAAGGTAACAAATTTCACACCCAGTACTGATTCTTCTGCAGAGTAGGAGTAGTGGTTCTAATAACCTGAGAACACGCTACTGGGGAACCATCACTCCAAGAACTTATAAGTACCTTTGAATCAATTGTGTCATAAAGTGAATCCTGATTCTGCGTAAACAACCTATCCAGAACAGGGCTACCAGGGCCGGGGTTCAAAGGGGTGACAGTAACCGTGGGAACTGTAGTGCTCCTCTGGGTTTGGCCAGTGTAACATGGACCGTTTGAGGAACCGGCGGACGGAAGCTCCTGTGGTGAAGCACATCTCTGCTTCCGTTGTCTGTGGTGCCGAAAATAGACAACCAGGACCACAAAAATGATTATGAGAAGCAGAAGGGCCAGCAGTGGCAAAATGATCAGGAGTGGATTGGATGTTTTTTGAGGGTAGGACTCTACTCGAACTGGCGTGTTTAGAAATGGCAATTCCTCTGTTTGAGATGGTTTGCCAAGAGTCGTGCCAAAGAAGTTAGTCCTGTTTGAGTTCCCCCAGCGGTTGCGCCCCCTGAATTTGTGCTGGGTTTTGATTGGCTGTTGGGTGGAGAGGAGAACTGTAGCAGGTACGGGGGAAGCGTTTCCGTTTCTAGAAGACTTGATTGGCGTCAAAGGAATGGGTGATGTGGTTGGGACTGGACTTGCTGTGGTTGGAAAAAGTGCTGGATCATATGGCACAATTGTAAAGTGGAATTCCCCTTTAGCAGGTTGGATGTTATCAGCTTTCAGTACAAATACCAACGAGTCATTCAGCTCCTCAACACCAGTCATGTTGATGTTCAGCTCCAGTGCTATCTTCTCCTGCATCATTTCCTGAAATGTGAAAGACTCAACTGGTAGAACTTTCTTGGTGAATTTATGTTTTAGCTGAACAACTTTCCCATGCTTAGGATGGCATATAATTTCAAAGACAGGGTCACTGTCACTCAAACGAGCCAATTCAGAGACATTAAAAAAGCTAGAGTTGAGTTTGACACTAACCCCATTGGGAATTCTCATGCCTTTGCCAACCTGGATCAAAGGTAAGACGGTTATATTGAGCACTTGGCCAGTAAGATTAGCCTCCGAAGTGAAGGCGGTAAACTCAAAGTTGTCCTCAAAGGAGGAAAGAACTGTCATATGGTAGAAAAACCTTCCAGCTTCCAAGTCTTCTTGTTGAAATAGTGCAACTTCTTGGTTTCCCATCAGAAGTTTCCCAAAATTTGGAGGCCTTGTAACTTTGTAGTAAATGGTGACATCTTTTCCATTAGTCTCAGCAGCAAGGTTGTCCTGGGTCAGAGCCACTGAGGTTTTGCCTTGTTGCAGTGATACTTCAGTGTAGTTGACCAGATTTATGGTGATCTCTGTCACATCTATGTTAAACAGTTTATATATCGGTTTGTGATGTCCATCCGTGACACTGAAGTAAAACACCCCTGAGACAGAGCTCCCATCATGAACAAAATAGACACTTCTGTTGTTGATCTGGGCTTGAGTAAAGGCCACTATGGACTCGTTCAAACATCCTACAAGTGCTAGATAACCATTGTTTGGTTTGCTAATTACAGAAAACTTAATATCCTCAGGAGGATTGTCCAAGTCTTCAACTTTGAGATTTTCAGGTCCGAGTGTTACTTTATCCCCTTGTACCACTTTCAGACTTGGAATTTTATTTCTTAGCAAAGGTGGCTGATCATTTACAGGTGTGATTGTGATGTTAAAATGTTCCACAACAACGTCTTTCTCATCTTGAGGGGGTTGTGCAGTTTGACCCTTAGGATTAAGCCAAGTGCTGAACACAAAATAATCACGAGTTGTCTCTGAGTTGTCGTGCTTGTAGGTGATACCATATTTACTGACGATGAACTGAGAGAAGTTGGGTTTCTCTTTGGTGAGATTTCTCTCACCTACTATGATGACGCCGTGTTGAGGAAGTGATGTCACTTGAAACCAGACCTCGTGGGAGCTCCGCTGTGGTGTTGGCAACTTTGACATTAAGTTCGAGGCATCCAGCTTGAACTCATCAATGACAACACTCATGCCTTCTGTCACCTCAGCACCTATTAGCAAGAAAACATTAAGTGAACCCATTAAGATTGCTTTAAAAGTCCTGAAATGCCGTGCTTCTCTCTTTAGGATTGGATACATTTTGTGCAGTTAAAAGCATGCAAAGCTCCACCTTATTTAGGAAAACCCAACAGTACTTTTCATACCTGTGTTTGCAAGGAGGACAGTGTTGCGTTCAGATCCTGTATTTTCAAAGGAGATGTCAATTTTGAAGGTCTGACTTTCTATAGAAGCAGGCGGCGATGATACAGAAAAGGTCATCGAGTCCATGGCTTCCCAGCCTACATTTTCAATGGGCGTTTGGATGTAAACAACTTCCTTTCTGTCCACCTGTAAAACAAAAACAATGCAAATTGTGAGCTAAATCAAATGTAAAAGGGGTTCAAAAATTGCTCATCCATCTGACAGACACAATCTGTAGGAGGTAATTAATAATTCAAGTCTGCTTGCTTAGCAGTAAATCCAAAGTAAGCATGACTTTGACCGCGTTTGATGAAAATCCATCAGCAATAATTGAATAAAAGCGCTACATGGACCATTCAGCTAAGGAAGCGCAGAGTCAGTATCTCCAACAAGGATGGAGGACATGTATTATTCATACGGTACAGCAAAAAATCTAGCATTGCTCCACTTACAGTAAATTCTAATAATTCATTAATTAAACCTTTATTTAGGCAGGTTAATCCCATCGAGCCTCGAGGACTCATTTACAAAAGAGTCCTGCAAGAGAGACCTCATCTCGCGCTCTGGTTCGTATTCCATTAATTCTATTTTTGTAATATACGTATGTAAAGATGAGTCTCAGAGACTCTTCTCTCACCATCTCTTGTGTGAAAACGGAGATGTCCTCTGTTGTATTATCAGACTGCCTCCTCACCAGACGCCCCAGTTTAGGACGCTGGGTCACGCTGAATGTAATAACTCGGTTTGAGGTGTTGCTGATGTCATTGGTCCCAGCTTGTAAATCCTCATTTGTGAGTGGCCGAGAAGAACCTGGAGAAACATTAGATATTAACAATAACTTAAGAAATTGTTTTTTTGTGTGTTTTTGTTTGTATGGATCTTGATTTTTTTTCGTTTTTCATGTTGTTAAAACGTTTGTGCGGCTGCTACATCAAACTTTTGCTAATTTTTCCCCATGGAAGTGCTTCACATCTTTTTAAAATTCCAAACAATACAAAAAAAAGTGTGGGGAAAAGACTAATGGTTTTTACAGCACTGTCCTACTGCAGTGTGGGGAGGTACATACGCTCCAGACAAGACATTAAACGCTTCATGTGGGCGCAAAACTTCAACTTGGGCATTAACTGCAAAACAAGAGATATCTGCTCAACGAGGACAAACCACCGCAAGTTTTTGTTTCATTCTTTATATTTAGATTTGCACAACCCTCCTGCTACTTTGAAGGTTGTAGGAAAGACATTTTGTTAATGACACTCTGAACACACACACATACAAAAACATTATTGTCTCTAACACGTAGGCAGGACACGAGATTCTGAACACACGTTATCTTTACGTACAGTCTGCATGTTTTTATAGACATTCTGACTCCCAGCAACTTTTCTGGGTCAATGTGATAAAACCACTGATAATCATAACACATCAGTTACATTCATTATCTTTTACCTCAAGACTACAAGTCATTAAATTTTGGAATAATCTCAATTCAAGATGGCTGCCACAGCAAACTAACCTTGAAAAATGTAAAAAAAAAAATGGCTATGAGTCAGAAAATGTTACAGATATGGAGCTAAAGCTTGATGTGGTAGTAGCTGACAGTCATTTGCAATGCATACTCTGAGCATAATGTTATAATCAAGGTTTTACCCAAACAGCTACAATGCCATCATTTTGTACTAACCGGCATGAAAGGTGGAGGGCGATACGAATTTCTTTAAGGAGTGCTCGGCCTTTGTACATTTTTTATTTTGAATGTTGTCTTTTATGAACAAATAAATTAAAATATTTCATGCAAATACAAAATATGTTGCATCAACTAGCTGCCCTCTAGCTTAGCGTTTAGCACCAGAAACCCAAGCGGACACGTCATACGAACACTTGACATGCGGTATCTGCAGGTTTCTATGGAGAGAGACCTCCTGGCTCAATGAAAATAGCTGAATAAAAATAAAATAAAACTCTTCAAAAAGACAAGGATAAGATCAAAAACTAAAAGAGGCACACAAAACTATAATGATCAAACTGTGTTGTCAAGTTTGACAGAAAGCACTTAGACTAGCTGTTTGTAATGAAAATGAAAGAAAAAAAAAAAAAGGTTATTTTCCCACCACAGCATGAAAAGTGTTTCACGTCATCCCTTTTCCCATAAAAATCCCCTCATTGTCAGTTAAAGCTCCCATCCAGACACCCCCCACCCCCACCCCCGTCCTGGCTGGCACACAGCACCAACTGGGACAGACAGTGGTCCAGCTTTTCAAGTACCCACTCATCCTGCGGCTGAGAGCCTCAGCAGAGGGTGCCAGCTGGCTGTTTGCTGCACTCACAACAGAGAACTACTGAAAATCTCTGAAAAACCTTGAACATGTTTGCAGACACAGACAACACCCATTTAATGATTTAATGACTTGGAAAGGCACTGAATTGTTTAACCAAAGGAATCATGGAAAGTGTAGTTGTAAGAGGGCTGAACATAGAAGTGGATTACAATAAAACATAAACATGAAGAGAAATCAAATGCATCAAACAAACAAAATCAAGTTTCAGTATTTTTGATGGCAATCTTCAAATTGGCTCTTGCAAAGAGGAAGTCAATTCTCTATAATGATTAAACGTACTAGAAAGAGTCTGTAACATATGACAGTATTAAATATATGGTTTTAATTCTTTTTATGCTGCAGTCTGACCTAAAATTCTCTAAGTTCAAGTTAGTGAAAGAAGAAATCTTCGTTTCAGTCTGTCCAGACTGCGTCCACTCTTTATTTGTCAACATGTACCATATTTCTCACCCTATAAGTCACGCTTTTTTGCACAATTTGCATGCCCTGTGACTTATACGCCGAAGAGACGTATTTATGGATTTTTTTTCTCATATGTATAAACCAATTTTTTTCCTTGAGATATGACCGTTTTCATTAATTCTGAATGAAAATATTGAACACTACCTTTTTCAGCCGCTAAATGGCATTCGAGTAGTATGGCATGCCACTGTGTCATGTAATAGGTAAAAGTGGCTATTCATAACATAATCGGCTTGCCATAGCCTGCCACATCCGTCCAGCTCACCTGGAGCAAAATCAGCTTCATTTCAGTAAAAGTTCGACTGAGACACACCTCTGCTATAGTGTCGAGCAAACAAATAATTGTTTTTTAGTGTTAATCTTGTTAAATTCTTGTTAAATTCCTCCCGTGCATGCTCCCACGGCAGCCATT
>JARVGQ010001777.1:9868758-9881116 GCA_031762355.1 Hypsolebias martinsi | reverse complement strand
TTTTTTGTTGTTGTTGAGACGTTTCATCCTTCATCCAAAGGACTTCATCAGTCCGAGGAGCCACAAACAAACTCACAGGGGAGAGGGAGGGCCCCAGAAACCATCTTATCACCAGAAAACTGGTTGGTCCACTATGTGAGTGTGCTGCTTGTGGGACTGAGTTTGTTTGTTGCCTCTCGGACTGATGAAGTCCTTTGGATAAAGGACGAAACGTCTCAACAACAACCAAAAAAAGAAAATGGCCAGATGACCCGACTGAACTTTGTTGAGACGGGGGAGAGGGCGAACCCCAGAAACCATCTTATCACCAGAAAACTGGTTGGTCCACTATGTGAGTGTGCTGTTTGTGGGACTGAGTTTATTTGTGGCTCCTTGAACTAATGAGGTCCTTTGGATGAAGGATGAAACGTCTCAACAAAAAAGAAAACGGCCAGACGACCTGACTGAACTTGGTTGGATTGTTTTACCTGGATTATTGAGCATGAGCTTTGATGTTAAGTCATAGTCATTTTTGTGTTCTCTTACGTCTGTTAGGTGTGGATCTAATTTGAATTGGTTTAATTCTATAAAGTTTATTAGTTGTAGATGTCAAACCCAACTTTCTAAAGATTCATTAAAATCTGTTCAGTGATTTATGAAATGTTTCGTGAATGGTATAAACAAACACAAACGGGCAAAAACATTATCGCTCAGGCAATAAAAAAAACTGGTGGACACTGGTATGAAGTGTAAGAGCTGATATTATGAAGCTTTGACAATGATCTTAACTGTCCAAGAGACAAAGTTCAAAAAGTCTTTTTCAAGTCAACATTTTTTTTTTGAAAAGCGGGTTTTTCATACCAGCACTTCCTAACACACTATTCGGGTGTTTCTAATTGTATTATCATGAACTTTAACATTTAAAAACTAACAGAGACCTGTTGAATTTGAGATAAAGTTCTTAAAATCTTTTCTAACCTTCAGGCGAACTTGCGAGGACATCTGCTTTTTGAGCAAGTGGCTTCAATTCCACCTGTAAATAAGCCTTCTCACAGGATCTAGAATCATAAATGGAGAATAAAATGGCTGCATAGGCAGAAGCAATTGTTTCTCTTCTGATGTAAAACACTCACAAATGCTTCAAGAGAAGCTCTTGGTGCTGATGATGTGCACTGCTTCTGCTTCATTTAGTTTTGTTAAATGGTTTTATGATGTAATGTAATGATGTCGTTCATCTATGGTTGGATATATCAAATGTGAAGACTTGGTCTGGGCAAGCTGGTTCTTACTTGTGTCCTGGTATTTGAAATGTCTACTTGCTTTTGACCATGACTGTGCAGATTTGCCTAAAGTGGAGTTTAAACACAAACCCTCCGATGACACCAACAGGGAAGTTCATTTTCAAACGTTCCTTACTGGAACACAAATCTTATTTGCACTTTAAAAGGTCATAACCAACCACAGCCGTGACACCCTTCCACACAAGAGCAGTCATGTGTTGCTCTGGTGGAAAACGGACACACTTTGAGTAATCTGTTAACAGGAAGTCACAGCAGGATGGATGAACAGAGTAAGAGCGAGTCATCAGATTAAAAGAAAACACACATGAGATCAATTAGCACTAAAATCCCCTTGGAGTCAAGATCAGTTCCCAAAACGTGGAAGACTGATCATCGCAAACACCCTCACCACACTTTAATCTTGTTTCCATTTTTGTATTAACGGATAGGACACAACTATTTTGATGTTTTAATGCTTAAACAGGCTTTACCTGGAGAAAATGTTTAACTAGAACAAGTGAGTCTTAACTAGGCAGCTCTTTCTTTCTCCTATAGGCCCATAAAAGGACAAAATCACTAAATTAATATGACTTATATTTTTTGTTCAGTCGTATTAGGAACAACTATTAATTACGTACTGAAGTTGCACTTTCATGCTTAACATATGCAAATAATAGCATCAGATAAAACTCAGCCAACTCAGTTTGCCTCTGTATTTTTTTAAGTCGTCCTCGGAGCCCCCCGAGGGTCCTGTGTCCCAGTTTCAGAACTATAGAAAGAGGATCACAGATTATTTTTATACATTCTCAAGACAAGAAACTGAGAATTTGCCTGCTGGTGTCGCTCCTCAAAGTGGCTCTAAAATCCTACCAAGTTGAAGTTTCTACTGTTTTTAGTAAAAAGAAAAAAGAAAACCATTGGAGGATAATTGATCTGTCTGCTCAGCTGGTTGTGTTTCTGTTTTCAAGACACACTAGTTCGTTTCAATCACATTTTTATTTTATTAACGACCGTACTGACCAGTGCAAAGTTTCCAAGACACGTATACAGATAATTCCTGAAGCACAGTGGATACACTGAAAAATGTATTTTATACTGACTCAAAAAATACTTTGAAACAATCCAAGTTCATTTTATGAACAGAAATAAAATGAATTAAAAATCAGTACAATCTAAAGTTCAGTTTCAAATGGAAAGTGATGAGCAGTGACAGACAGCCACCTTGTGGCCAATAACATTTACTATTTATTTTTAAACACTTTAATCTTTAAAGTCTTTAAACTATAGTCTCTAAAATACTTTAATCACTTTAGACTTACGACAAAGTAAAGCATCAGTGTTTGAGATCATAACCACTATTAAAGAAGTTTTCTAATTATTTTTAAAGCCACAGATGTGGTCTTTTCTAAAATTGTAGGATTACAAGGAAACTTGGTCTTTTGATGAATTTTAAGCCCACATCAGTCTTTTATCTCAATCTTTGATTTCAGCTGGATCTCAAACAACTTTAGACACTAATGCTAACTGAGCTGCACTTGTATTAGTAAATAACAAACATGTCAGCATTATTCTATGGTGACAAAAGTAAATGAATTAATAAATAATGAAATAAGTAATTTAATGGTGTATTTAATGACGTATTTAATATTTAAATGATACATTTCATTATTATGTATTTATTTCATTTGGTCCTCCATATTATTCAGCCCACGCACTTTAAATGATTTCACAATATTGTGCGTATATTTCTAATGTATACAATGATGACTGCTGCTATCAGAGTCAAAATAACCACTTTTTAAAAGTTTTGTGGTTAGACTTCTAAGGCAATGAAGGAAGAGGAAACTTACTCATTTAGCAACTTTTTCAGACTTTGCAATTTTGCCACTAAACATTCAACAGATTCTAAACCATATTTTAACATTTTTTTAGCAATATCTTCCATATGTTAGAGTTTTTTCTGCATTTGATTTAAAGTTTTGTATTAACAAGAGTCCTAGGAGGAGCTTCCCCATTAACTACACATCATTGCTGCTCCCTCTTAAAACTCCTATCAACATTTTAATGTGTATTTGTTTAAGTTTTAACACCTAAGTGCCTACACAGAGTTTCTGATGAGGTCAGTGCACCTCCAAATATAAGTCACTGTTTGCTGTGCTGCCAGTCCTCTGAGACCCTCCTCCACATAGCAAGCATAGTTTCCCTCCTTGAGCCGGCCAGTCTGCCATGGCAACATGCAACACTGACCCCATGAAAGTCTGACAGTACACTACAGTGCAACTCCTGCTGGGTAAAAAAAAAGTGTCAAGTGTTTAAATTTAGAGCTGGAGTGCAGACTCACCCTGAGGACCCTGTTGGTTGTAATAACAGGAGGCTCATCATTGACAGCAGTAACCTCGATGTAAACTGTCCGGGCTTCACTTTGCTTCCTCAGGCCTGTGTCGTTGTCCACCACAGTGAAACTGTCAGCTTGGGTTTCGCTGCCGTCGTGGACGTAGTAAAGGAATTCATGTTCCACCTGAGTACAAACATTAGAAATCATAATACTAAAACCGCAACTAGAGCTTTTAAACAAAGTAGTCGCACAGACACAGTATATGACTTGACATGACTTATGGTGCACGTATTAACAAAATACAATGTCTGAGGCGTTCTAGAAATAAATTAAGAGTCATAATAATATAAAAAAGGAATAAAGTGAAGAAATTCACTGTCTGCCTACATACTATTGTTCCACGTACAGCAACTGTTTACTACTATTTTTGTTTTGTCAGCTCGAGGAGGTTCTCACCTGCCTCCTGGTGAAAGTTGTTATGGACACACCAGGGTATCGAGAGTGCTCTATGTGACCATGATGTGGCGGTTCAGTCAAAATATAGAGGAAATTAATTCCAGAAAAGTGACGATTGGTGACTATGAGCACATCCTGGGTCAGTGCCTTTGCGGCACCCTCAGTCAGAGTGAAATTAGTGACGTGAAGGGGGATATGGAAAGGGATGATGTCAACAGACACCCGAATATTGTGAACGTCAGTCACCCCGTTGGTGGCGTCGAGAACGAAGGTGTCGTTCACTTTGTTCGGCTCCACCTGCACATACTGGATGTTCCCGCTGTTAATGTCCTCCTGGGTAAATGTCTTGACAGGCAGCTGTTTGGTTCCGACGTAGCGCTCCTCGGCTTCTACAAAACGCCTGAGAAAGCCGTGAGATGGGGCTGTCCTGACCGCAAACGCAATCTCAGATGGCAGGTTGTCTTCATGTGTGACCTGCAGCGAACGGAAAACATTCAGTGGTGAAATCTGAAAAGTCACCCACACTTCTCATTTCTTTGGATTCTTTTATAACTTGACATTAATGTGGAAACAAACAATCAATGACACTTTTCGTGTCAATTAAATGATTTATGAAGATGCATCTTTTTTTTTTTTTTTTTTTAGAATTTGGAAAATATGTAAAAACCATTTTAACCAAACATTTTAATACAGCAACACTAATCTTAGAATAAAAGTCTTAATATGAAATATTTTCACTGAATTATCACCACTTCAAAAAAATAATAATACGTGAGCAGAAAATGAATGGTAGCGTCCCCTTTTTTTATTTATGATATACAACTTATTAAAAACAGAAAAACGATTAATAAAATGCTCACCTCCAGTTTAGTTTCATCAATCTTCACTGGTTTTCCCTCTTCCACCAGTAAAAGCTCTAGATGTTGCACAATGGGTGGCCTCTGATGACTTTCCAGATAAACCTTCACACTGACTCTTTGTGCCAGTTGAAGACCTTTAGCTTTTACTGTCAGGTTAAAGAAGTCTGTCAGATGTTTGCTGTCATTGTGTCGATATGAGATCAGTCCATTCTTTAGGTCAGACTGTGTAAATGACTCCACGATTGTTTTATTCAGATAAAGAGCTCCATACCTGGGAGCCTCATCCAAATAGAAAACAACCTCTTCGTCACTTCTTATGTCCAAATTTGATGCAACACTGAAATTGCTGGTGGAAAAAGTTACTGCTTGTCCTTTTTGAACCAACAGACCTGTGTTATTAACGACCTTCAAGAAAGGATCATGAGCACTGACGTCCAAGAGGCTTGATACGAAATATTTTCCATCCGAGACGAACAGCACAAATCTGCCAGTGCTCACGCCTCTGTGAATGAACAACACCCGCCTTTCCTCCAAATCCTTCTGTTGAAACTGGAACAGCCGATGAGTGGTGTCATTGACTAGCACGAGGTCTCCCATTGGGATCCCACGTCGAGTGTAGATGAGCTGACCATCATCAAAGTCAGAATCGGCATCATGATAGCACAAATCTTCCGTGGTGAGCAACTTTTGTCCATCCCTTACTACATTGAAAACTTTATCAATGATGCGTATTGGCTTTTGGTCATTCAGCAGCTGAATAGATATGTTAAATGTTCCTTCTTTGGAGCCAACTTCATCTTCCTCAATGGAAGACTTGAATCCTTGGCTGGTAGAGGCGATGAAAGTAAATTCATCTTTAGTCGTTTCACTGTCATCATGGATATACATTAACCGCTCCTGCGATATATCCTGATTACTAAAGGTGAAGATGTTGTCGTAGCTAGCATTGGAGTTTGACTGACTAATGCGGGCTAGCTTTCCATGTTTGGGACTCCTTGTGACTGTGTAGAACATGTCCTTTGTATTCACACACTCTGCAAACAGCTCGTCTTTCGTGATGAGTTTACTTTCTCCCTCTTGAAGTGAGAGTCCTTGATTGTGCATAAACACAGTGTTGACATCAGCTTTGATGGAAAACTGAAAATCATAATTTTCGGACTGAGCATGTTTAGAAACCAGCTGAAATTTGAACCTGTCGGTTGTGTCTTCGTGAGGTCTATCAGTAAGTTCATAGTGGACCTTTTTGTCTGTCAGATCTTTCTGGCTGAAGGTTGAGTTCTTTGTTAAAACTGCTGTATTCAGCAGGAGCCTCCCCTTCTTTGGTGTAGTGAGAACCCGAAAATACAGGTCATCATCCCGGAGGGCCACACCTTCAGCTCTGGCATAAAGGCCCTCAGAGCTTAGTGCCACTTTTCTAACTTTATCCATGTTCATCATAACATTCTTCACCAGTTGGTACTTTATCCAGCTAACAGTAATTGGGAAAACTATTTCAGTGTTTGCCCTTGCAGCGACGTTAACTTTGCACTTGAAATAATCGGTGACATTGGAAGTTTGGACGTCTTGAAAGGTGTTAACATATCTAAGACGCTCTTTTTCCAGAAGTCTTTGTGAGAATGATTCAGTGTGCCTCCATTCCCCACTTGAGTGGAGTCTCTGGAGTTCTCCAAACTGTGGGGGTTCGATAATATCGTATCGGATTTCTACAACTTGTTTCACAGCATTGGTTTGCACTGCCAATTGCTTTGAACCAATTATAGCTGTCTCTCCTTGAACGATCTCAAGCCCCGTGTTGTTAGCAATTGTATACTGCAGTGCTACAGCCATGACTCTTAAAACCACAGTGTTGCTGACCTTTTCCCCATCACGAACCCTGAGAACTATCCTTGAGTTTCTCACCCCTGTGTGAACGTAGAACACCCTTAATTCATCCAAGTCTCTATATGAGAATGAGGTCACTGCATTGCCAGGGTTGCTCTCAATTTCCAAATAGCCAGCATCTGCATTCAGATTTCCAAGCACAGAGAAGACAAGATCGGTGAAGTTGCTGTCTATATCTGTGGCTTTCAGAACATCTGAGGTGAGAAGTTTCTTAGAGTTCTCCAACAGGACAAAGAGATTTCCTTCAGGAAGACTCAGTTCAGGTGCATCATTGGTGGGTGTCACAGTTATATTGTAACTGTATAATTTGTTGTCCTTCAGATAATCAGGAACTTGTTTTCTACTACTACAAAAAATAGAAAACATGAAGAAGTCATCTGGTTCCTCCGAGCCTCCATGGACGTACATCACTCTCCCATGCCAAAGATCCAGCATGCCGAAGGTGTTCTCCTCTTGGTCCTGATCAACATCAAGCCTTAGCTCACCTCTGATTGGTTGCTCTTGAATTCTGAACATGATTTGAGACTGTCGAATGCCAAGTTCCTTAAAGTCCAAGAAAACCTTGATGTGTTTGGCCTCAAGAGATGCTCGACCACCCTCCTGGACCACAAGGTTTCTAAGCTGCACAAAATTTGTGCCGTATCTTCGGTCCAAGCCAAATGCAAGTGTGGACATATGAAGGGATGGTGTTGGTGTTATCAAATGAAAAAGGGGTTTCTGCGTACTTGTGGGATTCACAGAGGTTGATGGTTCTGGTGGTTTCTCTGGTTCACAACCTACTGAGATATCTTTGGTGACTAATGCATTAGAGAGACCCATCTTAACTCTGTTTATTTGAATATCCTTTAAACATCCTTTAAAGGAACCTCCTCTGACACGTCTTCCCGACACAGAGACGAGCCCTACCTTTCTGACTTCTGATCTGGTGCCATCATCAATACCTCCAAGAAAAAGATAACCTTTGAGATGAATCCTCTTTAAATGGGAGCTAATGCTGCTTTTTACTGTTTCTCCATCAACGGTTAAGTCAAGACTTTTGGAAGTAAAACGCAACTTGACAGAATGCCATTGTCTGTCATTAATTAATGTTTGTGAACGTAACACGGTTTTGACTCCACCTTTCCCAACAATGGCCACAGGCAAACCTTCCTGGATCTCCAGTGCAACAAAGCCCCCTTCCCTGGCTGAACTGTAGAGAATAATTCCCTCTTCGGCTGAAGTGTGCACAACACACTGAAATATAGCTTCATGATGAGTAGTCCAAGTTGGAAGAGAAACATAAGCCCTGGAACTGAAGAAACTAACAGGATCTTCCTCTGCAGCAAAGAACTGGGGACTACAGCCTAAAGACACTTCATATACGTATTTGTATCCAGTGTACGGTCTCAGTGATGACAGCAAGTCGTGCTCATTGAAGACCACTTCGTCCATGCAGCCTCGAAAGCCAATTAAGTCTCTAGGTAGATACATTTTATCTAACCCCCCTGAATTTCCAATATAAAGACCATCAATAATGTTCAGATTGTGATAAGGACCTGGCATTTCTATGCTTGTGTGCGAGTTTTTGTCAACAGTCAGATTGACATTTGACTGCAAATGGTGGACTTCTACAGAATGCCAAGCCAAGTCGTTGAGCTGAATGCCTCGGTCTGATTCTAGCACTTGCTCTCCTGATCCAAGGTCCAGTTTAACCTAAGAAACAACAAAACAGTCAATTAAAATATGCTTTAATACACAAAAACTGGATAAATGTATATGGTGCCCAAAAAGCAATTAAGTTAAGCTTTCAATATAGCAAACTGTGCAGAAGCAGAGATACTGTTAACCTTTTAGGTGGTTTAAGTCTTTGAATGACAGAAATGGTCGGTGGATTCACAATTTGAATCGAGACTGATTTACTTTAAAATAATTGCACAGTACATGGCCCACACAAACATAAAAAAGATTGAATTTTAGTGACTTTAAAACCTCTAAACCTTCCCTCGAACATATTTTTATTTCTGTTTTCTAAAATAACGACAGTTCTCACAATTACAGCATTTAATGAATTACAAAGAAGATAACTGTGTTAGATGGTTCATTCACTAAACGTTAGCTTTTTCAATGTAAATACGTCTGCATGCTTTGATCACTATTTTCTTTAAACTATTTCCATGCCAGGGGACATCCTTACAAAGGTACAGTAGACACTGGCTCATGTTTAAAATGTGGGACTTAGAAACAATCCTAATCATCAATCAAAATAATATTTATACTTCTAAATTAAATGTATATACTGTAATCTTAACTTTTTCCACTGTACCAAATAAGTAGTTGTTTTTACAAACTAGGACATTATATCTTGTGTTAATAAAAAAAAGTATAAACTGTATATTATGACACCCAGAGAAATAATTCTAGTATTCAGACTGCTTATGACGTCACCTGTTTTGATAACATTGAGCTGTCTGTGTTTTAGAACAGGAAGGGCGCTATTATCTATTTGCCCTGAGCCACAAGCACCGAGCGCTACAGCACTACCTCAAACTAATGCTTCGTTAGGGTGACAAGCTTGTCAAGGCTTGCTGCTGGGCTAAACGTGCACAAGTTTCCAGGGAGCAACACTCATGTTTGACTCACACAGAGAGACCCCAAGCTAAAAAAAAAAAGGTAAACACTGCTGGTTTAAAGCTCAGGAAGCACAGTTCACTCCTTCTACAAGTGCAACGTTTCAACACATTTGTCAGCATGATTCAACACCACTGGTGAAAATTTAACAAGTATAAGCTTAGTCGTGAAGATTTCCAAGTTGAAAGTGCAGAAGCTATTACTTATGTCTTAAGAGTTTTGTGTGGAATCTTTAGAAATTAGTACGACTTTGTAGATGAATATCAAGGGGTTTTGGAAACAGATTTAAAAAATTTTTTTAACCTAACACAAAGTTTCACTTTAATGTAATGCTGTTTTTGAGAAGTACTGTCAATTAAATTGTGTTTTAATCATAAATTCAGTAACAAAAGAAATGTAAACATTTATGATCTGTGACCAGCGATGTCAATTGTCTAAGATTAATCTACAACAAAATCTGCTGGTGTAATATTACTAAATAAGTGACTTTTGGACACAGTTAATGCCAACATAAATGAAACTACTAGTGATTACCCATTCTCAACCAATTAAGCATTTAAATGCCATTTTGATTACGGTAAATCTTTTGATATTATATTAATATGAAAAGAAATGCAAACAATAAAATAGAAATACAATCACTACTTATTTCAAGAGCTAGTTGTTTAAATACTCAGCATGTTTTGGTTTCCAATGCATTTTTCTTTTCTCTTTATGTAATATGGAATTTGAGCTTTTACTCATATATGTTAGAGCTTCTCAAAATGTACACACTGACTTGTGAAAACCAGTTTCTTTTTACAGTTCATACACTGTTTGTTGGAGTGAACAAACCTTATTGACTAATTTAATTAGCAGAATAAAACAAATCCCTGGTCTCCACTGCACTAACACTCACAACTCTTGTCTGTGTGCATTACTGTGCTGACAGACTGACACTGACAACCAAGACTAACCCGCAGCTTACAGTGTCTGTGTGTCCATAGTGCACACAGTCAAGCACAAAGATGTGTGTTTTCTGCGCGCACTGTGCTCTCATATATGCATAAACACATATGCTCATGCACTGCGGCCATGGATGTACCCACCTGCAGGCGACCAGCGTGAAGCTCCAGTAGGAAATAGTTGGTCTGGCCAGCAGCGAGAAACAGCAGGCCGTTGGTGCTGGAGGTTCGAAAGCGAACGCGGAGCACGTTATGGTCCGACGACTCCGTGGCCTTGAGCTGGATGAAGCCATCACCATAGAAGGAAGCTGTAGGAGACATTAACGAGTTTTATTTATAAAAAAAAAAATGAATACAAAGTTGTAGGAAAAATGTGTTCAAATGTGGCGTTCACTCCTTCTTGCAGGCAATATTCAAACTATAATAATTCTGAGGCCGAACTGGAACTGAATGTACAGTAGGAGTGACCACAGTAACAACACAAACACAAGTCAAGCAGTCTTAATACAGCCAGTATTTGACATTTAGATATGAAAACCAGGCTGGTTGTTCTTTACAAGCAACAAAGAGTGCACCACACATTTGTAAGCCTTAAAACACACTGTGCAGAAACCTGAGAAAAAAAGGATATAATAATATTTATTTACAGTTCATGGTAAGCCAGACACATTAACTTTATGTGCTCAGTCATGTATTCAAGCTCAAAAAGAGAAGGCAGGTTGCAGGTGTAGGCCTTTCACTACAGAATGAGGAGCACTGTGCACTGGAACAGAAATGCAAGTTATGGTTGGTTTATATTTGTAGCTTTGGCAGAAAGTTGTTTGTGGACTGTCCAAAGCTGTAAAGACAACATATGCAATGTTTAAGGTATTTGACTTTAATGCCATAATAGCAGAACTGAAGAAGCGGATGTGGCGGCGGCTTAGGGGTGTCAAACATGTTTGGGCCTGCTCTGCCTTGACAGCAACCGTCAACTTGAACATAAAACGTTCTGACGTCCCCACATTGTCTGTGGCCCCTTGTTCTGGAAACAGCGTGGCAGACGAACCCAGCTGTTTCTTCTTCAACACTTCCCTGCCATTTTTCATCGCCCTGTAATCTGCAGTAACATGCTCGGAAGTGTTCTCACATGAGCCTCATGCCCAGGCACCACTAGTTTTTAATGAGCTGCAGAGTTATAAATAAATAAATACATACATAAATAAATAAATAAAGCAAAGGTCAGCAAACATTGTTGCCTCTGTGAAGAAACGTGCCCGTTCCACGTTTTTGAATTATTTGCAGTTCATGACCTTGGGGCAAGCAGCGAGCGGGGTCAGAGAAACTCACTAGACTGGACAAAGTTAACACGAGTGCATGCTCTAGATTTTAATCCTTAATGGACTACTTTGTAGTTAATCTGATCAATTCCAAACTGTGTAGTATCAATTAACACAATTTATTCAGTGACACAAATCAGCACTAAATGGATATCAACAGCAGTCGCTATAATGAGATAATGCCGTGCAGAAAAAAACATCTTGTACAGTGCAAAACTTAGCAATGCCAACGAAAAAATAAATAAATGCATATTTAAGACAACCTTCAACTATGCACACAAGAGTATTTGCAAGGTCAATAAACATTTAATCAAAATGTCTCTCACAATATAAAATGTGCGAGCAGACATCGAATAGCAAAACAAACAAAACAAAACATAAAAAAAAAAACTTTAATCAGTTGTATGTCTGCATCTTGTTTTACAAGTCAGGAACCTGAGCAAAAACAAATCTGGCAACTTTTTTTTTAAATTTACAGTTAGGCCTGTCACAATAACAAATTTTGCTGGGCGATTAATTGTCTCAGAAATTACTGCGATAAATGATAATATTGTTTGAAATTTGACAATAATTAGTAATTACTGTATTGTCAAATTTAAGAAGACATATTTGTTAATTTGTTTTGTGTGTAGTACCTTTTTTGACCACTGGATGACAGTATAAGACTGTTTGAACTGAAGGATGGATAGTGAGGGAG
>JARVGQ010001777.1:9794815-9811718 GCA_031762355.1 Hypsolebias martinsi | reverse complement strand
TGGTGCGTTCAGGTGCCGTTCGTAAATCCGAAACGCCGTAACTCGCGACCGCCGGAACTCGAGGACAGCCTGTATATATATATATATATATACTGGTTTATTCTTTTAAACCATTAAATTTTTCTATGACTTTGTGACGTGGTTGTCTCACATTATTACGGCCTCTTGTTCGCAGTTTGGCTGTGTGCGTATGTATCTGTGTGGATTTTACATGTTCACCTTGTTACTGAGTGGCTTCTTTGTGCTTTTGATGAACTAGTAGTCCGTCCTGAGTGTACTCTGACCTCGTTTTTTTGGAGACTTTTTGTCCATCGTGAACTCAAACAGGATAGCTAAGGTCAAAAGAATTAAAAGAATGAAACACATAGTGATGGTGGTAAAACTTCACTCATCCGGCTGTGAAACTAACTTCCAGTTTTTGTCCACGAGGCTGACACATCGTCTACTTTTAAGACTAGGCTTAAGACTTTCCTTTTTGATAAATCCTATAGTTAAGAGTTGAGTTTCCTGGGTTATCCCTCAGTTCTGCTGCTATCGGCTAAGACTGCTGGATGTGACCTAATTTTCTCACTCTCCAGCTGTCTTTATTCACTTATGGTAGTCTCCACATTTAAATTTACAATCATTGTTTTAGCCTGTGTTTTCCTTTGTTTTCTTTCCGTTGATACCACTTCTGAACTCTCTCTGTTCCCTCACAACACATAACCAGCTGAGGCAGACGGACGCCGTCCTAAACCTGGTTTTGTCCAATGTTTCTTCCTGTTAAAAGTGAGTTGTTTCTTTCCACTGTCGCCAGCATGCTGTTCAGTATGAGAGATTACATAGAAGTGAAGATTCAATGCAAATTGCTTGTTTAATAAATATTGATTACCAATAGTCCTGTCATATAATGTGCTGAATATGGATGCATTTTATTTTAATTCAAATTAACTTACTGTAATTTATATTGAACCTGGACTAGTTTGGTACTGAATTGGACATGTTTTGTTATTTTAGCGTAGGGCCCTGAGATGACTTGTTTAGGATTGGTGCGACTAAACTGAATTGAAAAAATATATTTTGAATTTTCTCCATGCCTTTGCTTTGAAAAATAAATAAATAAATAACCTCTTGGCCTGGAGTATTTTGAATGAGTTAGGTTTATTGAAAGTAACTTTAATATTAGCACCATTTTATTATTATTATTTTTAACCAATAACAATTAAGTGCTTTGGCATCTTGCTGTAATTTTGGAACTTAAGCTTTAATTTTTCATTCAACCTTTATTTAGGCAGGTTAATCCCATTGAGCCTCGAGGACTCATTTACAAGAGAGACCTGGCTACAAACAAAGAATAATGACAACAGTAACAGTATTTTCCTTGGACAATCAACAATAGACAATCATAAGAGAGAAATGCAGATTTTTTTTTTTTTAACAAAGTAAAACAAAGATTGCAAGTAGCAAAACAGACAGATTATAATGTAGAAAATCAAAAACAGGAACATGTCTGCATTGGTTTTAATTATGATGTAAATATTGACGTGATATGTTGTAGTTTCATTATATTTTGTTCATTTTCAATGACTTTTAATTTTCTTTAAATCTTTTACATTTTTTTTTTGTCAATGTGCACGCTCAAATTCAGTTTTTTGCAATATATGCACTGCATTATTGGTCAATCTTACTTCCAGTTCTTTCACATCTAATCGACATTTATTTGTCATTTGTGTATATTCTTTAATATCTTTCAAAATTGTCTCCTTATCTTGGTTTTGTTTAAATTTTGCATTCATTTTTTGGCTACCGGAAGTCGTCGTGAATAAATTGACTTTGCGCATGCGCATCAGTATCCGGGGGCGGGGGAAGAAGAAAACGTCTACTGATGAACCGTTGTGACCATGAATGAGAGAATGGCGCCCTCGTGTGGACAGAGCCGCGAGACAGTGACACAGCAACAGACCGAGGGAGGCGGCAGTGAGCCAAACCGGATCCTTCATGAGGGAAGAGGCCAGGGACAGGCGCACAGCCCCGGGTCCTCTTCTCTTTTCTCACGTTTAATTCCACGTCGCAGGCCCGGGAGCCCGAGCAGGGGCTGCGCTCGTGTTCATAGGATGTCCCGTCATGAAGGTATGGATGAATTGAAGCTCAGAGCTCAGACTTTCTGATAAAAACCCGCTGACAACTGCACCGCGAGCTAAATGACTAGCCAACAATTGCTTATTTTGCGGCTAACGCTAGCTAGCTGCAGCAGCAACGTTGCAGTTGAATTTTACTTGTACGCGTTTCGGCTGCCGCATAAATGTATGTTTTAATCTATCGGACTCGCAGTTGCTGTTTTGGTGACTATTCAAGATTATTTCCCTCAAGTCAGCGCTGTCACAGAGGCGGAAGACGCTAGTTAGCTAAGTGCTAACTAGCATTTGGTAATGCAGGTGATCGCTGACGAACAGCAGGAGGAGTGCCGAAAATAGGCAACATTATAGAGGGTAGCGACTCCCAGATGGCGTTGGAAAAAGGTCGAAGCTTGTTTATGATACACACATCAAGTAGTTTAGTGAAAGTTGTGGATTCCAGTTTCGCAGGCTAACATAATGCAAACTATCACCCCCGTCCTTGTGGCTAACCTTGTTGAAGTTGCATGTTTGTGTGGAATAATAACAATGGTTCTGTGATGGCTTGGCTGGCTGCAGAGGTCAGTCGGGCCCTGGGCAGTGTCTTTCGTCCGTGCTTGTTGTGAACTCTGCTGTCAGCAGTCGTCGAGTTGTTGATCTGTCAGGTTTTCGTGGTTGTTGCAGTACTTTGCGTCCCTGTAGCAGCCGCTGAGCAGCAGGATCAAGTTTGCTGTGGGCTTTAAGGTTCCTGGCTGTGGATGAAGATATGTGGGGCTGAAGACAGGCTGTCACAATCTGCAAACACGCAGGCCATGCAACACCTTCTGAATGAATGTAAACCTCATGTGCACACCCCCTTTTGTAATAATATCTGAAATATAAATTTGGATAGGAACAGTAGGGATCTCTAGAACATAATCATATACTGTATATAGTTACTTGGATGTCTAATTTTGTCCAAACTATGCTGAAAACTGGTTTTGTACTTGATGCATTTTGATTTTAGATATACTGTATATTCTTCCTAATAGTTTTTCAAACATGTCCTAAAACCAAATGGGGAATTATATATATTCTTCAGTATTCAGTTTGTACCCACCTTTTAGTCTATAACGCTTTACTCAGTCTGCTTACATCAGTGAACTATTAAACCCCTAGACTCCCAAGGTCTTCAGATCAAGGCCTCCTAGATGTCGTCGCAGACCATGAGCGGACAGTCGTGGGGGTCCCAGATAACGGATCAGTCTTTCTCTAGACGTCAGGATGGCGAGCTCTCTCTCCAGTGCTTTAAATCGCAGCTGAAGCCCTGCCTCTTTTCAGGAAGTTTGTCTTTAACACGTCAGATTTAGAGCTAATTTAAAATTTATTTTAATTTTTAATTTTTTTTGCTTTAATTCATTATCAGTGTTATTGTGTTTTGTTTGATGTATTTGTAAGTTTGGTTTTAAAAGAAAGATTTACTTTATCTTCACCTTAAAAAACAAACAAATATTCATAAATGAGTAAGTAGGGCATTATTAACAAAACAAATGCTTGACTATAATTTTATAACCAGTTAAACTGGTAAAACGACTACAGTAGTTGCGTTAATTGATGTTCATTATATTAAATAGCCTTAAGGGAGTGGTGGTGCAGAGGTTAGAGAAGGTGGGCCTGCGATCGGAAGATCGTCGGTCCAACTCCCAGTACCGACAACGTCAAAATGTGGGAGGAAAATGTGAAACATCCACACCTGTCTCCACCCTCATTTGCCCCATTTTGGGCCCTTAAGCAAGGCTCTTAACCCCCACCATCTGCTCCCACAGGCACCCTAGATAGCAGCTCTCTGCTCCACACAGAGGTGGTAGCACAGTGGTCTGTGGTTGCATCAGGAAGGGCATCTGGTGTTAAAACAATCGCCAAGTTTGTACGACTTAGTTCACTGTGGTGACCCCTGAAGAAGGCCTTGTGCTTTTCATGTAATATTTTATATCCATCATATAATTCTTTCTAAAAACCTTTATATTTTTTGTAGTTTTCTTTAAAGTTTGACGCAGTATAAAAGTTAAAGAACAATATTTTTTTCACATCCTTCAGGAACATTTCTAACCAAATTGTTACATGCTTGCAACATCTTGTGAAAAGCTGTGATTCTTGCCTGAACTAACAAACTGTTTATAAACAAGGGAGAGAATTACAACTTGTAATAATTAAAATAAAACGGTTATTAATTTTAAAATGAGTAGAAAAGCTGCTCACCTGTTGTTGCACCTGACCCTTATGTTATTTTCTGTTCTTCCTTTAGGTGTGAGCTGTGATGCATGTTTGAAAGGAAACTTCAGAGGCCGGCGGTACAAATGTTTAATTTGCTACGACTACGATTTGTGCGCATCGTGCTACGAGAGCGGCGCCACCACGACCAGACACACCACAGAGCACCCCATGCAGTGCATACTGACGCGAGTTGACTTCGGTAAGTGGAGTTGGTTTTCACATCGGGCTTGTTTCACCGTGGATTCAGGAACTGTGGTGCTCAGTCGAGCGCTTCTGCGTCTTCTGCTCATCACTTCTAAAAAAGCGTGCTCATCGTTTACACGCTGCCGCTTGTGTTGGCTCGTTACCTGAACGCCGAAACGTTTCCAAACTAAACTTGACTGAGCTCTAAAATTAAAACGTCTGTCCTCTTCAGCTGAAGAGGTATTGTGTGCATGCGTGTATTTAGCTTGAGGAGTGAAAGTTCATGTGCAAGGCTTACTGGTACTTGGAAGAACACAAAATGTCTTGTTTCTAAAGCTGTTGGATCCTGTTACAGGTTTTTTTCTTGAGCCTGACAAATAATGCAACAGTTGTAATTCTTTAGGATAAAGTTCTCAGTTTTTATAAACTTCTCAGTGGCACGGAGTGGCTTACATGTGAAACATTGTGTTTTATCCTGTTAAGACACTGGTTTTTGTTTTTAAATTGAATTATTTGTTTTTAGATGGTTTAGCAGTGATGATTGTGGACCGGACAGAGAAGGTTAGTTTTACTCAGGTTATTGTTTTTGTTTGGACTCCTTTGTAGATTTATTTTCACTTAGGTGAAACTTTTTTTTTAGTTGCATTGCATTAAATTTGTTTTTAATTTAGCATCGTAAAATAATTTATATTTATTTTGTAAAGCCATAGAGAGCAAAGGGAGGGAGTTCAAAAAATTAAACCTATTCTTCTTGTGTATCCATCCTTTTTCTGTACCGACCTCATCCAGGTCCTGCAGTCTCATCATGTGGATGTGTTTTCATTAGAGTTTTAAGTTTTTGTGATTAGTGAAACAGAGGAGAGCGGTGGTGCAGAGGTTAGAGAAAGCGAGCCTGTGATGCAACCTAGATGACATCGCTCTGCTCCACACAGAGGGCTGTGCTTGTGAAGGGCGTCCGGTGTAAAAAACAACAAAAAAAAAAAAAACAACCAACAACTGCCAAGTCTTGGCTGTGGCCCTGAGGAAGGGAGCAGCCGAAAAATGATTAGTGAACGAGTCACACAAAGTATTTCAGAAAAATGTGGTTTTGTTTTGTTTTAGACTTGCAGTCATTTGGGCGGCTGTGGCTGAGTGGTTAGAGCAGTCGTCCTCCACTGCAAGAGTTGGGGGTTTAAATCCACCAGCAGTCACATGCTGAAGTGTCCCTGGGCAAGACACTGAACCTCTTGTTGCCTCTGATGTGTGTCCCATCAGTGTCTGAATGTGATAAAGCTCTGATTAGTCTCTTTGATTTGTTCAATTAGCTTTGTACAGATCTAGTAGAGCGCTGTATGGGTGGATAAATGAAGACACAGATTGTGTTGTGAAGAGCTTTGAGTGTCTTGATCAGATAGAAAGGTGCTGTATAAGTACAGTCCATTTACCATTTTGTCTTTTTGGTATTTTGCTAAAAACAAACAAAAAAAAAAGACTGCAAAAATATACCTGCCTTGGCAACAATACATAATAAAATTAGAAACTAGTTGTATTCAGAGGAGCATTTTATTCAAACCTAAAACTTTATTCATAAAAAAAGACCTCAACGTCTCAGTAGAACATGATAGCAGACTTAAATCCTATGAATGTGTTGGATTTTTTTACGCAATAAAACTTGAGTTCTTACCTCCACAGAAACCTTTTAGGCCACCTATAGTTTAAAGCTTTTATTTATTGTGCATCTTTAACTTTGTGCTCAAAGTGTGCACGGACTATAACAATTAGGGCTGCACCGATTGCAGTTTTCTGTCCGATCACTGATTTCTAAAAAGTCTGACCTGCCAATTCCAATGTAGTTTTCTAAGCGACACTGTCAGGTGTTATAAGGTCACAAGGTCATATTATACACTCTTCCTTGATTATGCCCTACTTGTTATATCGCTCAGAAATATGGGGAAATGCAAACAAAACTACTATTGACATTTTAATAAAGTTACAAAAAAAGCAATTACCGGTAGGCTCATTAATAAAGTGGGATATTGTGAACCAACTAATAAACTTTTATTCAAAATAATACTTTAAAATGTAATGTCATTGTTTATATAAAAATACTGGAAATAATGTATAAAGCACTGAATAAAAGTCTTACCTCTGGAATTCAGAAATTATTTAAGTTAAGAGAGAGTAAATATAATTTACAAGGTTTGTTAATATTTGAACAAGCTAAAGAGAAAAGTAAATTAAAATCTAGATGTATTTCAGTTATTGGTGTGAAACTTTGGAATGAACTGAATGATGATCTCAAATTATGTGCTTTTTTGGTGAGCTTTAAAAGAGCATTAAAATGTAAAATTATAAAAGCTTATGGAGATGTTATGTAGATGTATTTATGTATTGTGTAACCATGTATGTATGTAATGTGAGTATTTTATGTGTATGTATCATGTACATGCATATTTAATATGCAGTAAATGTTTGTATGTGCACTTATGTACTGTATATATATATGGACAGTAGATATCTGTCATTAGACTGCTGAGTCTATGAATAGGGTAGACTAGTATAAGCCTTGACTTCAGCCTAGTCCTTTTTTGGTAAATGATTAATCTACCATTTTATATTATTTTCCTTTTGTTTGTGATGTTTTTAAATTACCAAAATGAAGTTGAGTTGAGCTGAATTCACCTTCAAGTTTCCATTATTATTTTGTTGAAAAGCATACTCTTGAACAACAACCTAGAAACAATACAAACTTGTTTTAACTGGCCATGAGGTAGTGCTCTGAAATATAAATTAACTTCAGACAATTGTTAAAAAAAAAAAAAAAAAAAAATCTGTAAAATTGGTTTCCCGTGCAAGTATCGTCCGATTGCCCAAAATTAAGGAAATCTGGGCCGATAAACCAGCTGGTCAATTTATATATACTGTATACTGTATATCACAATCAAGAATTAGCTTTAATACAATATTTAACAATGTCTTTTTTTAATTCCCTTATGTAAAACAAACTGTGAAACTTAAATAAAATTTTCACAATTCCATATTTAATATTTGTTGAGAATGTCAATAAGCGCTATACTGGCTGAAAATTTTTGAGCTTTGTCCACCTTCAAAGAATTTAAGTAAGCAGATACTTTTCAACCTGTTTTAACACTTGAAGTCTTGAAACAGTCTTCCTAACATCCATTTACATTTTCTGTCCTCAAAGTTATCAAGTGTGTTAAAAAAGTAACAAAGAAACGCCCCTCCCTGTTCATGGTTTAACCTGTCAGTCACGTATAATGACCGCAGCAGTGTTTTTTAAATGTTTTGCTCTATACATTGTTTGATTACAAAATTAGAAATGTTTATATTGGCACATAATGGGACAATTATCACAGATACTGAAATGTACCCAAACACCTACATCGGCCCTACTGATAAATCGGTTGGGGCTCTAATTTTCAGTAACCCTGTTCTACGTCCTTCAGCGTTCTGTCATGGCTGACCGTGGTGCCGGTGATGTCATCAACCAAAGGCGATGAACTTTAACTCCACTTTGAGATTTTTACACAGTCGCTAACAAGTTGTTAAACCATTAAACCAGACAAATGAGCCACTGGTATGTTTTATGGAAGCGTTTAAAAGCAAAAACACGACAATTTTTTTTTTTTTTTGGGTGATTTTATTTCTTTCCCCCTTTGAAGCCTACATGTTGTTTGTTCTTCTCAGACCTGTACTATGGTGGGGAAGCCTTCTCGGTGGAACAGCCCCAGGCCTTCACCTGTCCGTACTGCAGCAGGATGGGCTACACGGAGATCTCTCTGCAGGAGCACGTGGCTGCAGAGCACACGGAGACCTCCACAGAAGTGGTGAGCGGCTGTTCAAACGCTGATCTGTGAAACCTTCAGTGTCTGTGAGGACTGGACCGGCTGCAGCATTTATTCATTTCACCCTTTGCTCGTCTACAAAAAGTTATCCTGGCTGGGTGAATGTGATGCTTTGGCTCTGGATTCTACAAGTGTTAATCTGTCAACGTCCGTCTTTGCAGAAACAATTAAAGTGAAGTCAAGTAGGCTGTACGGCTCTATTTATAGGTACTCGCTGATTTTCATTTGACTGTGAGGGAATAAAATCAGGAAATCTGACCTATATTTAATCAACTTTAGACCAGCTCTCGTACCACGAGACACTGAACGTTACAAAACTCCTCAAGTTGAAAATCATCACACAAAGACAAAAGAAGCAGAAGTCGGCATGACGTCTCCTGGTAAAAGCAGCGCAGCTGATTTTTCTTCCACGTTCTGAGTGTCTGCTGTTCAGACAGACACGATGAGCAGCGCAGTCACTGAAACTCATTTTAGATGTTTTACTTTAGCATTTTTCAGTCCTAGCTCTTAAAAGCTGCTTGAAAAGTCTTGTGATCACATCAGCTTGGTTAAAGATCGGTGATAAAATCAAGAGTTCTGCTACAAGATGGTCCAGCAGTCCACCCAGCCAGGCCTCTAAATGTCAGCACATTATTTCTTTTCTCTGTTATTAAAATAATGAAAAGTGGTGTTTCTTTTGCTTCAGAGCTTTTCTTAGCATATTTATCTCCTCTCTCCTGTTTTTCCATCCATGGCGGCTGTTGTGTGGACCAGAGGAGACACGCTACAGGCCAGGACTTGGATGGAGTGAAATGATTGGCATTGAAACTATCAGCACTTTCAGTAACATTCTCAGCTCTTATGAAAACAGTAAACTCGATGAGCTTTGATACACTGAACCCTCAGTGAAAGGGTTAATTACGTTTGTCACAAATAGAAAGGCATTGAAATCCTTATGTAGGTCATAATTAAATGTTTTTGCGCTTTGAATTAAAAAGGGGGGCTTAGATGATTGCTAGGCATTTTTGTCTTTCAAATGCAAAAACTCCTCCTCAGCTTCCATTGTTTACTGGAAAAGCTTATTAATCTCTCTTTTCTTCTTTTAATAGCGTAGCTTTCCATTTCAGCGTCGTTCAAGAAGCAGCTGCTCAACCAATGTGCGCTGAAGTTCGGCTGATTTTTTGTCACATCGCCGCTGTCTTCCTGTCCTCTAGATCTGTCCGATCTGTGCAGCGCTGCCGGGTGGCGACCCCAACCACGTGACGGATGACTTTGCTGCTCATCTCACACTTGAACACAGAGCTCCCAGAGACTTGATATCCTTTTGAAGCGGTGCTGCCACCTCAACAGACAGGACTGAGCAGCTGTAAGAACTGAATGGGTTTTTAAGACATGATGTCATCATGTCTGCGTGCATCAGTGTGCACAGAAACTGACGTTCATTGGCATGTTGAGCCATTATCAAGAGCGCTACATGTTCTCCAATATTAGTTGGTTGTTTTTGTGGCTGGATGTGTAGAAGATGCACTCAGCTCTGGTTTCACTTTCAATTTAAACACTTTACTTAGTTTTTGGTTAAGCTAGATTTAAAATAGAACTCAAAACAAATATTTTTTAATTCAACCTTTATTTGTACTGTTAATCCCATTGAGCCTCGGGGGCTCATTTACAAGAGAGACTTGAATTTTAACAAAGAGTGATGATAACAATAGACAATCATAAAGGATGCGTACAAATTCAAGGTTTTTTTTTTTTAAACAAGGGAAAATAAAATTGTAATTAAAAGAATGATTAAAATGAAAAGTAGTGGAAAAACAGCTAGATTGATAATGATTTATCAGCTCTCATGTAAACAGGCTGCATTTATTAGCACTTTTCTAGTTTTACTGACCACTTTGCACTAAATCAGGGATCTTCAACTGGTGGCCCACGGGCCGTGACTTCAATCCAGCCCACTATATTAAAAAAATAAATAATAATAAATATAAACAAATTTAAAAGGCAACCTATCATTGTAAACTTCAGTTTATGATTTTAAATCACTGGATGTCCGGCCCCCGAGCTGTTGGCTTTTAGGAACTGCAGCCCCCTGAGCAGTTTTGTTGAATAGCCCTGCACTAAATCCATTCACAAACAAAAATACGTATATTAGGGGGCACCCCAGGGTTCAGTGTTCAGACAACTGCTCTTCCTCCTTAGCTGCAGCTGAAGTGACATTTCACTAATTTGCTGGATTGGGAATCTTTTAACACATCACGATTAGATTATGAATCAGAGGGCTGCGATGTGATTATCAGATCATTCAACTACAAATAAAATCTCTTAACCTTACAAAACAAATACTTTTGCTCTACACTACAGTATAAAACAGACACTGACAATTTTTTTTATTAAATTCTGAATTGTTGATGCTCGCATCACAATGCATCAAAGATTCAAAGACCTGTTGGACCAAAGTTTAGGCTGCTGCCAAATTCAAATATATCACTCCTCTTCATTTAAAAAGGGTTATAAATAAAATAAAATATCAGGGTATAACCTGAACGAATGATCAAACTAACAATGAGTAAGTGTCTCGCTGTTTTAAAGACTGAACTGAGATCAGTTGTTTGTCAGGAATCAGCTGGAAAACCTTACAGATTATTTTTAGATCACTTTGAACACATGCTGTGGAGAGAAAAGTGACAAAAGAAACAGCTAAATAGAAGAAGAGCGTCAGAAGCTTCACAGCGCGGCTCATGTTGGTGAGTTTACTCAGTCGTGTTTTGTTTTTTGCTGGTTTGAGGGCAGCATGCAAATATGATCTCAAATTGCAGCTCGTTCACAAGCGCCGACTGGAAACCCTTTAGACAAGTGGTAGTGTCAGGAGGTTGCGCTCTTACAAGCAAAGAATCCTTCAAAAGGTATTGGCTTCTTAAAAGTGAGAATGCTTCACAATATTAAACAAATAAACAATTCATTTGCAACGATTTTGTGTTTAAAAACAATAAAATGTGACAGAATGGTCTGTTCCTTGACGCCGAGCATCACGATGAGTCCAGCGGGGTGCGGCACGTACGGAGGATGTTTCACCCCGGGCGTGGGTTGGGGGGGCCGCGAGCCCGCAGGTCTAACATGCACTTCACCAGCAGCTCCACAGGGGGGCTCTCCACCAATCAGAGCTCCTCACAGAGCTCCAACTACAGCAGAGAGGCCATGGACCCCATAGCAGGTCAGTGGCACAAAACACACAGCTGAACACGAAGCGATGAAGTTAGCTCGGCTGATGCCAGACAGCTTAACATGGGTCTTCAGTAAACGAGCCGAGGGATTTAATCCTGTTATAATCTGGCAAATTACGTCTGAATTGTTGAGCAGGTGAAACCAAATGTTGAGTACAAAAAAATAATTTGGCTCTCAAACCTACGGCGCATGGTTTCCTCGTTTCTCAGATAATCTCAGTGGAATGGAGGCGGCACGGTGACGAACATGCCTCCATCTTCTCCACCGCCGCCTCCTTCTGTTGGGATTGTAACTTTAAATGAGCAGAACGTGGTTCAGTGGGTGTTCTGACAGAAATGTTTCTGTGGCAGTTCCCTGTTTACCCCGTTCCCAGTTCAGGTCAGTGTGTGGCATGTTGTCACCCCCTGCTGTGTAATAACGAGGGTCCGTGTTCGGTCTGCCACACAACCAGAACAGCAGCTTCCTGTCTAATGACTGGTCAAGATTTAGTGCACAACACTCACCCTGCATGTGTCTTCTTCTGTGGTCGGTGCTCAAAATGTTTGGTTTCAGGGATAAACAACGTGGACAGTTTCATGTTTGAGCAAAGATTCCTGCTCACGTGATTTAAAGATGTTCATGAACGCCTGGCATCATTTTAAACCTTCACTTTTAAAAGGTGCAGTGAAGCATTTAGCTCCAAGCTGCAGTCACCGTTTAATTGTCTGTTTCCTGCAGAGCTCCTGTCGCAGTTGTCGGGGGTGCGGCGTTCGGCGGGAGGCCAGCTGAGCTCGGGTCCTTCTGCCTCGCAGCTCCAGCAGCTTCAGATGCAGCTCCAGCTGGAGCGCCAGCAGGCGCAGGCGGCGCGTCAGCAGCTGGAGACGGCCCGAAATGCCACCCGAGGGGGCGGCCGTGCCAACGCAATCCTCAACACAAACTCGGCGTCCGCAAACCCCAACAACCCCAGCGCCAGTCACACCAACAACCCCAGTCCCAGCCCGGGCCCGACCGAGTCCAACACACAGCACCCTGCACACAGCTCCCAGTTTCTACTCAGCAGGTAGGACTGAGCTTCAAGACGTACCACACGGGCAGCGTGTGAAGACGTGATGAGCTCAATCTGGACTTGTTTTTGTAGTTTGGCGACATTTTAAACAAGTGAAGTGAAATGAGAGGAAACTGAACGACGAGGCCTAAATGCTTCAAGACGAGCAGCAGGTGCCTCAACGTTCTCCTAACTGGGCAGTGATGCCGGGATGCATCAAGTTCAAGTCAGTTTTATTGTCATTACCATCACGTGGTGCATGAGGTCCCAGTTGCACCCGAAAATAGCAAAATATAACTTATAAAATGAAACTGTATGTAAGGAGCTAAGATAAACACCAGATATAAACACTAATAATATAAAATAACATGGTGTAACAGCAGCAGTTCAAACATGAGTATGTGAGCCGATGTTATGCATCAATACAGCAGCACAGATAATTCACATCTCACCAATATTTAACCAAAATATTTAACGCTTCCTAAAATTAAACCATATTAAGGTATTAAATAAGGCCTGCCTTGAATTTTAGGACATTTTACAGGCTTCACCTGTTAGATTGAAAATGCAACGCACAGCTAATGTACCTGTTGATGCATCGCAGAATAAAGTGAAAGAACAAACTATTAAAAGTCAAAAACAAGTCCAGCTTTAAGTAAATGTTAACAAAAATGGTCATGACATCACAGAATTATGTCTATTTTATTAGATTTTAAATATTCCTGTAGAGATTCTGAAATATTCTCAGTGATGTGACTGTGTTTCAGCCCAACTCTAAGTGAAACCGTCGTTTTGCAGCCGCTGTTGGTCCCACGGTGTCGATTCTGTTTGAAAGATAAATTCACAGACGTAATGTTGCTGCGTCCAAACAGATTTTGAGTGACGTGTGTCAAACCTTAAGTTCTTCAGTCTTGTGTTGAGCAGCTGTTGTTCTGAACATCTGTCTTGTTTTGGTTTGGCTGTTGCTCCGTCAGCTGATAACTCCTCCACCTGTCCACGTGTGTGTCGCAGGCTGAGCGAACCCCGGCTGTCCGAGGCGGAGCGGCAGGCGTGCGAGGCCCAGTGGGCCGACAGGAGCCTGTTTGTGACGGAGCTGCTGCTGTCCACGCTGCTGCCCGACGGCGACGCCTCGGCCTCCTCGTCCGAAGACGAGGACAACTGCCCCGGCTCGTTGCGGAGTTTCGCCGACTTCGAGGCCATGGGCTGCGTCGAAGTCATGACCCTGGACCTGGCGCTGGAGAACCTCAACCTCAAGGAGACGAGCCCCGCTCCCAAGACGCCGAAAACCACGACTAAACCGGCGCCGACGAAGAAAGAACCCCCGGCTCCGCCCCTTTGATGACATGGCTGCTCCCTCCCCCTGAAAACACCATTGAGACTAGCTGACTGCTCGTCAGTCCGACCGCCAATGGACGACAACAAAGACAGCAGCTCTTTTTGGCCTTGTTTTGTTTTTTTCCAGTGATTGTCATGACAGCTCTGCCGCTCCCCACTCCAGCCCATGTTTTACGTTGTGTACGTCGAGTAAAAGTGAGACGAGAGAATGTGCGAGCGTGGTGGGCGAGTGAGAGCAAAGGAAAAATTATATAAATATATTATAGAAAAATCTATACGAGAGTCGATAATCAATCCCACAGAACTCGCTCTTCTAAGCGTAGTTAGCCGTTTGACGAGACGAACTCGTCGCACTCACCGAGAGGAGGGAGAGGCGGGCCGACCGAAGCCTCTCCGGTTAAAGCGCTGCTGTGTATTTATAAATTAAAGAAGTGCTTGGATGGTTTACCACAACTTGAGCATGAGCTTAAATCACCATGTGCCCATTTTTTGAGCTGCACAGTCACCGGACGGTGCCGAGTGCCACACGGTTCACGTTTCTCCACACACACACAGAGACGTCTGTGTTTGGTCAACCTTTACGTCCAGTCTCAGTCCCCTCCCCCTTTGTGCAACGTCACCATTTTTGGGGTCATGTGACCTGGCTTTATATCGACTGCGGGCACTTTGGTTTTGAATCGCGTATCCGGTATTCGTTTGTGTACACTACAGATGTTCCACTTCAACTGGATACGCACTGCTGAGGCAAGCGAGATGAAACGATCTCTCCAGTCCGACTGTTTCGTTCTTTTCTAACACAAACGCAACGTCAAGGTTTCCTTCTTTCTTTTACTGAACACCACACGCTTCTATCTCGACCCTTCCATTTTAAATGAACCCCATTACTCGTGAAATGCAAAGGTTATTCATCATGTGACTTAACTTCTCATTAACTTCTCTCAGACTAAAAAGAAAAGATCTTTGTATGCCTCCAGTGCTAGCTGAAGAAATGCAATGTAATGTTTTTGGCTTCAGACGAGCCGGACAGGGTAAACCTTTCAGTTTGGAGGAGAATAAAACTGTTTTTGGATGGAAATGAACTAACCCAATCCTGCTCTCTGGTTTGTGTTTTTATTTTCCCAGTCGCTAACGTCCTGGTGAGCGTGCACGGTGGAAAAATAATTAAAAACAAACCACCATCCTGGTTTAATCTGTCGCATCACCTGATGGGTGGCGCTCCTCTGCCGTCAAACGTCACAGTCTCAGGAGCTGATCGCGTTGTTTCCATGAGTGCAGCTGCAAAAACACAGATTTGGACAAACTGGAGCGACTTGATAGTTTTTTTTTTTTTGCCCTGGAGCTGTTCCGACATGAGCACAGCTGCGTTGTTGCAGACTGTGGCGTCTCGTGACGAGCAAATATCCACAGGAAACGCCAGTTCAGAGCTGGAAACCCCGAACATCAAAAACAAATGTCAAAAAAAACAAAGAATGTAATAAAACACTTTAATATGTCAGGCGTTTCACTGACACGAGTCGTGAGGCAACTCGAAATGTTTGAAGATGTTCAACCAGTTTAAATTAGATTTAGCATGTTTAATGTCCAGCGCACGTTCCTGGAGGTGCTTTTTTTGAAAAGTGCCCGAGAAGTTCCGCAAAAAGGAATTGGGTAATCCAGGATAAGAGAATAAATCTGGGCCCGTCAGAGAATCCTGACTTGGTCATTCATTTACTGCAGGGTTATTCAACTGGCGGCCCAGGAGCCAAAGAAGGCCCACAGGTGAGCTCAGTTCATTTTTAAATAAAACTAGATGTTTAATCATAAAACTTACTCAGTGACAGTAACTGTTGGATGTCCGGCCCCTGAGCTCTTGGCTTTCAGTAACTGTGACCCCCACTGAGTAATTTAATTGACTAATCCTGATTTACTGTACAAGTTTTTACACAACACGACAGAGTTCAGCTGCTGGCGGAGCTGTTTTAGCACCAGTAGCTTGACGTTTCTCCTGTTCTGTTTAATCAAACCCCTCTGGTGTTGAACTTCAGCTCTGCTCTCTTGATTTAAGAAACATTTGAAAGTGAGCTAAATGTTTTACGTTCAAAACGCTGGACAAGCCGGAGGAACGTTTCTCGCTTTTGTTTTCTTCAAGCCTTTAAGTCTGATGGGAGCAGTTTTGCTGTGCAGGAGCTGCATTTTATAAACAGCCGAAGGCCTTT
Organism: Hypsolebias martinsi; assembly: GCA_031762355.1. NCBI lineage: Eukaryota > Metazoa > Chordata > Actinopteri > Cyprinodontiformes > Rivulidae > Hypsolebias > Hypsolebias martinsi. The sequence continues at coordinate 9,795,589 of JARVGQ010001777.1, read as the reverse complement.
CTGTTGTCGATTAAGCCTGAGACAAAAAGCCACATAAATAAACTCCAGAGCATGAATGGGCTCTGCATTATTTAAAGACTACAGAGCTCCAACTGCAGGAAACAATGAAAACCATTGTCCTGGTGTGTAAACGCACACACTTGAAGTAAAACGGCCTTTTTTTTTCCCTCAGCATCACCGAAGAGACTAAATTCAATCCAGCTCGGTCGCAAAACACTTCAGGAGAAACTTAAAACAGTAAACCCGAAGCGTGAAAAAATGGCGTGGAGTCTGGAGAAAGCGAATGAAGGCGAAGTTGTAGCTACTCATCGACGACGTTCACCCTGAACGACGCTGAATGGAGCCGTTTGAATGTTCTTCTGAAACGCGGGTCCGCGCTGAGCGTAAACAATCGTCTGAATCTGAGCCACGTGATCGTCGACCTGGCTGTGGTTTGTGTGGGGAAATGTGGCCAAGTTCAACGTTTCAGCTGTTTTCAGTCACTTCGGCTGTTTCTGCAGGTAAACAAACACATTCAGCTAGTCATAACTTATACTTACACTTTTTATTTATTTAGGAAGCATCATTACTTTATGATTTAATTTGCAACAAAAGCCTTAGAGTCAAATGGACAAGTCGTTTACATAAACCAATTAACGTCATAAATCTATATAGTTCTGCTTTTTGAATCTGTGAGGAAATCTTTAATTTCTGTAAAGTCTTCTTTTTCTTTCGGCTTTTCCCTTTTCAGGGGTCGCCACAGCGAGTCATCCTCCTCCACCTCACTCTGTCCTC
>JARVGQ010001777.1:9774776-9789868 GCA_031762355.1 Hypsolebias martinsi | reverse complement strand
CAGCATCAGACCCCCCCCCCAATCCCCCAAAATAAAAAATAAAATCCTGGTCGAGCCCACGGTGTCTCCTCCAAAGTGTCTGGAAGCTCAGGCAGGTTAAAACTCAGATATGGTAGAAAAATATATAGTTTTGATGAATTCTTTCATTTTCTGAATTGCACCCGTACATGTCATGTTAACACGCTGCAGTGTAAAGTGACGGTGATCATGAGTAGCACAACAAACAAACAAATAAACAAAAAAACAGGTCATGGCGCTCACTCTTCCTCTCTCTCTCTCTTTAGACACTTCTGGTTTATTTATTTTTTTCCGCTTGCACTTAAAAATGGTTAATTGTCTTTCATTGGCATCATTAGGAAACAGTTATTTTATTCTTTTTACAGATACTCTACAATATGGTTACAATGTAAACACCACAGTACATAGTTATTTTTACTGTATCCGCACAAAGTAAAACACGTTACAAGGCATGTGGCTGTATAAGCATAGATTTGTTCATGGAGAGAGAAGAAAAAAACAGGAAGCACACCACACACACAAAAAAGAACAAAATAAATAAAAATAAAACGACTTCCAACAGCTGGCATAGTTTGTTCAAATAAAACGTTTAGATTTTGTTCGTCCACAGGTCACATGATCCTGTTTAAAAGCTGGTGATGATCAGTTTTATCTTAAAAAAACAACCAAACAAACTTCACTTTCAGATAGATTGACCTTCAGATTAAAGTTTAGTGATATTTTGTGATATGATCAGCCTGAAAACGCCCGTCAGGCCCAGAATGAGCCTTCGGGCAGATTCATGACGTTGAGCTGAAGTTTACGAGTCGGACTGGAGCATCTTTGAGCAGAAGATGCTTCTGTACCTAAATACTGGCACACACTCTGATAGAAACACACTGAACGGCCAACTGCAGTATAGCCTGTAGCTAACAAGGCAAGAAGACCTGCTGCCATCTTGGTAGGTGCTACATGAGGTCCTTAGTTACTGCCACCATAAATATCTGAGGGAAAATTACTTAACTCTGCAAAGAAGTGCAAAGTTCTGTCATAACTACACTTTAAACAATGTGCTAATTCAGTATTTCTTTGGAAATAAAAGATTAATACATTGAATTGTTATGTTTGGGGTGGGTGCTCCCCTATAATTACCATATTTTTTGGACTATAGGGCACACTTTAAATCCCTTAATTTTCTCAAAAATCAACAGTGAGTCTTATAATCAGGTGCATGTTATGTTTTAATTCTGGTTATGCTTACTGACCTTGAACCAATTTTATTGTGAATAAATTTAATGAAGTTTGATTTATCTGTTTTGTTTCACTCAATGCGCCTTATAATCCAAAAAAATATGGTACTGTAATGCAGGGTACTGAGGGGGTGCATGAATTAAAGTTACTGAATTATCATCGATATTAGGAACATGTTCTTTAACCGCTATCAGTCTGCAAACTGTTTAATTTTATGGGTAATAGCTCTGCGCTTAAGAGCAGATTCCTGTATAGGCTGGACCGGAGGTCTGCAACCTTTGAGATGGTCCAGAGTTGCACTGCTCAAGGTGGCTGCATGTTGGAGTAGCTCTCTTACATCCATTCTGAGATTTTGCTTTTGAAAACTTTAATTACTCTATTTTTCTGGATGTAAATTGATTTTTTTTTTTTTTTGGATGATTACTTCCTCTGGTATCAGATGATGTGACGCTGGAAGGATTTTTACTGAAACCTTTTTTACTTTTGGACATTTGTTATGATGCGTAACCATAACTACAAGGTGGTTTTCTACAACTGGGAGCTGCTGATCTCTAAAGCTAAAATAAACATCTCAACTACAGCCCCAAATCCCAAATGAGTTGAAAAGGAGGTGCCATGGATGCATTACAGTCTGGAGGTGGTACTCAAGTGCCTGACTGCCGACATCCCGGAGGTGGCAGGAAGTGCGGCTCGTGGCAGCGGGAGGATAGAGATTGTCCCCCGTCATCTGCAGTTAAGTCCGCAGCAACAAGGGGCTCGACAGGCTGCTGTGAGAAATGGCCATCGCTCAGGGAGGAGTTCTGCCCGGCATTCAGGCAGTCCAAATGCCCAAAGCCATCAGCATCTAGAACAACTCTTAATGAAACCAAGATGAGCTATAACAATTAATTTCCCCTTTGGGATTAAAGTATTTTTGAATTGAATTGATAAAGAGCCATTTTTTTTCCACTTACTAATTATGATAAAACCTGCTACAACTGTGTACTGTCAACTGGTGGCTTGTGGACCACTACAAGTTTGTTGGAGAGGACTTTTCCAGCCAGTGGAGAAGATATTACAAAATGAAAAAAATATTTTTAACATTTATTAATGATTTTACATTTTAATACAAAAGAAAAGACCAAATTTGTGTAAAGAAAGATAAACTATACAATTTTAACAATTTTATAAAAATCAAAACACTGAACTCTGTGAGTTCTCTTAATTGTTGAAGAACTAAATGTCCTACTTAAAGCTTAAAGACAGTATAAAATTAGGTCAGTTTGTTGGAGATCCAGTTACATTTTTAAAGAAAAATAAACAATTCTGTTTACTTTGACTTTGTCTTTTTGTTTTATTCTTAGTGTTATCAAATATTCCTTCTCAGCAGCTTGTCTTAAAAGATATTCCAAAACATTCTGGTGGGTTTGAGAGGAAGATCTCCATATGAGACTGGAAGTCAACTTCAAGCGGTTCACAAACTGCTAGCATGATGTAGTCCACGTCTTGTATTTGTAATATTCTTCACATGTTTGAAAATGACAGGAAATCTGCTAAAACTAGTCATTTTCATTGTTGGCAATAATTTAAATCAAATTCAGTTTTATTTTAGTTTTGATCAACGTTTGAAAGAGCCACTGCAGAGGGACCAACGAGCCACACGTGGCCCCGGAGCCGTAGGTTGCAGACCCCTGGGCTAGACAAAAGCTCATTTAGCCAAGTCTAAATACTGAAGTTTATGTTATACAAGACCAGAATAATTCCAGTATTTTGAGGGAAAATGCTACGTTATATATCCTGATGCATGCTCAATAATCCAGGTAGATCAATCTACGGTAACTAGACTAAGCCAGGTTCAGGTTAAAATAATTAATCCAGAGGACCAGACTTAACCTTAGAGCTACATTATATTAAATTATTAGTCCAAGTAAAATTAACTACAGACACTGGGAGCAGAACTCCATCTAGACCAAGTGGACATGTGAAGTACTTACAGTCACTGTCTGGTTAGAATGAATATAGCACTTACACAAGTGGTAGCACACTGGGTCAGCGCTCTGCAGCTTGACTGGGCTTGATGGGAGGCTCATTACAGACCATAATTGTCCTGTTTGTACAATATACATGATATGTGTTTATTTAAGTAAGTAAGGCTATTTCAATGTGTCTTATACAAACATCTTTAATGTTGGCTTGGCCATGTAAACTGTTCAGACTAGCACCTAGCAAGATGGCAGCCATTCCAGTGCATTTCTGTCTCAGAGCTTGCACTTTAACGTGCTGTTCTCATTAATGGGAGTTTAATCTCGGTCCTTTCACCTGGTCTTCTTACAGTACATCCATTTTGAAGGTTTAGTGTTTGATATGACACAAATGCTGTTCAACGTGACGAGGCTTGGATATTTTTCTTTTGTCACATGAACGGTATGAGGTTTTCAGGGTTGGTGAGAAAGGAAAACCCTGGACCCAAACACGCAGGAGCCTTCGCTATGAGAAAGTGACTCAACGTGCGAGAACAAAGACGCACGGCTGACGATATGCGAGCGTCTTCCAGGACGTTGTCAGCGTGTGCTCGTACGCCTCTGCTCAGCTTTAGTTTTGGCATCCGCTGCACTTGAACACAGATTTTTCTCTTCACGTTGGCGCGTTGAAACGTTGAAAACAAGTTCCTTTGGCATGGATCGCACCGAAAACTCAACTTTCTCTCGAAGAGGGAAACTTTACACCTTTCTGACAAAAGTGTTGGAACTGACTGATGAAAAAAAATAAATAAAAAAATAAAGGGGGAACCAAAAAATGTCAAACTTTGACCTTTTTTTTTAACTACAGAATTTTACTTTGAGCTATCAGTATGAAACAGTCTAATGATGAGGTGAAAAAGACCTCCCCCCCCCCACCCATACAACATGAAAAACAAACCATGATCCCCACTGCTAAACTTCTCATGGACAGTATTTACAATACAAATTACAGTATAATACATCATTTAAAAATATGAGATTCATCTCTAGAAACATACAGGAGCTCTCAACAAAAATCAAATCTTTAGTAAAATTAGGGTTCTATGGTATCATGTGAAAATAAAAAAGTTGCACCACCCTCTCTCTGTGTGTATGTATATATTATATATATATTTTTCCTTGTCTGAGGCGTTCTTTTCCTTTTGGCCCCCGGCTGTACCTGGCATGTTCAGAGTGAGATGATGTATGGGCTGGTTGACCACCGCTTTGATTATTTTTAATTATTTGTGCTAAATGAAGCAACTACAGCAAACCACGATCCATCCAGTATAACATATGTACATTGTTTTATTATTTTACCGTTACGAAAAGGAGCTGACCCCCACTAAACCTGCTGGTTTTGCAGGAAGATTAAAACAGATTTACTGTCAACGTGTGCAAAATAACCTCTTTTAAATTATTTGTAGTCGTAAGCTGTTTTTTTTTTTTTTGTGTCGTGGTTCTTTATAATTGAGGCTGAAAACAAACGTCAGATAATTGTATTTACATCAGATTTAAAGGTTCAGGTTGTTGCACCAACCCGCCCTCCAAACAAACAAATGTGAACCGACTGGAAACTCAGACAAGTGAAGAAAAATATCTCTGGACAACGGAGCCAGGCATCACAGGAACCAACCCTCCTCTTATCCACCGTACAACCAAAGTCCATTTGTAAACATCTGCACCTCCCTCCTCACTTCCTCGTCTTCACTTCCTTCTTTCTTTGATTTCCACCCACGTTTCCCCTCTCTGCCTCTCTCCTTCCTCCTCTGCTCACCCTCAGACGTAGGGCAGGATGCCGTAGACGAACAGGGCCATGATGGCGGCGCTGAACAGGCCCGCCACGGGCACCGTGACGAACCAGGCCAGGAAGATGTTCCTGAAGAGGTGCCAGTCCACAGCTTTCTGCGAGCGGATCCAACCCACCGCCACGACTGAGCCCACCTGGAGGCCGCGGCCGGGGAGAGAAACAATCAGAACAAACACACAGAACACAATGTTCCAGGATGCAGAGACACAGAGGAGCTGCAGGCTGTCCACGCTTTCCTCGTGGAATAAAAAAAGGTTCAAATGTTGTTTTTTTTTCTTTTTTTCTGAGGCATCAGTTTCACTACGCACGTCATATGAACCTGCATTTCTTCCTCATTTAGTAAAACTTTAAAGCAAATTAAGGCTAAAAGCTGAAAAAAACCACCAACGGGGGTGTTTTAAAATGCCGTATTTTTCACCATTTAAGTCACACCTTTTTACATAAATTTGCAAGTCCTGTGACTTATGCACCAAAGAGACTAATATACGTTCTTCACCATATTTATAACCCAATTCTTTGGCTGAGATCTGATGATTTCATTCATTCTGACACGGAAAATATTGAACACTACCATTTTCAGCCACTAGAGGGCCCACAACTGATATGGCAGCTGATTTGACCATTAAAGTGCATTTATTAAGGAAAAGTTCAATTGAGACACAAACTATAATGTCGAGCAAACAAATAATTGTTTTTAGATGGTTTCCTTGTTAAATTATGAAGAAATGCACAGCGAGTTGTCCCTCTGTGCGCTCCTGCAGCCGCAAATCGATATTTGAAATGCAGCTGATTTGACCGTCAAAGTGCATTTATTAAGTAAAAGTTCAACTGAGACGCACCTTTGCTATAATTTCGAGCAAACAAATAATTATTTTTAAGTGCCATTCTTGTTAAATTCTTGTTAAAGTCCTCCGTGCACGCTCCCACGGCCGGCATTTGGCAGCCAATTGATTTTTGGCACAACACTGACTCACGATTCCTGGTGGTCAGACGCATAATAGATGCGACTTATACAGCGAGGCAACTTTTTTTTTATTTTTTTTCTCACTTTATTAGACATATTTGGACTGATGTGACTTATACGGCGGTGCGACGTGTACAGTGGTAATTACGTAAGTCATTTAGAAACGGATGATGCTCTAAAAGACAAATAAATATTAAAATAAACTATTAAAATAAATAACAGGGGGAACAAAAAACTAAATTTAATATATGTGGCGTATTTTTATGAATATCACTGCATTTTATACTTCCCTGTAAAAACAAACCGGAACTACTCCGGATGACTCAGGTTAGTTTGCAGGTAAAGAGAAAAGCCCGAGCAGCCTTCAGCTCCTCACGTGTCAGATTTTAATGTCTGTTAGTTTCAGCAAGCTCATCCTAAAGGTTATCACTGGCTGAATGAAATGTCACGTGAAAGTCTGAAATTGGCAGATCTAACACATAAAAACATCATTTACCTTTTATTCAAGCTGTTAACATGCAAGTAACTGTTTGTAGCTTTGGAAGCAGGGTTCTGCGGATCTGTTATAAGTAGTCAGTATCTCATCTGTTGTAGACAAGTATGAATGACCTCAGTTTAGAGAACCATGTTCAGGCTGCAGAGACAAACTTTGTTTTAGTGCTGTTTTGGCTTGTTGTTAGGGGAGGATCTAAAATACATCTAGGGAAATTTTAAAGAATTAATGTGTTGTGATCATCTTTGTGTGCTTTTAATTTTCTACACCAGTCTGTCTTTGTGAGACACCTACTGCCCTGTGACAGTAATCTTTTCAAAATAAAGTACAGCCGTAGATACAAAGTGGAAACTATCCTTCCAGGTGAGCTCAGATATTCTGTCAGAGGATAAGTGGAAATGAAGAAGTATAAAGATCTCCAGCGAGCACAACTAGCAGCAGCAGTTTCATTAGACAGGGCGCGTACATTTTAATTCACCACGAGTCCCAGCTGTAAGGAAACAGTGATTTCTGACAAATCAAAATATGAAATGGACTGAAACGAGCTTGCTGTGCGACGCTTATGAAGATCACTACTGTGATCCATTTTTCTTTCGTACGTTTTTCAGCTTCTTTCTCATTCCACAGTTTTTGTGCCATTTCAACAAGTCATAAATCTAAACTTTCAGCTCGTGCAGGAGAAGGGTGCTATGACTTTTGGTATTAGTGCAACTTTAGCTTTTAGAAAAATTAAGCCTTTTCTGCCACTTTTTTCCTCATAGCAAATTAATTTATCTCACTTTACATCCTTCAGATATTTAGATCTGTTTACAACCTTTTACTGCTCCTTTCATATTTTGCTCTGGTTCAGATTCTTTCAGCTTCCTTACAAATTTAATCCTTTTTCAAGCTGCTTTCAGCTAATTTAAGCAGTTCTGTGCTTGTTTCAGGATCTTTATGCTAACTACAACATTTTTGTGCTTCTTCTAACTTCTTTTGGCTAATTTCAGCTTGTTATGCGCCTTTCAGTTTATTTTTGCTAGCTTCAATTTTCCAGCTACTATCTTGCTATGTTATGTTAATTTTAGCTTTTTAAGCTAATTCCACGTTTGTTGCATTCAGTTGCATTCATTTAAACTATTTTCAGCCTAACTCAGCAAAAAATGGCTCTCTCCACTCCTTTCTGTTAATTTCATTTTTTCCTGTTTTTTTTTTTTTTTTAACTTTTCAGTAGCTTTTTTTTTTTGTTGTTGTTAATTTCAGCATTTCTCAGGTAATTTCCATTTTTTTGTGCTCATTTCTGCTTCTTTTATCCTAATTGGGCAACCGTTCTTTCTGCTTTGTTATGCTAACTTAGGCTTGTTCCACCTTTTCAGCTACTTTTTTTAGCATATTTTAGCTAATTTCATCTGTTTTCAGATAAATTCTAGTTTTCCATGGTAATTTCTGCTACTTTCAACATAATTAAATTATTTCTGTTAATTTCAACTTGTAATGTGCCTTTCAGCTTATTTCTGATGGTTTCAGTTATTTCAGCTACTATTTAGCTGTTTTTATGCAAATATTAAAGCTTTTTTCAGATAATTCCACATTTTTTGCACTCATTTCAATTTTTTTTGTTTGTTATTTCTGCTTTCTCCTGCTGATTTAGGCTTGTTCTACATTTTCAGCTATGTTTCAGCATGTTTTTGTTGTTGTTGCTAATTTCAGCATGCACACTGTATTTTTGCAGGAAATGCCATTTCTCTAGTTAACAGCTGTTGTGCTGAAACGTGTCCTTGTTAAATGTTCCTGCAGGACTAAAGGCTGAAATAAGAACATTCTGTGATGAGAATAAATTGCTGCACGTTGTTTGTATGTTTGTAGTGGTCTCTGGTGGGTGGGAGGGAACACAAATAAAATAATTAACTGCAAATTCAAAGAGTGGTTTTGCTTAAAATGTCCAACCATACTATGGGTTAGCTCATCTTTGCAATTTGAACTTCTCTTGATCCAAACTCAAACCCTGCTGCGAGTAAGATACTGACTGCTGATGACTCCGCAGAACCCTTCTTCCAAAAAACCCCAAACCTTCTCTTTAAAAAGGGAATAATTCTTGGAAGATTCCCGTCACTGCAAATGTCAAACTTTCATCATTGGATTCTTCTGTTACTCACTTTTTCTTAATCCAAGGAACCAAATCAGAACATAAATTGAAGAGAAATTGTTTTGGAGGAAACACAAACAGATGTTCAGACCCCTCAGAGTGCTGGAGGGATGTGTGCAGTGGGTTGCTGTCAGCTCTGTGACGCTTCAGTTGGACACGAGGAAGCGTGTGGTCAGAGAAACACGAGACACCTGGCTCGGACCGGGCTCTGCTGGCCCGACCCAGCACATTCACTCTGACACGTTTGTGGTTCAAACTGGTTCAAATCTACTTTAAGACCGGACCTCATAAAAATATCTTCCAACAGAGACTCGGCTGCTAAATCTGTCGCAGAAAAGTAGTTCCCGTTTTCCTTTGGAACAATAGTACAAACACTTATGGAGCATTCACACTATTGGGATCCATTTTTCTTCTGAATGTTTTTCGATGTTCAGCTCTTTCAGGAGAAGGGTGCTTAGACTTTTGGTATTGGTGCAACATTAGCTTTTTGAAATATTTAGCCTTTTCTGCAACTTTTTTCTCATTGTAAATGAAGTGAGTTCAATTTATATCCTTCAAATCTTTAGGTGTGTTTACAACCTTTTACTGCTCCTTTCACATTTTGTTCTGCTTGAGCTTCTTTCAGCTTCCTTGTGTAAATTCAAACCTTTTTTTTCAGCTACTTTCAGCTGTTTTGTAAGTCTTTCTGCCAACTACAACAGTTTTGTGCTTCTTCTAACTTCTTTCTGCTAATTTCAGCTTGTTATGTGCCTTTCAGCTTATTTATGCAAGTTTCCCATACAGTATTTCCACTTCTATTTAGCTGTCTTCATGCTAATTTTACCTTTTTCAGCTAATTTCACATTTTTTTTTTGCACTCATTTAAACCTTTTCCCACCTATGTCAGCAAAAATGTACTCTCTCCACTTCCTTCATGTAATTCATGCTTTTTCAGCTTTTTAGCTATTTTTCAGCAATTTTTTTGTTGTTGTTGCCAATTTTAGCTTTTTTCAGATAATTTCCATTTTTTTGTGCTGCTTCTTTCAGCCTAATTGCATGAACATGTTCTTTCTGCTTTCCTGTGCTAATTTCAGCTTCTACATTTCAGCTACATTTTTCAGCTAATTTCAGCTGTTTTCAGATAAATTCAAGTGGTAATTTCTGCTACTTTCAGCCTAAATAACTTATTTACGGTGATTTCAGCTTGTTGTGCTCCTTTAAGCTTATGTAAGCTAGTTTAAGTTGTTTCAGCTATTATTTACGTTTAAAACTAATTTTCGCTTTTTCAGCTAATTCCACATTTTTGGCACTCGTTTTTCAGCCTAATTCAGCAAAATGTGCTTTCCACTTCCTTCTGGTAATGTTTCTTTCTGATTTTTTAGCTACTTTTCAGCCGTTTTTGTTGCCAATTTCTGCTTTTTTCAGATGATTTCCACTTTTTTTGTGCTGCTTCTTTCAGCCTAATTGGGCAAACATGTTCTTTCTGCTTTCTTCTGCTAGTTTAAACTTGTTCCACCTTTTCAGCTACATTTCAGCATGTTTTTAAGCTAATTTCAGCTGTTTTCCAGCAAGTTCTTCTGCAGTGAGCATTCACACTGCACTTTTGCAGGAAATGCAATTTCTCTAATTTACATTAAAAATCAATCTTTTAGAACTAGAGTGGGACAAAATGTAAATGTTGAGGTCAGAGTTCGTTTCTAATGGTTTGCATGCAGTAACCTACAGAGCGTCTGAAAGAGCAAGTCACTGCACACGATCATATCAGTGATACACATACTCAGGATGGGCATCGATTTAACCTCCACTCAGGTGGAAAAAAGAGGCTGCAGAATGAAAATCATCCCTCAAATTTGACAGAAATTAATGAAAACCAAATCAATACCCATCACTGCTCATTCCCTCGCACACCGAACCTTCCTGGAGATGCTCAGAGATGCTCTTGACCTCTTTCATAAAACTTTGAGCCTTTTCAGGACTGTTCTTGGATTTTAAAAGTTTTGATTTTAACCAGTTTAAACAAATTATTATTTTTTAAATCAAAAGCATCCATACATCTCCAGACCCAAGCAGAAAAAAAAATTAAAAACCAATCACTACCCCAGCTGTAAACCTCTAACCATCAGTAGATTAGGCGTGTTGGCAAAGGAGCTGATTATCTTTTAGGGAAGAGGAGAGTGTTTCTGGGTGAGGAATGAAATTATGGGATGGATGGTGATGATGAGGTTTAGACAAACTGATCACCAGTAACTGAACACCCGTTTTGATTTTTCTGCAGTTTCCTTTCATTGAATTTGGTGCAAGTGTCAGAATAAAAGCCCCGACGCTTCTCGGTTTTCATAGATCACAAAGTAAAATTATTTCACTCTTTAAAAAGTGATTCACAGAAATTTAGGTTCTATACTTAAAATAGATAATCTGCTTATTACTGAAGTGATGTTCTACCAAATGGTTGAAATTAGTTGCGCAAACAGCGGCAAACTAAAAGTGTCTTGTGAAAAAGTGTAAAAATTTAATATTAGTCCATTTTTAAGATTCTTTTTTTGATAATTTTGAAACACAATAAGCAACGAGTCCTCGCTTTCTTCACTCGGAGTGACTGACACTGATAAGTAAGGAATTATTAAATAACTACTTCACACAACACTTCAAAAAAGGCCAGACTACATTTTTAATCTTCTGACTAAAAACAGATTAGAAACAATGACGCCAAATAGCCTGAACGATAAAACTTTATTATTATTTCTATTATTTCTGACAGAAATAATAATTTAAAAATATTGGGTATACAGTAGTCCCTCGCTACTTCGCAGTTTAACGTTCGCAGACTCGTTCTTTCGCCGTTTTTTTAACGATTGTCAACTTTAATATTACTCACGTGATTGGGACGATATGGGATAAAAATTTAACAAAATAGACAGGTGCTGCCATTTTAACAGGTTGTTAAACATCTGTAAACTTGATTAAATTGATTAAAAACAGGTCTCTGTTGTAAATAAGTCCCCGAGGCTCAGTGAGACTAACAACCTGTATAATGGTTGAATTGAAATGACTATTTTAGAGAACAACAACAATTAACAAGCCCGTGTGTGAATGCAGCTTCATTCTGTCGAGCATTTTTGGCAGAGAATCACTTTTTGGCACAACACCTGAACAGAATGGGCAACATCTCCTCTCGTTGTATTTTTAATAAATACTCTAAATAAAAATGCGCAAAGACTTTGGACTTTTAGGGGCGGAGTTGGCGGATCCAAGCGGTCAAAATGAGAGAGCTCCCAGATCTAGTTCCGGCAGGATCCGGCTCAAATTAACCACTGGTTTTCTTTCAGTAAGCCTACACTGTAACGCCAGTCAAAAGAACTACACTACCCAGAAGCCAACAGTGCTTCCGGCCGCTGCTTTTTGCCAAATGGAGGGAAAGTTTTGCAACGCAAATCTACGCCGTCTACGAAGCTCATAGAACTGGCGAGAATGTCGCAAATAATCCTGAAGCTCAATCAGAACTGAGCTGCAGTCCTGCAGACCTGGTGAGTAAAATCTTGCAGTAGTGTATAGTACATATACGCAAGCTGTTAAAATGATGTAGGTTTAAAAGTTGAGAACATTGCAAGAGCGTGGGAAGGGTTTATACATACTTAAAATACTGTATATATAAATGCTAAAATAAATATAGCGTTCATCCTTTGTGGTTTTTCACGTGTTGCGGTGTTGTGTGGAACGTAACCCCCGCGATAATGGAGGGACTAGTGTAAGCTCTGGGTTGAAAACAAAAATAAAATGTGATATATTAAAAATGTAATTTAAATGATCATTAAACAGTAAAAAAAAGGAAAAATCTAAACTCTAATCAAATCAGTGATTTTGAAAAGTACAATCTAATAGTTAAACGTTTGTGGAAAAAAAAAAAAAAATCTTTATATCAAATTTCAAACTGCCTGAAAGATTCACTCCTGAAGGAGTTCGTAAAAGTTTGCTGCTGAAGGAAAACTGCAAAAAAAGTCAAAACTTCAACTTCCAAGAGCTGCGATTGGTTTCTGTGATTGACAGCTAGAGGTGAAGCAATCAAGAAAAGCTCTGATGGGTTGTGGGGGGGCATGACTTCACTACCAGTGACTGCAGTACCTTGCAGTGGGTGGAGCTTATTGGGATGCCCACATTTGATGCAACAAGCACAGTAAGCGCACTCATTACTTCAATGCAAAATCCGCTGTGAAGACAGATGGGTGGAGAGACAGAAAGATGGAGAGGGAGAGGTAAAAAAAGTGGAAAACAAGTGTGGCAGGTGGGTTCTGGAGGGGTGGGGGGTATGGTGGCTTTGGTTGCAGGGGGAGGAGGGCAGGAGTCTGCTTGCAGCCAAGCACAGGAGGGTGGAGGGACCCACACACCAAACCATGCCAGTGCTGAGAGAGGGTCAAAAATTAACAAGAGTTGGTGGAAATAAAACAAGAGTGTGAAACACTGTGGGTGGAGCGGGGGTCAGGGAGGGGCCCGCTTTGTCTTCCAGCTGGATGTTCCTGAAAAGAGCAGGGGAGAGGGGCTGCACACCGTGGCCCGCAGGCTGGACGGGTCAAAGATTTTTGACTCACAACACGATAGGATTGTCAGATGCAGACATGTAGAAGAAAACTCTAGTTCGTGTGACCGGCAGAGGCTGACTGTCGGAGTGTTGACCCCAGTGAGCAGCCTGTCGCAGGAAACACAATGAAAGCATTGACATTAATTTTACAAATAGAGGGTATTAGAGTCTCATTTAATGAGGTGTTTCCGACTGTTTCAACAGGGAAACACGTTAATCGTCTTCAAGAACGAACGTTGGATTCATGCCCCGGGAGGAGGTGTGCGCTCCCTTTCCCCTGGTGGAACCTAGAGGGAGTGGGGTGGTTAGGAGGTCAGCAGCCGGACGGGCCACTCGGTCATACCTTGCAGTGTGTGGTACTGACAGGGATTCCGATATTGGAAGCCAACACGACTGTGAGTGCAGAAGCCAGTTCAATAGTGAATCCACTGTGGAAGGGAGGGGGAGAGGAGGGGGGCAAAGAGACAGTCTTCATTGTCTGGGACGCTGGTAATGACGGCACAGCAGCCTCGCCAGAGCTAACCAGAGCAGGACATTCACCCGTCACACAAGGTAACATGTAAGACTTGAAGTTGTGGAGAACTACTACACACAGACTTCCTGTGAGGTCCTAGAGGTTCGTGGATCATTACACGTGTCGCTGTATCGCCTTTTGCTTACACGACAACATTTTCTCCATATTCATACCCTGTTTTCAGAGCTCTTTGACTTCAGACCAGTGGCTTCACTGGAAGAGAAAATCGTTAATAAGCATGTGCATACACAAACACAAAACACACCAAAAAAAGCAACTGCATCAAAAACATAAAGAACAACTGTGAGAGGAGAAAAGTGCCTAAAACTGGGTCCATGTTTGTACTTCTCACTCAACGAGAAGCAGCAACGAGGTGGAGCTGTGTTGAGACAGTGATGAATCATGAACAGTCAAAACATACTTCCTGTTTCTGTTTCTGAGCTGTGGCTCTAATCTGTATCACAGCAGACTTCCCATCAGACAGTCTTAAACAAATCCAGTTCTTCTGCAAATCGACGGGGCTTAATTGGCAGGAGACGTCATGGTGGTCTAGCGCAGTGGTTCCCAACCATGGTCCTTGAGGAACGCCACCCTGCTTGTTTTAGTCATTTCCCTGTTTTGACACACCTGATTGAATGAATGGGTGATTAACAGGCTTTGGCAGAACATCAGGAAATAAGAAAATCACTGAATCAGATGTGTTGGAGCAGGGAAACGACTAAAACATGCAGGGTGGCGTTCCTCAAGGACCATGGTTGGGAACCACTGGTTTAGTGGATCAGTTTTACCTACACATTTTCTCATTTCCTGTATAAATATGGTTACAGAAAATACTGAATTAGAGCGTGTCTCTGCACTTATGGCACCTAACTAAATTGCTGGAAAGATACTGGCACTACAAACAATACTTCTAATTACTAAATCAACCTTTTTGTTTTTTATTTTTTAAGAACGGTTGTCTATCGGTATTTTTACATGATAAACAGCCACTGATGTGACTTCCAGGGACATGGATGTTTGGCTATGAAAGTGGTGACAAAATAAAAAAATGTATAACCAAAAAGTGACTTCTTGAACTCATGTTAATTTAGATCTGAACTTTTTGAGATGGTGAAAAATACACAGTGTTGGTGACTCCAACATGAGCAACATTTAGCAAAAAAAATGTTTCTCTCTATTACTGAGAAAAGTTGCAGATAAAACGACACAGTCTGTTGCAGTCCTATTGAACTCTGTGACCGGCGATCTGTTCTGAGCAACCTTTTTTTTTAAATCCCAACTTATTTGATTGCATGGCTTGCAAAAGTGTTTGAGGCTGCACACATTATTTTGTGCACACATCGTACCTGGGAGTGGTGGCGCAGAGGTTAAGAAGGTGAGCTTGTGATCGGAAGATCGCCGGTTCAA
>JARVGQ010001777.1:9753941-9767785 GCA_031762355.1 Hypsolebias martinsi | reverse complement strand
AAACTCTAAAGCTCTAAAAGAGCACAGAATGTTATGATTTCAGCTCCATGCCTCCTCTGCTCCTTGCCACCTGCAAGCGCTCTTGGCCACGCCCACTTCTATGCTCTGCACGGTGAACAGCTGATCAGCTGTAGCAGGATGTTTATCCTGCGGTATGGGCTGCACAATGGTGCAGGAGGTGCTAAATAATTTAAAATAATTTATATAAAAAAAAAAAAATCCATGCCCATCGTGTAGCTCGTCCATCACTCAGCCAGTTGTGTGTCATGCCCACTCTTATTTTGAAAAACCGCGATGGAGCGAGTCCGCGATAAATGAACTGCGACGTAACGAGGGACTACTGTATGTCACAGCTGCTTTTATGGCACTTAAAAAGAATGAAACCAAAAAAAAAAAAAAATGTACAGTATATGTAAGAGTGGGAGTTCATGAAAAACACCAGTGATAAAAACATAATAATAATAATAATAATCCCTTAGGAAAAGCCCATTGAAACACTTGGTAACCATACATCCATCAGCTGCCCCAAATTAATCCCAGCATCAATACCCAGATGATGTTTCACTCTTCAAATATACAAACATTTACAGCCCTCATGTTTTATTCTGCAGACGCAGAAATATCCAGATTAAGTTGATACTATCATCCATAATCCTCAAGAGCATTCAGGAGCCATGACATTCTAAGCATCAGGTCAAGTCGGCCTTGAGCCTGTGCAGAGTTAAATCAAACAGATGCTTTATTTTAAACCAAATTACAAACATTTTTCCATGTCTCTAAATCCAACAGTTTCATATTTAAATGAGTAGATTGAGTTTGTTCGACACAAAGACAATGTCCTCAGATATCTCAGACAGCCTCTTTCTTTCCATCGTTTTAGTTTTCTGTACCCTGACTTTTTCTGTGGTCCGCTGTCAGAACAAGCACTTCATCAGCAGCAGGTGAGGCTGTCGAGTTTGGCTGAACACAAATACCTACTTGCTATTTTTCTTTTCATCCAAGGACAAACAAATATCCAGACCAAAGCTGCACAGACTAGCGCCCCCGCTAACGTGATGAGAAAGACGGCCCAAACTGGCAGCATCTCCAACCCCAGCACTGCAATTCATAAACACACACAGTTAAAGGAAAGACAATCACAAATAAACCATGAAACATGGTCTCTCATGTGGCTACGATCATCTTCCCTCCTCAGTTACACGTCAGACTGAAGGAACGCTGACTCTCTGAATGAAGGGCCACTTACATGGAGCTCCAGTGTACATGATGGAGAAGGTGTTGATCCCAATGGTGGACGCGTAGAAGACAGGCAGCGCTCGGAGTCCATTTGGGACAGAATCATCCTGTGTGGAATAAAAACCATCACAAAATATATTTAGGCAAATATGAGGAGTTTAGAATCATCAGAAACAATTACTCACTTTAAATTATTTAAAATGTGTTTTTTCCTTTAACACTTCTACCAGCCATAGAATTACTAACGAGTTATCAGCTTCAAGCTAAAGGAGAGACAACAGGCAACTTCTGGAAATAAAAAATGCGATCCGGCAACTGAACATGTTGGTTGAGTTGGTGTACTGACACTGCAGCTTGTTATCATACTTTCCCACAGGAGGAGCTTGTTGAAACAGCAGCAGCTTGTGAGGATATTTCTCTTTGGAGCCTCACCGGGGGGGGATGTAGCTTGTTGCTGTTATTATATCGGAGTTAGTTTTGTGTTTGTAAGTTGACTTTAAGAATACTTGGGAATATAGAACTTCCTAATGTGCACTGCAACATCTAAGAAACTAAAGCCATTATCTCACTGGGGTGCAACTGTTGGGAGACTAATTGGAAAACAGCATAGTCTCCAAAGCGTCTCGAAACGTTTGCGGTGGTTCTCAATTTCCTTCCATATAACACAGCGGCTGGTGGACTAGTCGCTAGAGTTTAAACAAGTTAAAGAAAAATTGCGTCAATTTTTCTCTCAAAATAGTCAAGAGTTGTCAGGAGGGTCTCAAACAAGTCTCGAACCATTCTCAATCCAGTTTCCGCGGACTCTACAGTACCAGAGCTGTACGTTGACACCAGTACTGGAGCGCTCCACGTAAGAGAAAACATCCAAAGCTGCAGCTCTGAATGTCCAGGTCTCAAAGCCTCGTAGATGATAAATAATAATTAAACAACTGGTCCAAACCTGCCCATCTTTCTTTGAAAAGTTTCATCCGGTGCATCCAAATATAAACACGGAGGCGGCTGACGAGGGGGATAATTGTGGTAGGAGGCGAGCATGCAATAATGTGAACTGCTAGAATACAGTTTTGGAAGCTGGGTACACTAAAATAAGCTTTTATTAAATAAATAAAATAATAATTTGCCCCTCATGATTGGGTCATACTCAGATCGGTAGTAAACACAGATTTCAGTAGGACCTCAACTGAAAATGTATGTATTTTCCTCAAGCCAACTAAGTTCAGTCAGGTCATCTTGATGGTTTCCTTTTTTTTTTTTTGGTTGTTGTTGAGACGTTTCATCCTTCATCCAAAGGACTTTATCAGTCCGGGGAGCCACAACAAACTGAGTCACACAAGCAGCAAACCAACATAGTGGACCAACCAGTTTGCTGGTGATAAGATGGTCTCTGGGAAACCGTCAAAGGACTGATGAAGTCCTTTGGATGAAGGACAAACGTCTCAACAACAACAAAAAGAGACCGTCCGGATGACCTGACTAAACTTTGTTGGATTTTTTACCTGGATTATTGAGCATGAACTTTGATGTTTTGAACCACTTTGGCTAGGGCTGCCTCAGAGGAGTCGACAGGGAAGAGGGCGGGCCACAGAAACCATCTTAGCAAACTACAGTATGTAGTTGGTCCACTATGCAAGTCTGCTGCTTGTGGGACCCAGTTTATTGTGGCTCCCCGGACTGATGAAGTCCTTTGGATGAAGGACGAAATGTCTCAACAAATAAAATAAAAAATAAACCGTCCAGATGACCTGAGCATGAACTTTGATGTAGTCTCCAATCCCTCGTTAATATCCATCTGATCAAACCAATCGAGCTAAAGTTAGAACAAGGGCGACAACACTACACCTGCAGGAGTTCAGCATAGTGCCATCCACTTCAAACAATGAATCAGAACTGCAAAAATAATCCTGATCAAATGTCAACCCAACAAAGACAAACGTTTTGACTGATAAAAACAAGCTGCAGAGCCAGAAATCGGACCCATCCATGCAGCCAACGTGACTCGTGATTCATTCAAGCCTCGTTCTGAAGCGGCGACCTTACAATGATCCGAAGCACTTCCCTCCTCCTGGTCTGCCTGTTGCATAACAACAGATCTGCTCTATCTGTCCTCGAGTTCTTCAGACACCTTCTGTACAAATGTAAGCTCGTGTTTACCTTCGAGTATTTAACTCAGACTGACAACTCTGTCTGCACGTGCTGAGCAAAGGTTTTATGCAACGAGATAAAAATGACACCCAGCTTTAAGCAAAATGACATTTCATGGATGAAAATGGTTTGACAAGCCTGAAAATAGTAGTACACAAATAAACTAAAAGTTCAAAGAGGACAGCACTATATGTGTTCTTATGATGAGACACTTTGTTTCAAAAGCCCACCTTGTTCAGGATGAAGTGTCTGATGAGCATGAAGAGGAGTCCAGACATGAGGCCAGACAGCAAAGGAGAGATGAACCATGAAGCCACTGGAGAAAACAAAACATTTTACACACCTTCTAAGAGACTTTAGAAAAGAGCATTTGGTTAGTTAGAGTAAACATAACAACAAATGTCAGTTTATTTAGATATAATGGATGAAGTGGGACTCTAATGTGCATCTTCCTGCTCTGTCGTGAAAATAGAAGCTCTTAAAAAAGGGCTATTCAACCAAATTGCTCAGGGGTCACAGTTACTGAAACCCAAGAGCTCAGGGGTCGGACATCCAGCAGTTATTGTTGTTAAGTTTGTTTTATGGTTTAAAATCTAGTTTTATCTAAAATGAACCCATCGGTGGGCCGAACCGAGTTCATCCGTGGGCCTGGTTTGGCCCGTGGGCCACCAGTTGAATAGCCCCGTCTTAAAACCTCCCGCTACCTTTGGGTCAAAATTTATTTTTATTTTTTTAATTGTATTTTATTTATTCATTTCAGATTTAAAACACAAAAACAATTTACAAAACCACATGAGAAAATAAAGAATACATAAAATGAAAGGAAGCAGAAGAAGAAAAAAAAAATCTTATATTTGCCCCTTCTTTAAAACAAAATTAATTCAATTCAAACAATAATCATCTATAAATAATATAACATAATAAACAACTCATCACAATTTTCCATTTGTAGTACATTTTATATAAATCTATTATATGTATATTTTCAAAAATTTGGTCTTAATCATATTCTTAAACATAGGCATTGACTTTACTATTTTAAAATCATTTTCCAAACTATTCCACAAAAATGACCCATAAGGTCTTAGATTTAAACCTTGTGGGCAGCAGAAGGGTTAATGAGAGTTAAACTCGTTTTGGGATATTTTCCCAGATTTACATCCAAACTTGATTATTACCTTTAAAGTTTTTTTTTTTTTTTATTTTTTTATTTTACTCCAAAACCCTCTGATATAGAAAAATGTGTAAAAAGAAACAAACATGGTAGACAAACGATTCCTGTTACCTATTTTGACAAGCTGCATCCACTGCACGCCCTTGGTGCCGATGGCGACCATGGAGAAGCCGATGGTGGCTCCAACGATGCAGTGAGTCCCAGAGATGGGCAGTTTGAGGAAGGAGGCGATCAGCTGCCAGACCGCTGATCCTGTGATACAAAATTGGACAGTTTCCTCATAAAAATGCTCGTCGTTTCACATTTAAATTCAGGTCGGCACCAAAATTAAACAGCAACATGGAAGGAACACAGCTGGGCTTCATGAGCTCCAAAATGAAAGGCAGGGATGGCTTTCTGCTTCATGGTCTTTATAAAAATGTTTTCACCAGGATGTGAAATCATATAACTTAATTAGTAAAAGCCTGAGATAGGTTTAATTAAAAATAATAATAATGGAGTAAGGTTTGAGTTATTTCTAGAAGATGACCAAATCCTGTTATGACCTTAGAGCTCCAGTATAAACACAGTCTCCTCACAGGTAATTACAGTAAAATTATAAACATAAAACAAACCAGATAAATTGAATTTCCTGCAAAAATGTAGTGCAAATGCTTATTGCTGAAGAACTTGCTGCAAAACAGCTGAAATTAGCTAAAATGCACTGAAATGTACCGGTAGCTGAAATGGAAGAACCATCCTAAATTAGAAAAAAAAAAAGCAGAAAGAACCCATATTTGTTGAATAAGGTTTAAAATGAGCAGAAATGAGCACAAAATATAGTAAATTAGCCAAAAAAAAAGCAGAAATTAGCAAAAATATCTGAAAAGTAGCTGAAAAGGCAGAAAGAAGCTTAAATTACCAGACGGAAGCAGAAAGAGCTGAAATGAGCTAAAAAAATGTGGAATTAGTTGAAAAAGCCTAATTTATCACATAAAAAGCTAAAAGGTAGCTGAAAAGCTGAAACTTGCAGAAAAAAGTTCAAAGGAGCAACAAATGAAAATTAGCAGCTGAAAAGTAGAAATTAGCATGGAATTTTTACTTTATCTGAAAACAGCTGAAATTTGCTTGACAAGGCTTAAAAAAGTAGCTGAAAAGGTAAAACAGACTTAAATTGACAGACAGCAGAAACAACACATTTGCTGAAAGAAGCTGAAATGAGCACAAAAAGTTTCTGAAAAAAGTCAAAATTAGCAAAAAAAAGCTGAAAAGTAGCTTAAAAAGCAGAAAGAAGCTTAAATTACCAGAAGGTAGTGGAGAGAGCACATTTTTGCTGAATTTGGCAGAAAAAAGTTTGAGTGCTAAAAATGTGGAATTAGCTGAAAAAGTTTAAATTAGCATAAAACAGCTGAATAGTAGACAAAGCTAAAACTTGCTGAAAGGAGCATCACAAACTGAAATTAGCAGAAAGAAGTTAGAAGCACAAAAATGCTGTAGTGCACAGAACAAAGTGGAAAGGAGCACAAAACAGCTGAAATTAGCTTTAAGTAGCTGGAAAAAAGTTAAAATTTGCACAAGGAAGCTGAAAGAAGCTGAAGAAGAATAAAATGTGAAAGGAACAGTAAAAGGTTGTAAACAGATCTAAAGATGTGAAGGATGTAAAATGAGCTAAATTCATTTATTATGAGGAAAAAAATGGCAGAAAAGGCTAAATATTTCAAAAAGCCAAAGTTGGACCAATACCAAACGCCACAGCAGGACTGTCCTGAACGAGCTGAACGTTTTGATTTACGATTTGTTAAAATAGCTTGAAAACTGTGGGACGAGAGTCGCGCCGAAAAACAAAAGGAAGAAAAATGGATCACTTAGCCCTGAAATGGTTTAATGAAAGAACGATTCCAGAACTTTCGCCTGTAAAACAAATACCAAGGGCAGCATAATCCATTGTTTGAATAACAGCTTTTTACTGCCTGAATTAGAGAGTTGTGCTTTAAACACGACCTTGAGTCGAACATCAAACCCTGCTGGACACACGCATTTTCCTCCTTTTGTTGGGTCAGTTGAAGAAGGTACAAATACAACAGCAGACATTTCCTGACAAAAACTATTCAAACTTTTCCAAACATCGTCTAATGGCAGCCTGCCAGGTCTGATTAATTTATTTTTATTTTATTTTATTGTGGAACATAGGAAACCCCTTTGCATCACACCACCCACCCTGATTTTATTCTCCATGATTTTCTAATTTTTTTTTATTTTTAACGTTTGTTTTTATCTTTAGAAAACTTTTATTTCCGCTGCTCATCCCTTGAACAGCTCCCACACAAATGTTTGTCATGCAAGTACAACAAAAGTTTGTTTTATTAAAAACAATTTTGTCTCAATAAACTGTTTTTAATATTAAATGCACAGAAAAATTTACTAGGATGCAAACTTAAAATATATTGTAAGTGTATTAGAAAATTGATTTCCAAGTTTTTACCTTACTTTTACAGCATCTTTGCAAAGTTTCACCATCAAAACTAAAAAAAAAACTTTTTATGCAATCTTTGACTGAATGCACCTCATGTGACCCCTGGGATTTGGACATGCGCCTGATTATTGTGCTTTATGAATGAAAAGCTCAACACTGTGCGCCTAAACTGCTTAAAATGAATTTAATAATCTAATCTGTTCTCGCAAAAAGCTTATTACCCTGATGTGAAATGCTACTTTATAAACGGTTAAGGGTCTGCACGTCTGAGATGAGAAACAAACATGTTTTTTGAAAAAAAAAAAAAAAAAAAAAGAAGTACCGTAATAATATCAATGAATGAATGAAAAAAAAAATGGTCTAACAAGCTTCATTGTATGTTTGGAAATGAGATGCAACCATTTTGGTGCAACCTTGGAAATGAAGTTAAGCACAATTCATTCATGCAATATTTTGAAATAACATGCTCAGAGTATGTGTTGGGAATGACTCTCAGCTACTACCACATCCCATGTTTGCTAACTAGCTGTGAAACTAACATTCATGTAGCCATTTCTGTGCTTTAATCAGCTTTGGCAAGTCATCCCACGTTGGATTGCTTTTAAAGCGCGGTGCATCAAATTACTATTTCCTTAAAGTTTATTTCAAATTTGTTAATTGATTCCTGATATATTTTACCAACAGACAGATGGAGCTGACTGCAAATACAAAATGGCAACATTTTAAACAAAGAACTTTAGCAACCTAATAGCACTCAAAGTATGTGTAGGGATGACTCTCAGCTACTACCTCCCAGGTTCGGCATTTGTAAAACTGATTTTTTTAATTTCGACACGTCCAGGGCTTAGTTTGTAAACCGATTGATGCCGGAATGCAAATAGCGGGCAGGCTGGCAGGGCAGAGCCTGGGGGTTTTCATCCAGAAAATTTTGAATAAAGTAGATGCCATTTCCTGCACTTTGGTGTATTTGAACAGGATCTTAAACATCTATGTTACCTACATTTGAAAACACTACGCCTTGGCACTCACCCCTTCCACTTGCTTGTTCCTCCTCAAATCTCTGTTGCCATTGCCTTAAGGTGCTTCAATTCTAGGTTGTCCAACTAAGGACAATGAGAAGCCTATATTAAAAAAATCAAGGTAAATTGGACTGTCTTTGACATTTTTTTATCGCTGTTATTTTGACAAATTAGCGCCGTTGTTTTGATACGTAATGTGAATAATACACATCAAACATTTCTCTTGTATTACATTTTATTAATGACCCACTTAAACTGTCAAACCGATTTGCAGTTTAGGTGCGCTATTTAATTATAATTTTGAGTTTTTTAATAAAATTGCGCAAGGACTTTGGACTTTTAGGGGCGGAGATTTTTTTTATGGACAGAAGTGGAAATGCTACTTGAAGGGGCAGCTCGTATGTGATATTAAGAAGCTCGCAGGTGGCTGTTGTGTTTAAAATTAGTGTTTATATAATCATTTTCAATTTACATATCCAATACAAGTTTTATTCATTCAAGGTAGTCATATTTGTTCCTAACTTTATTATTAGTAAGCCTGAGAGTTACCGGTTCCAAGCAAACAGTTACCGAAACGCACCCTGTCAAAATAAGAGAGTTCCCAGATCCTGTTCCGGCTCATATTAAGCTATGGACATGTCTGTATTTTGAAGGCAAGTTGGCTGTGGCAGCCATCTTGAATCAGGATAATTTTAAAGATTGATCAGTTGTTCATGTAAAGTCATTGATTACTTTGATTAAATTTCATCTAATGGGTCAAGAGGTATTTTGATAACACACAAACACACACACACGTTCTTGTAAACATACTTTTTGGGGACTCTGCATTAACTTCCATTCATTTTTTATAGCCTAACCCTGACCCTGACCCTTTCCCTAAACCTAACCTTTACTAGTACATGCCTAGTACTAGTACTGTAATGGTAAACTATTTCTTGCAAATACTGGTTTACTTAACCCCTAACACCCCCAACGAGACTTATCCTTATGGGGACCTGGCTTTGCTCACCACAAGGAGCAGATGATCCCCACAATGTAGGATTTTTGTAAAATTGGTCCACACAATGTAACCTGAAACCAAAACACACATACACATGTACACGGGGCAAAAACAAAAACTATCGCCTCTTGGCAGCGGGTGAAGATAAAAGATAGTCCGACTTACCAACCATGGCGCTGACCTCCCCTGCCATGAGTATGGGCACCGTGTCGTTATAGAGGCTGACGTCTATGATGCCCTTCCGAATCGTTTCTCCCACTTTGGCCCCGAGCAGCATCGAGCCCAGCGTCTCAAAGATGGATGCCAGGATGCAGGCCTGCTTGAGCGTGACCACACCGGACCCCACTGCCGTGCCAAACGAATTAGCCACATCATTGGCTCCCACGGAGAAAGCTAAAATAAAGGCAATGATGAAGCCGAGGACCACCATCCACAGATACGATTCCAAATCCATCTTGATATGACTTTACGACTCCAAGCAGAGGAAGGAAAAAATTACTACAGATCAGAAAAAAAAGTCGAGATGCTCTGTGTCTTCAGTGGAGGACTTGTTCAGCCCGCTCCTTTTCTTCGTCCCCTGGTTAGAAAGAGTTCAAGGGGAGAAACACAGCTGCTAACTAAGTGTTTGGAGCTCAGTCCAAAGATTGGAGACTAGTGATGGTGGGAGCAGAAAGCATTCCATAGCTTAGTGTGAGGCAGCCTGTCTGCACAGTGTTTCACCTGCCGGAGACAAGAGAGAGGAGATACAGAAACAGATTAGTGTCATGAGCCACGATTACTCAACTCCTATCTGACAACACCGCCAACGTGACTTCCTCAGAAACCCTACAACAAAGGAGAAGGAAGAGCTAAACAAGACAGAGGAGGAGAACGGTGAAAGCAGAAGACTAAAAACCAATTAAAAGAGAAAATCAACTATTATAATGTAAAAAAAAAATGGCTTTAATGAAAAAGGAGGCGCGCTCCAGTGCTCTCCAGTGGGGGAAATGAGGGCAGCTCCGATTGCTGCAATAAGAAATCAGTGTGCGCTTCAGATAAATCAAATCAGACCGTTCAGAAAGCTTACTGTCAGCACCGATGCTATAAAAAGACTAGAGAGC
Source organism: Hypsolebias martinsi (assembly GCA_031762355.1). NCBI lineage: Eukaryota > Metazoa > Chordata > Actinopteri > Cyprinodontiformes > Rivulidae > Hypsolebias > Hypsolebias martinsi. The sequence goes on along the minus strand of JARVGQ010001777.1, from coordinate 9,757,662 downwards.
GACGTGAGCAATACTCCTGTTGTTTGATTTGGACAGTTATATCCACAGCAGCCGACATGCGACATGACATCAGCTTTTATTTCACACGTCTTATTCACCTCTACATGTTGGGAGGTGCCATCTATTTTAATTTTTTTTAAACTTATTTCAAAAACTCTCAATGTGCTCTCCGGGAGCGTCGGCCTTGAAGCATTTGCAGTTGCTCAAAACGTTTTCTAATTCAATTCTACACGGGATTAGAACAAGGTTCAGGTGATTTGTATGCATTAAACGTGCTTATATTTGGAAATATACTGTGTCGTAACTGAGATGTGACAAATGTAACTCAATAAATGCTCAAATCTGAAAATAAATTGTGTTTTTGAATCAAGTCTGTGGATTAATTGTCTAGTTTACCGGAACCATTCCCAGTCGTGTTGCTACCATTCCCAGTCGTGTTGTTATTGTCCAAGTACTATTATATATTTATTTTTTATTAAACCTTTATTTAACCAGATTAAAAAAAAAACATTGAGATCAAGACCTCTTTCACAACAGTGAACTTTTAGTGACTAAAAAGGCCATAAATAGAAAACGTCAACAGATGTGACTAAAGTGATCAGAAGCTTATCACTGAAAACTTTTTTCTTTTACCATTCTATAACTTTGCTATAATTTTGAATATAACAAACAAAAATGTTTGCACAGCACAAATTACAGTACCTCAAAACTGGCATTTGTACAGCACAATTTTGATTATGATTTATAATTTATTAATGAAACCAGATCTTTTTTGTCTTAACTTCACTTTTTCTCACGCACAGGGACAACATTTATAAGACTCAACCCCACACAGTCATTTGAACTATAATAAATGCTCTTTAATTATCAAAAAAGGTGATTTTGGCTGCCCAATTTTGATTATGGGTCATATTTTTTAAACATAAAACATGATTTCTATTTTGAAAATCACAGTCTCATTCACAGGGACTATATTTATAAGATTCAATCCCATGCAGTAATTTGAACGGTAATAAATGTTCTTTAATTATCAAAAAATGTGCTTTTGGCTGTCAAAAATTGATTATGGCTGATATTTTTATCAAAGAAACAGGATTTTCTTTTGCCTTAAAATCACTAATTCACAACAGTCGGAGGATCCTGGGGAAATAAAATAAAATAAACCTACACAAAACTATGCTTTTTCAGCCATTTGAAGAGCGTTTTACTAAATAGGATAAAAAAAATAAAAAAAAAGTAGTATGATTATATGTAGCACACCAACAGCTGGACTTTAAGCTGAACTTGATCGGAGATCATACTTAAAAACTGGTTTTATTTCCTTACACACACATCATGAGTTTGTCTTTGCATCATTCAGTACTTTTAAAACAAAATATCCTCTGCACTGATAACCTTATAGTAACAGAACAGACGGATATATCCTGAGAACAGCTCTCTTCATAAACCAGTGACTATTCTATAAACTAAATCAACTATATCACATACAATGTTTTACAATCTTTAAATCTTTAAAGTACAATTTACTGGTTGGATACAACACAAATGTAAATGCCCTTCCAGGAAAAGAAAAAACAGAGACTTGTGTAATTCATTAAATAAACTATAGCCACTTCCTGATAAACTGTGAAGTCCTCTCACATCAAACAGTGAACACACCCAGGGGTTTCCATGTAGAATGGCTTGAAAATGAAACAAACAGCACAAAATATGTCAATAGGCAGCAGCATCTGCACATATTCAGTGATAAGACAGGAATCATTCATCGAGAGAGACAGGATTGATGAGATTAACCCCTGACATATGTTAACTAGATATCTGCTTCTATTTACATATAAAAAATACTTGAATACTGTAATCACATCTTAATTTCACACATCAAGTATGCACAGAAATAGAAAATACAACATAATAAGATACTTTTACTAAACATAACACTGCTGACGTTGTTTGAATTGTGTTTTTGTTGTTGCTGTTTTTTTAGATTTAGTTCATTATTTGAAGAAAATGCTTAATGCAAAGAGTTAACTTGTCTTCGGTATTTGCAAATAAAATGAAACAAATCAAATAAAAACCATCAGAGATCATTACAGCAGATTTGATAACCAGATCTAAGAGCTATTTAAGATTTTTATTCAATTTCTATTTCTTATTTTTAATTAATCGGAAAGCTAAATTTAAAACAATTTTTGCAGGTGGAAATAAATGTTTACAAGGACCAGATTTGGCCTGTGGGTCTTCAGTTTGACAACTATATGAACTCCAGAACCTACAACTGGGCTCACAGTTAATATATAAAGTGATGGAAGAGGAACAACATTTAAATTGAACATAATAAACAGAGTAAACAGTCAAATGTGAAACACCTGCTGGATAGATTTAATTTTTATAAACTTTCCTGAGGAATGTAAAGTGGAGTTTCCTACAGGACTAGTTTCAGCTCAGCTCAGACTGCAGAACATCAACTGGTGTTTAACTTAAAATGTGCAAACGCTGTTTATTGTTGAGCGGACCACGTTCATCTGAAAGTAATGTTGTTCTGCAACAAACGTCCCACTCTTTCTCCTCTACAAAACTGACTGACAGCTGCTGCTGACGATGACTTCATAACTCTTCATACCTGTGATGCTGGTAAGACTTTTTCCTCAGTCTGCCTTCACCAACATTTTCATCGAACGGAACGTCTACGTGTTGATGTTGGAAAATTACACTAGCCCCCTACTCTGAGCCATTAGCCTCCTACTTAAATAGTTATTGAGAAGACAGTATACCTTATATACCTTATTAGCTGTGACATCAGTCACAGAGTATGGAATGTGGAGAGAAAGACAAAAATCTTCGTCCAAGCCAGGCTAGCAGCTATAGCCCAGCAAAGACCCCTTTTTATTTTTTAATCTTCTTTTCAATCTTATAAACAAGTTTTTCTCAAAAGCAGCACAACACCGTAAAATAATGTTAAATTAGCCGTTTACAGTAGTAAGCCTGGAAATTAAGTTAAAAAAAAAGCGGGGTTCATGTTTGCTAGCCGTTAGCCTAGCTGGATGAAAACTGTCTTTTTCTCTGTGACACTAACTGTTGATGACACTTAGACAGAATGTCACTTCAAAAATGGCTGGACTATCCCTAACGTTACTTCATCATCCCTCGCTACTTTGCGGTTCAGTTTTCGCAGACTTGCTCTATCGTGGTTTTTTTTTTAAAATAAGATTGAACATGACACACAAGTGGCTGCTGATGGATGAGCCACATGATCAGCTTGCATTTATTTAAAATAAATTATTTAGCACCTGTGTGCAGCCCACAGCTGCAGAAAAAGCTTCATCATGCAGCGTGTCATGTCTCCATATCTGCGGTGGAGAAGTGGGCGTGGCCAAGAGCGCGGGACAGGAGGCAGAGAGCAGAAATCATGACATTTTGTGCTTTATTTAGAGTGTTAGAAACATTATCTAGAATATTGCAAGAGTGTGGGAAGGGTTTAAAATGCTTATATATATATATATATATATATATACAGGTAGTCCTCGACTTAAGAACTGGTTCTGTACATACAAACAGTTCGTAATTTGATTTTGATGTAATTTGTAACTCATAATACTGCGCCGCAAACCCGTTCGTAAGTAAGTCCGAGTTGCTGTAAGTCGAGGGCGCCTTAAGTCAAGGACTACCTGTATATATATATATATATACAGGTAGTCCTCGGTTTACAGCCGACTCGGTTCCC
>JARVGQ010001777.1:9722103-9734744 GCA_031762355.1 Hypsolebias martinsi | reverse complement strand
CAGAAACACTTTTACTAAGTTCGGCTTCCCAAACTGAAGACAAATCGCTCAAATCTTCACTTAAATTGCTAAATTCGCCGGATTCTATAATCTCTGCCATTGTTATGTACAAGGTGCGTTCGAGCAGACGTTCTTGTCTCTACGTCACAGACGTCATATGCAGAAGTACCCGGATTTCCCATGACGAAACACGGCGCCAAGTTTAAAATCACTTTTAAATGAAATTTTCATTGATTTATCATATGGCTTGTAAAAAAGAAAAAAAATAGTTGAATGATGCAACATATATATGTTGTGTCACTTTATGCATAGCTCCAACATCATGTCACACACACTTTAATGGAATTAAAAAAAAAAAATCCAAAATCAAGATTAACCTTAATGTAGTTTTGTAAGGTTTGGCCATGCCACACCTCTAATTTTTATGAAAATCTCCTATGACATTTTTTTATAATCCAACTAACAAACAATGACCTCCTTTAAGTGAAAGAACAAAACAATATGCAGGAAAAAAAAAAAGTTCATGAACGGCTCAGTGTTCAAATTCCACAGTCAGAGTGACCATTGTTATCACGTTAGCAGACCGGGTTTTAAATTGAATGCACGTGGTGCACATGTACTCACACTGTACTTTTTTCAACTCTCAGGAGTGGCGTTTACTTTTGCATTTCCGTGCCAAGCTTGCAAATCAGGTTATCGTCAGACGCATTATGAAACACGCTCAAACGTAACTGGCAATATCTGCTAAATAAATGTAGTAAAAGAGGTCAAAGTTGATCAACAGATCACTTCAGTTGATCACTTGCCATTTTCAGTTATTACTGGAAATGTTTTAATACAGCTTTCATACACATGTTTATGGGACAGCCTTCTTTAAGGCTTCTTGCAGGGTGTGCACGTTTTCATGCCCTCAGAACTGAGGAAGACTCTGCTGCTGTTCCAGTGAAGGAGGTTTTTTTTTTTTTTTGACGGGGCACCTTTAGTCCAGATGCATTCAGATATGATGAAGGTCATTCCTCCCAGATTTTCTCAGGTAGTACTGACATTTTTAATGCATGAACGAGTATTTCCATGCTAAACATCCCATTGCATTCAGCACAGGAAGTTGTTATAACTCTCTGTTAAAGTTTATGTTACTGCACTTATTGTGTGAACGCTTGTGAAGCATTCACACTACTGTGATCATCTTCCATTTATTTTTTGGCGTGATTCTCGTCCCACAGATTTCAAGCTTTCAACAAATCATAAATCAAAATGTTCAGCTCGTTCAAGACAATCCTGCTATGACCTTTGGTATTGGTGCATCTTGAGCTTTTTTCCACATAGGCAATGAACTGAGCTCATTTTACATCCTTCATATCTTTAGGTGTTAACCTTTTACTGCTTCTTTCACATTTTGTTCTGATTCAGCTTTTTTCAGCTTCCTTAAGCAAATTTAAACATTATTTCCAGCTAAATTCAGCAGTTTTTTCAGCCGTGTTGTGCTCCTGTCAGCTTCTTTCTGCTAACTACAACATTTGTGTTCTAACTTATTTTAGCTAATTTAAGCTTGTTATACTCCTTTCAGCTTATTTCTGCAAGTTTCAAATTCTGCTGTATGCCAGCTAAATTTAGCTGTTTTAATGCTAATTTAAGCTTTTTCAGCTATTTTTTGCACTCATTTATTTTTTTTGCCTAATTCAGCAAAAATATGCTCTCTCCACTTCCTTCTTATAATTTAAGCTTCTTTCTGCCCTTTTAGCTACTTTTCAGCTGTTTGTTGAGCTAATTTTAGCTTTTTACCCCTCCAGATAATTTCCCCTTTTTTGTGCTCAATTCTTATTTTTTCAGCCCAATTGGGCAAACGTGTTCTTTCTGCCCCTTTTTTTTTTTTTTTACTGATAATTTAAGCTTGTTCTACCTTTTCAGCTAGCTTTTTAGCATTTTTAGCTAATTTCAGCCGTATTCAGATAAATTTTAGTTTCTTCTGATTTCTTCAACTTCCAAGCTAATTAACTTCTTTATGCTAAATTTAGCTTGTTATGCTCATTTAAGTATTTTTCTGCTAGTTTCTGCGGTTTCAGCTACTATTTAGCCATTTTCAGTTCATTTGCAAAAAAATTTACAATGTGCCAGCTCAGGACAAAACTAGCAAGAGTGGCCTGGTGAGAAAAGGACAAACGTATCGGTTTCTCTTTTGCCAACTCCTACAATCTAACATTGAAGATGTTTGGATTTTTATAATAAAATGTAGCTCCCAGCAATGCATTTGATCATAAAAATAATGGTCTGCCTTAAGAACTAAAAGAAAATGTACCATTCTATATTAAGAAAGCCACAAACAGAAGCGTTTATAAGGATTGCATTGAATTAACGTCTACAGTTCAGACTGAAACTAATCTCTCTCATTACTTGGGTGTTTGGTCATTTTTGTTAAGATTCATAACGTTGAAATATGTACAATAATGTGAAGGCATCTTCATTTATTCAGAACAGGAAACAAATGTTTTAATCAATTATTTATCCTTGTCTTCCACTGATTAATCTGACTTAAGAGAAGCAGTTTTGCTCAAAGATGGCATCGTCTTTTCTTGGCCTTCTTCCAGCATTTTCCCTGCATGGAGCATTTTGTAGTTTAGCAGCTTCTTTGTACAGCTGCATTTCCAGGCCCTTTTCCAAAAGAGGTTTTCACTGCTATCACAGGACTAAACGGAGACAATATTTCAACTTACTACTGTTAAAATGAAGGGCAATGAGACTTGTAATAAAACATTCATCATATCCTTCAAACAGCTAAATACTCTGGGGGGAAAAAATCCTCAATGAAAAAGAACTCCTCAGATAGATACTAATAGTTTTCAGATAAATCATATGATACGATTCAAAGAGTAGAAAGACCAATCTAAAAGTAGTTTGATGAAAAATAAGTTAATGTAAAATATACCCTCTTCCTGGCGTGAGACAATGTATCTCAATGCTTACACGAACAACTCAAACTTAACTTAAAGTTCAGATCTATTGGACGAAAATCTTGTTTTTATAGGATAAAAACAATAACTGAAACTTGAAATTGTATGCAGTGTAGGAATTTGCAGAAATGCTCAAATATTAGAAGTCTGGGTCAAATGAGTGAATTAAAAAAAATTACGATGTGACAGTTACAACCATCTCTTTTTTTTTTTTTTTTAACACCAGTGACTGAGTGACACACCAATAGTGCTCAGTGTCAGTTTTTGCCATTGTACTTTATTTTGAAAATATTGCAGAGTGTAAACCACGGTCACGGAAGAGTTTAACATGAACCACAGGAATACATACACTACTTTGTGTACTTTGTGTTGATCCAAGTTCATTCAAAACTATGTGTTCAGAAAGTAGTTCCCACAAATGAAAGCAGTTTATGCTGTTATAACAATTTATTTAGCCAAATAAATAAACTGGTGACCAAGTATATGAGATCATTACAGTATTTTGCAATAAATTGGCTATTTTTAAGTACTTTTCATATGAGTTTGAGTCAATATTGCTCATAACGTAGCCAAAAGGTTATGCAAGCACCTGAGATTTAGACAACCTAACTGCCTTAATGGATCCACATTACTCATAGCTTAAGCTCAAATTCAGCATTAGAAAACTAAAACGTGCATCCATTCTTTGGTGGCAACAACATGAGAGAAAAAAACTGCTTCAAGAACAAACTAAGACATAGACATGTCAGTTTAACTACCTGGCAAACAAGTTTAACCCTAGAAGGTGGTGTCAGATTAGATGCCACTGGTTTCCGACAACTGCCCCCACCTTCCAGTCTCGCTGCTCGGAGGTGTCACATATCCACCGCTTGCCTCGTGTTGCTAAAGGCTGTAGAGAAGAGGAATGGTGTGGCTAGAAATAGCATTGTCACATGAGTGTGTGCAGTGACCAGTCAGCCAGCTGCTCATCCTTACATGGAGCACTGCCCCATTCATATATATTGCTGCAAACTCCCATACAGAAACTGGTCACATGCCTCAATATGAGCCTAAATAAGTTTGAAATCTCTTAAAATTTCCAAATTGAGTCATGCATATTTCAAAATTAAGACACAATCACCATTAAAAAAAAAAACAAAATATTATGTCATTATTGTGCAAGGCATTTTTCTTGGTTAAAAAAAAAACTTTTCATTTGAAAATAGAGGTAAAATGTGCACAGAATTGTATCCCAATGGCACAAAAATAGCTCTGTTTACTATTTTAAGCAAAGCATAGCTTTTCCCGTGCATCCCTCTGTATTTTCACAAGCGTTTTGCCATCAGACATTTTCCTAAACCTCAAACTGACCTCAGGCCATAGTGGCAAAGCCATGACTCATCTTAGCCAAGGCAGGCTCTGAAAAATGTACACGACAACGAAGAAAAGGAAAATAACACCCACTCTAGCCTCCATTTACAAAACCCACAATGCATCACAGTTTAGCAGTAAGCTCTCCATTAGCATGGTTAACACCAGGCCAGACCCCGAAACAACAGGGGCTCTGTGTGAGCGAGCTGTGATACACTGCCGCTCACAGAAGGCCACCAGAAAGACAACAAAACAACTCAATGGCCTGAGTGGAGTCCACCAACAGGTCGAAAAGGGACAAACAGAACCAGATCAGAGAAAATGATTCAACGAGTTTCAACATCTACAGCACAAATAACCAGCTAAGTGTTTTCTCCAAATGAGAAACACAGAAGTTATTATTTTTTTTTTTTAAACAAAGGCAATAATGAGGAATCAAAGCTGCTTGTGGAACTCAGTTTGTTGTGGCTCCTCGGACTGATGAAGTCCTTTGGATGAAAGACGAAACGTCTCAACAAAAAATAAAAAAAGAAACCGTCCCGATGACCTGACTGAACGTTGTTGGATTTCTACCTGGATTATTGAGCATGAACTTTGAAGTGTTATTTTAGTTATTTTTGGTGTAAATTAAGATTTTCTTGTTGCAAATTATCCCATACAAGTAAAGTGTCAGTAAAATATAATTAAAACAAAAAAAAATCTGTGCTAACTTTAAGGACCGAGTGTTCTCGAGAAGACAGAAGCAGCATTTAAAACAACACAATCCTTCAATGAAGACATGCCATTCAGAAATGTCAGCATGATTACAATTCACGTGGGGATCACAGAAAAACATGGGCCTATGCGACAAAGGTAAAAGATAAATATTAAAGCTAGCAAACTGTTTCATGAGTAGAATCCATGAATACTTGAGTTTAAATCCAGCCTCAAGAATTTTTTGTGTGCAGATAATTTAGATCTGGTTAACCACTGAAGCTGAACTGAAACCATTGAGATTGAAACGCTTATCATTTAAGACAACCTTTACCATTACCCCAACCTTGAAGCATGGTTTAAATTAAATTAGAGAAAAAGACTCTTTCACTTTTTCTCCATCCTCAGCTTCCTCTTGCTTACCCTCCTGCATTTATCTGTTCAGCTGTGTAAACATAATTGCCACCGTACATGTCGCACCGCCATATAAGTCGCATCAGTCCAAATATGTCTAATAAAGTGAAACAAAAACAAATAGGTCACTTCGTCGTATAAGTCATTTCTATTATGCGTCACCGCTGACCACCCGGAAATGTGGGCCGGTGTGCCAAAAATCAATTGGCTGCCAAATCGTGCACAAAAAGACTTTAACACTTAAAAACATTTATTTGTTTGCTCGAAATTATAGCAAAGGTGTGTGTCAGTTGAACTTTTCCTTAATAAATGCACTTTGACGGTCAAATCAGCTGCATTACAAAAGCCGATTCACGGAAGCGGGAACGCGCAGAGGGACGACTCGCTGTGCATTTCTTCAAAATTTAACAAGCTGACCACCTAAAAACAATTTTTGTTTGCTCGACATTATAGGAAAGGTGTGTCTCAGTTGAACTTTTCCTTAATAAATGCACTTTAATGGTCAAATCAGATGTATTTCACCTGGGCGGTGCGGCGAAATGCAGCTGATTTGACGTTTGCTCCAGGGAGTTCCGGAGCGAGACGAAGGTGGCTTGGTATGGCAAGCCAAATGTCTCAGGCTAGCCTGTATAAATAAAGGTTGAATGAATGAATGAATGAATTAATAGCCACTTTTACTTAATGAGACACTTGGCTTGACATATTAGTCGAGAGCACCCTAGTGGCTGATAATGGTAGTGTTCAATATTTTTCATGTCAAAATGAATGAAATCATCAGATCTCAGCCAAAAATTGGGTTATAAATATGGGGGGGGGATACGTTGCTTCGCTGTATAAGCCGCAGGCGTGCTAATTTATGCAAAAAACTGCAACTTATACAGCGAAAATTGAGGTACTTCTTTTAACCCGATCACCCACTCTTATGACAGGCAGGCAAAATGTAATTGTTTGGGTCCATGTTTGTCTGTCTGTCTGTTAGAAAATATCTCAAACCTCAACTCGATAACGTTTAAGAGTCAACCCGATTCAAGATAGCCGCCATAGATAAATTACTTTAGAAAATACTAAATATATTATAACTCAGTCAACTGTTCAGATACTGACTAAATTTTTGGTGTGGTAGTAGCCAAGATTGATTCTAAACCCATGTTCCGAGTGCTAAAAAAAAAAAAAAAATCCATTGGATTTTCATTTAAAAGTTTGCCATAAACAATTTGAAATCCACTCAGTCTGTTAGAAAAATATTTCATAAAACACTGGATGGATTTTAATTAACTTCCTAAAATTGATAACATCTACAGCAAAACCAGTCCACTACCTTTCAGAAGCATCCTGACCACTGTAAGTCATTGCTGCGGACACAAAAATATCTATAGCTCATCAGTTTTCTACAGATATTGAGCTAAAGATACAATGTGGTATTGTGGAATGCTATTTTCATTTATTACATGCCATCAGCTCCACATGATCTACGATAACCCAAACCAAAATGGACTGAGCAACACCGATACATGCACACGCAGCATGACGGTTCACCCAGTCTGCACCATCATGTGACGTTCCCATGACAAAAGAGGGCTCAGACATAACAAGGAGTTTGTGCTGTCAGGGTGAGGTGGGATGATCAGAGAGACAGATTGTTCTCCGGCTGCGACACTGACGGTTCCAGTGCCAACTGCCCTGCCACCCACAGATACAGGCACACCCACTGGCAGAAGGTCCAGTCTGCACGGAGCCATGCCATCATGGAAAACAAATGCTTTTACCATACTTTTCTTATTTCTTCCCAAAGGTGTTTATCCACAGAGTCAAAGTCGTTGTCTGGTTTAAAAAAAAAAAAGTGCGTTGGGTATCTTGATAGAAAGGCGTATATACATTTACAGGTCTCTCTTGTAAATGAGTCCTCAAGGCTCAGTGGGAACCAACCTGTATAAATAAAGGAATGAACGAATGAATGAACTGGTTTAATCATTTGCAACTGGAATGTCCTCTAATCTTTAGCTTACTATATTGAAATATACACACTTCTCACACCTTACACCTCACAAAGCATATAAATTAGATTGTTTAATTCATAATGTAGATATGCTGAAAGATTTCAGCACTTTCATGTAAGTGAATTCCAGAAGGAACACAGTGAAGCATGGCAGCTAACAAAGATGTAAATATGGGCGAATTGTTGCTTTGAATGTTGTGTGTAGTCTAAATAAAATATGTGTTACAATAACTACAAATACAACTTTTTAGCTGCTTAGGCTTTGGCAACACTACATTTTTATAGAAACTTTTTGTCCAAATGAGAATGCAGAAATACAAGAGCTGAAATACCAACATCACACCAACAGGTGGCAATAGCATAGAAATAAACCAGTTAAAATAAGAAGATCTTGAGCATTGCCTGTGATTCATCAGAGATGACGCAAACGTGTTTATTTGACATCTTTCACCATTTCCTTTCAGTAAAAACATTTTAGAGACACAAGTGAGGTTGTATGTCCACAGAGTCCAGACAAATCTTGCCAGAAATAGACAAAAAAATGCTCCACTGTTGTTGTTTTTTCTCTAAAACCTGTCAATATACAAAATAAATCATAGATTTCCTTAAAATATATGTCAAGTACACACAGATTTACTAACAGAGGTTTTAAAGGACTCTGTTATTCTTACCAAAAATATGTGGATAAAAAGGTGCAGAGACATTAAAAAGAATTTTGACCAAAAAAAAAAAAAAAATCACAAGGAGAGAGCTTAAGACACCTGTCAGTTGAAATTTACACTATTCATCAGTCTTTTCATATTTAAGTTGAGGTTATGAAAATAATCAAATGATCTGCTCTCACAGTAGTTTGAGCTTTGGTTTAATCTGTCTTTGGACTACAAAGAGCTCAGCCATCATGTATCATGTTTATTGTGTGAACTCTACCCACAGTATGCCTGGGAAAATAATTAAAGCATAAAAAAGGTCATTCACAGAAATGTACTATAAGCACTAGTGGACGTAACGAGGTAATGTAGCTTGACATGCCCCATCCTCCTGCAGGATACTCACAAAAACAACGAGCTAAAGGTGAACTGAACTCAGAGCTGAAACTACAGGTTGCCAGAAATGGCAGAGGATTCTCAGAAAATGCATAATTCCAAATAAGATGTGTACCGAGAAAACACACCCACGTGAAAACCAGTCCACTCTCTTTTAACATTCTGTTGAACATAGAAACAGAGCAACGCAGGTTTTATTTGTCTGACTTCGATGCATATCAACAGTCCCTCCCCTCATGGCTAGATTCAACACAGAACTTCCAAAACACGAGCTTTAAAAGGTATACAACTTAACTGGACATAAAGTATGCAGAGGCTCTCAATTCATGGGTAATGTTGGCTCTGTTGACAATGTGGACTAAACTGTGGCTGCACCCCGACGCCACAGAACCTATAATTTAGTGTGAATCACTCCGCCTTAATTGTTTTTTGTTTCTTTTCCTAAAGGATTATACTGTACTCACAAAAGGTCAGGTCAAAGTACTGTACAGTCATAATGAGTCTTGAATCTATTCAATTTTCTGATCTCTGACAAAGCTGCTTGTTGCTATGTGGTACAGAACAAAACAGAAGTAAATCACAAAGCTATGAAGCTGTTCACATGTACCAAATCTTTGTACGAGTACTCAACTCCCCCACCCAGAGCTGGATTAGAGATCATTTCAAAGAATGTGGGCTACTTAAAAAGCTAATAGTTCTTATGCACTTGTCTAAACTAAAGCTATAAATGTTATTATTCTTTAACCAGAAGATGACACAACAAATGAGTGGTTATGGTAGAAACCACAAAAGCTTTACAATCCCCAATTGTGATTTTACTCCATTTTCTTGTTTGCCTAGACTTTGTTTGATAAACAGTCAAGTATAATTACATAAGCACAACTCAGACATAATTGTTGTGCCGTTTATTTTTTTTATTTTAATTCGAACAGGAGAGGCTAATGACATGTTTCTTATAAAACATTCTTGTCAACAAAAGCTCCAGACTGCCCATTTTTATGTTCACACCAAGAATGAGTGTATAAAAAAAGAGGCGAGTCACCAAAAACTCTATCACATTACAGTTCCATTTCTGTTTTAAAGGTTATAAGGCTAGACAAGACAGAGCAATCCGTGTTTGGTACAAGTTCCTGAAGTGAAGTGTAAAAGAACGAATGATAATTTTAAATATATTATAGGACAAAACAATTAAAAGAACATTTACATTCTGAGACAAACAGCAAGATTATTCTTCTTTTTCATAATTTTTGATCATGGTGTAATACCTTACTAATTTCCTTCTGGATTCTGTCTGCTTTCCGTTTTATGTAGACAAAAAGATAAAATAACTACACATAGTACTGTATAGTTATATGCAGTAGCGAGCACAGCTAAACAAAGAGTTAGCTTTGCTAACCCATGTTCTACTAACTAAAAAATTTGCTTTGCTAACGCTAAACTACTAAGACAACCATCAGTCAGCATCAAATGTCTTTGTCTCCTTCCAATTGAAGCTGTGTTGACCAATCACGTCTTGTCATGTGTACATGCAGCAAGCCAATAACATGCCTTCAACTAGTTGCTATTGCGTCAACCAATCACTTCGTCACGTATACACGTAGTAGCCAATAACGTCATGTCTTGTCATGTGTACATGTAGTAAGCCAGTAACACGCTTTCAACTAGCCGCTATTGTGTCAACCAATCACATCTTGTCATGTGTAGTAAGCCAATAACATGCCTTCAGCTAGCCACTGTTGCGTTGATCAGTCATGTCTTGTCATGTGTACATGTAGTCAGCCAATAAAATGCCTTTAACTAGATGCTATTGCGTCAACCAATCACGTTGTCACGTATACACGTAAATAACGTCTTCAGCTAGCTGCTGTTGCGTTGATCAGTCAGGTCTTGTCATGTGTAGTAAGCCAATAGCATGCCTTCAGCTAGCCGCTCTTGCGTCGATCAGTCATGTCTTGTCATGTGCACATGTAGTCAGCCAATACCATGCTTTCAACTATCCGCTGTTGCGTCAACCTCACGTCTTGTCATGTATACATGTAGTAAGCTAGTAGTGTGCTTTCAGCTAGCTGCTGCATCAAACAATCACATCATGTTTACATGTAATAAACCAATAGCATGCTTCAGCTAGCCGCTGCTGCATCGACCAATCACGTCTCATCATGTGTACACATAGTAAGCCAATAGCGTGCCTAACAGACTCTTTGAGACACGCCCCCAAAACAGACAGGAACAAGCTTGTGAATCTTGTAAGCAGACTTCAAGTTGGCAAAGCCCAATTTAGTAGAAGCTAATTCCAGTAACGGTTTCCAAAGTTTGCGAAAACGATAATCAGCTAAAGGAAAACTTAGTTACGCTATTAGCAGTTAGTGGAATTACAGTAGTAATCTGTAATGAAGGAGATAAAATACAAAAATTGAATTATGGTGCTAAGGCAGTGGAGGAGACAAAGAAAAAAAACAAAAACAGATGATAATGTCCAAAACTAACACATGGTAAACACTTTTCAAGGCTATGTTAAAGACATTTCAGAATATTTTAACTAGTTTCTAAATTAGTTGAGTTTGCTGTACAAAATAAATACCAGCAATATGTGCTTTAGGAATTTGGATATTAAGGTCATTTTTGTTGGAACTTAATCTGCTCCATTTACTTGAAATCCATCCATCCATCCATTATCTTCTACCCGCTTCTTCCATTTTGGGTCACGGGGGTCACCAGTGCCCATGTCCAGCAATCACAGTGCGAGGGGCGGGGTACACCCTGGGCGGGTCGCAAGTCAATCACAGAGCCACATAGAGATAAACGAGACAAACAATAATTCACTCTCACCTAGGGACCATTTTTACAGTTGCTAATCAGCCTAACATGCATGTTTTTGGTCTATGGGAGGAAACCGGAGTACCTGGAGGAAACCCACGCATGCATGGAGAGAACATGCAAACTCCACCCAGAAAGGCCCCTGGACCGGGATTTGAACCGGCAACCTTCTCGCTGAGGCAGCAACTCTACCAGTTGCGCCACCGTGCTGCCCTACTTGAAACCCATTATATATATATATTTTTTTTTTTTTTAAATGACATACATATTTTGTTTTTAATTTCATATTTTTGAGATTCAGATTTTCTGTCAATTTTAACATTTTGTATAACATTTCCAGGCACTTCTAATGCGTCACAGCTATTATGCCCTCTCATCCTTTTTTGAACATGTTCCTAATAGGCTGATAGTCCTAATTACGTGGGTAACGTTTTAATTAATGAAACATAATGTTCATTTAGGAAGATTATGTTACTGTTTATAGTAAACTAACTAATAAAATTTTTTTGACATGTCCATTGGTGATTAAAAAAAAAGATATGCATCATTTTAAAGTTAAAAATGTTTACAGTTTTTTTTCCCAACATTCCTCATAGTTGCTGATGCTGCTCATAAGAGTAACTTAAGAGTTTCCTTCATATACCTGTAGTCCTTATTGAAAATCACTTAGATCCATCTAATTTTGTTTTCCTCTGGCAAAGGTACATACCGTAATGCATATATAGTTAAATTATCTTTCAGTGACAGCCATGCTAGTTTTCTTCACTCACTTTGTTGTTTTTTTCTGGTCTGTACCTCTATATGGGCTGGCAATTTCCATCTGTAGACAGAAACAGAGAGAGTGCCATGGAAATCACCATAAATATTTAAAAAGCTGCACCACCTCAAATGAATTACTGTAAATGCAAGAGAACTGCGTGTGTAAAATTAATTACTTTAAATTCTAGAAAAACATTGCACCGTCCTAAATGAGTTACCGTAAATTTATGGAAAAGCTGTGCTGCCTAAAAAAAATGTAAATGCTGGAAAATGTGTATAAATGAATATTTTAAATGAATATGAAAATAAATCATTTAGATAAAATTTAACAACCCATATCTGTGCAGATAAGGTTTAGTTTGGGTCCAGATGTCTTTTGGGGTTTGCCTGTTATTGACTAGAACTTCAACTTTTCTCAGGTATTTCTAATGCATCACAGCTCTTTTGTCCTCCCGTCCTAAATTTTAGTTGCTTTTGTATGTTTGGTTGCAATAAATTTTTCCCCTGTGCTCCGTTGTCATCAAACTAAGTATGAATGTGACTGATCAGAAGATTTAAGGCTGGTTTTCTACTTTTTGTCTCACATCTCGCTTGTATGGATGTGTGATGAAAATTGCGTAG
>JARVGQ010001777.1:9588168-9602965 GCA_031762355.1 Hypsolebias martinsi | reverse complement strand
ATATACATTACATACAGTGCAGTGAGAATTAACATTAAGCATGTGTGTAAACAAAGACTCAGTGTAAATGCAGTGAAGGCAGTAATATTTCCCTTAAGGACCACGTTTGACTGATTAGCTCCAGAGCTACCACCATTTAATCATTTACAGATATCACTATAGATTAACTGTTAAATATTACCAGGGATAAGTCTCGCCCACACGTCTTTCTCTAACAGATTTATGGCGCTTCCTCAGGAAACTCTGAGCGCTTCTTTCTGATTTCAGCTCTGATTTGGAACCCAGCGGAAGCGGTATCCACCCTGCTGGTTCTGAGAGGTAAACACATGTCCATGAGGGAAGACCTGAGTCCGTATGGTGCTGTGTTCTTTAACAGAGGTTCTGAAAGATGACACAGCGTCTCCAGTCTCTGCTCCATCTCCAGCCCCGGTGCAGCTGTTGGGCGTAGACATCTGCAGGCTGGAGAACGCACCGTACATGCGTACCGTCTCTGCTGCCCGCTGCTGCACAGTTCCTGCAGAGCTGCTGAGCAGGACAGCATTGCAGCGTGTGCTGATGTCCCTCAACATGTCCTCCACCGAGTCTGAGGACTCTGTCTCGTACCCTTCATCCAGTCGCTGTCGCTTACAGGAACCCGCTGAGGCGTTTTCAGCACAAGGACCTGCTGGCTCCACATGTGGATCCCTGACGGTCATCAGTTTCTGGAAGAGAACGATCAGAATACAGAATGGACTTTTAGAAGAACTTATAGACCAGGACTGAGTGAGGGTTTAGGTTGTCTCTGTGGCGTCTTTACTTCAAGGACCGAGGCCAGATGCTTGGCTCGGCAGGCTAACTGTCTGAGGTGATGGTTCCTTTCCTCCAGAGAGTCCAGTTCCTGCTGCCGCCTTCGAAGAGTCTCATGGAGCTGAAGACACACAAAATCTCTTCTGTTGACATCACCAGTAAAACAAAATGTTTAAATATTTTAAATAGGCACACTGGCAATGTGCTTTTAGTAAATGGTAAATGGACTGCACATATGTAGTGCTTTTCTATGTGATCACGACACTCAAAGCGCTTTACACCACAATCTGTGCCTCATTTACTCATTCACACAGCACTCTACTATCTCTATACAAAGATTCATCAGTGCTTTATCACATTCATACACCGATGGGACACACGTCGGAGGCGATGAGGGGTTCAGTGTCTTGCCCAGGGACACTTAGGCGTGTGGCTGCTGGCGGAATCGAACCCCCAACTCTCGCATTGAAGGACGACTTGCAGTAACTGCAAGCCACATCAGTTGTAAAGGAAAAACAACATGAATTTTATTGTTTCAAACTGTTCTTTTCAAATTACGCTGTTCAAATAAAAAGCTTTTTATTTCACTGTTAGCCCCAAATATTTAAGGTACTCATTACAAAGTCTGACAAAAAAAAAAAAAAACCTGCACAAGATTTTTCTCCACCTGATGGTTGATGTGTCCCTAAATTAAAAGTGTGTAAGGACAATTTGTGACTTGATGCCAATGCAAACTGGCACAGACTCCTTCAAACTGCACATTGTGAAATAATTCAAGGCAGCATTGTTGAAGTTTGATTGAACTTTTCAGTACTTTCTTAAAGGTACTTTAAAGAGCATCTTTAAAGTCAACAGAACAGTTTGATCTCATCAGGTCTCACCTGTTTATTGATGGCCACAGAGTGTCCCAGTGCCCCCTCGTGACACTCTGCCATGCTCCTCCACAGAGCTCCATCCTGGGCATTAAAGTTGTCACTTTCTGTGGACGAGTGAATACTGTCCTCCTGAGAGAAGTCCCTCTGAGGGGTGAGAGGAGGGATAACACATCCCTGAAATGGCACCAGTTCAGCTGGAGACAAACTGCTCTCTCTGGAGGTCGAATCTGACAGAGGAGAGATCAAACACTCAAAGATGCAGCCAAGGCAGATGTTCTCACTATAGATTAATCATCTCACCTGCAATGAAATCCAGAGCATAATCTCCAAAGTAAGGACCATCTGGATCAGATTCATTAACCTGTGAACAAAATTACTGAGGTTTAACTCACATGGATGTGTTTTTGATCAATCAATTTGACCTATCAGGAAAACCCCCACCAAGTTCTGGTGCATCCAGAACTTGGTGGTCATTTCAGAGAAGGTGTCGTCTCCTCATGTGCGCACAGTGATCCGTGCCAAAGGAGAAGTTAGTGGAATAAAACGCGTGAGGCGCGGCCAATTGTAAGCTCGAGCGCGTCACGAGGAAACTTCTGTCCGCGCATGGATTCCAGCACTTTGTGTCAAACACTAACAGACCTGAACGCATCTTAAACCTCCTTCAGGTTGGGGGGTGTGGGGGTGCATGAGTTCATTGTGTAAACTTGACGGCACACGACGTTAAAACAATAAATTATTTTCCCCTGTGGATCCTCACCTGAGAGCAAACAGAGGCCTGTCTCACCTCAGAGACGCAGTCCTCCAAATCGTCCCATGCAATTGTTGAAAAAGCTGCGGGACAACAAGAGTGTGAAGAACTTAAAGACATCTTTCACGTGGAGATCAGACATGATGCCAAAGGTGCGCGGACTATACCTTCATCAACGATGCAGGGGAACTCAACGTAAACAGAGACGGGACTGCTGCTTCTTGGCACCGGGCTTTTATCCTGCAGGCAGAGTGTCATACAGTTTTGTCATGTATGGAGAGCTACAGCGCACTTTCATACAGAGAAATGCAGTTTTGCTTACAACCCCTCTCCGCTCACGCTGTCCCATTCGATTGGCACCAAACGCCTTCTTCACTTTGCGCACCTCCATCAGGCTCCTCTGCAGAACTGACAGGGGACATGGTTTGATTTGTGGCTGCTATATAGTGAAAATTCTCCCGGTTTGTGTCCCTGTGTGCCGCGGTTTCCCACATTTGACCCAATCAAATGCACTTTTTCGGTCTCCAGGGAGTGACAGCGTCCTCGGTGATGAAATTAAATGTGAACAAATAGCCGCGCGTAACAGCGCCACTGCAGCAGCAGGTGCCCTGCAGCACACCCTCCCCCTTATACAGATTAAATCCTCACAGACCTAAACCAAATGCTCAGTAAGGCACATAAATATAGAAACTTGATTGTGAGCATGTCTGATATAGCTGAGCAGTTTGTGCGTAATTTTTATCCATTTGTGCGTAAAATATCCTTGAACCTTGGCCAAAACACGCTTCTGCTTGAAAAGCCAAGTGGAAAAGGAAAAAGGCAGAAAGTGCAGACAGCTTAGTGATAAATACCCCTATTAGTAAATAAATAAGATCTTTACAGAGCTGAAGGCACCTGTGTTGTCGACACCGTGTCAGCAGGTCGAGCTGCCGCGCGTAATGGATCAAACCCCTCAGTTACACCAACTGTGTTGGCACAATTTGGTTTCAGATGCCAGTGAACAAAAACGCTGGTTTGCTGACCTTCAGGCAACAAAAGCCCCCAGAAATCACAACTTTCAGGAACGATTTTTATCTCTGTTTCTAATTGCCTCGCATCTACCTCCCATTGTGATTAAGGTTTATGTCAGTCAAGAGTTAGATTATCTTTAAGCAACTATAAAGAAGAATCCAAAAATATATCTAATAAGATGTCAGCTGAAGCGTCATCTCATTTTTTCAAAGGAAATTAAAGGCCAACATCGTTTTTTTATATATATTTTATTTCATAAACAACAAAAATACACACATTGATTTACAAAAATATTTTAAAATGTAACATATAAAATAAAAATACAGTAACTATAAATGTAAACAATAAACCTTATGTTGCAAATTGGTTACTCTGTTCTTTGCTAGTATAAATACAAAAAGCAGACAAGTTTTTTTTTTATATAGGTGCTGCATTTGTTACATTGCCATCACTTCAAGAGTCTCCTGGTTTAGAGACACCAGCAGCTTCAGGTTGTCTTTGCATTCCTGCATTAGAGTGCAGTTGTACCGTTCCTGACTTGGAGACAGGAAGTAGTCTACCACTGCCAAAGAATCACCTTCAGAAGAGTTTTTGTGTGGCAGTTCGTCTCTGAAACTGTCTTCGTTCTGCAGCTGTCCAGCATCAGTTCTCAGTACCTCACAGGCTAGTCCCAGAGCACAGCCAGCAGTCAGAGATGGAGGGTATTTGTTAAAAGCGTAGTCTGCCAGTGTCAGCTCACACACTTTTTGTGCAAACTTCCTGCACTGTTTCACTTTTAAGGAACAGTCATTGTTTCTGTTCTGGAGAACTGTGAGGCCAGTAGCATCAATGCAGTTGGTGAAATAGTCCAGGAAAAAGGCCAGGGTGGGTGCAGCGAGGCGGAAGTTCAGGCGGAGGAGGACAAGGCACTCCAGGTTGCAGAGCTGCTCCTTGGTGAAAGCATCGCAGCACAACGACAGCAGGCGGCTGACTGATGGAGAGCACACCTCCACCTGCAGAGAGGAACATCTGGGTCATCATGGAGAAATGAAATTTGAGATAATCATCTTCTCACCCAAAATGTGCCACTGAAGACAGACCTGTTTGCAGGCTAGGAGGAGTGCAGTGACACCAAGGAGCTGGAAGCAGTCAGCAGCAACCGGAGTGGACGCCAGGAACCGGTCCATGATGTTCACAGTGAGGCAGCAGCACTCAAAGGACAGGTGGAAGTGTTTGTGCACGGGGATGAGCCAGCTGACCAGCTTGCAGCGAGCTTCTGCAGTCAGCTGTTATTAACAAGCAGAATGATGTCTGTCATTGGTTTGAAATAATTACAAACTTTGCCTTCAACATACAACATTAATATGTTATATAGTTTTAAAAAAATAATAATGAAATGTTCTGGCCTACTTGTGGCTGCTGTGCCAGACTGCTGCAGAGGTGAAACTGCGCCTCTTTCTCTCTCTGGATCTTAAACCCGACGTCTCCATACTGAAGGTACCAGTTGGACAGCTGTCCAGCTGCAGGTTCTGCTTCGTCTGAGTCAATGAGAGACACTTTCCTCCGAGCAGGAGAGGAAATCCAATCCTCTTCAAAACCAGAGTCACTCAGTTTGGCCATGAGTGTCTGTTTTCTGTGTCGAGCTGTCTGCTGCTGATGCGGTGTGAGGTGCGCGCGACTCTTCCTCTTGGAAACAGTTTCGGAACCACGTTGGACCTTCCCGAATGATAACATCTCAGCCGTGTCCTTTCACCTCCCAGCAGCAGCCTTCTGGTGCTGGAGTTCCGTAGGGTGACGTCACTTTTCCCGGGGTCTTCCCCGCTCGAACAGCTCAGCTTTCCCCGGTCGCCCCTGGCAACCGAAGCTAAATCTCATTGTCCCTTTTAGGTTTCAATTAATGATCCATATGGCTAGGTGCGTTTATTTTCTTTCATTAAAAAAAAAAAAAAAAAAAAATTGTGTGTGCCTGTTTAATGAGAAAAAAAGAAAACCTTCTGATCCAAACACGTTTATTTACGTAAAATGTTGAAAAAAAAAAAAAATCACACGTAAATGCCTCGTTTAATTATGTAAACATGTGTTTGGTTCTAGGTCATGAATTATGAATAGCTAAATATAATGGTATTGTTATTAACATATTCATAATGATGAAAAAAAAACATGTTCCAACTTTCGATTACAAGAAAACGAAACATGAAACTGAGACAAAAATAAGATGAAAACTATATTTAACGTTATTTATTTATTTATTTTTTATATTAGCGTAACTGTTTTTGCGATGAGTTATAGTTACCCCTTTCCTGTTTCATCGTCCTTTATTTTACTTCATTTGCAATGGGCGGAACTTGAACGCTAATGATTACAACAGCCAGTCCTTTACGCTATCTCTCAAATCAAGATGGACAACCTTTCACCTACTTAAAAGGTATTTTAACATTTTGTAAAGCCTCATAACGGTCTCTTAACTACAGGCTACATTGGTCGCAGTTTCAGTTTGAAGTGTTTTAACAGAAAATGTAAAAGTCGCTAGCCGTGTAGCTAAATGCTAGGTGTCCAAGTAGCAAGCTACATGTTAGCAGCTAACTTTAGCATTGTTGTTTCTATGCGGCAGTGGCAGAAGTTACAGTTAGATTCGGCGACTCAGTTAAGTTTGATTTATTAACTACATGTTTTGACACTGTACAAGATTAAAACAACGAAGCGGAAGCAGTAACATTGGGAGACGAGGCTGCTTACTAGCTTAAGCTAACAGCTTACAATTATGTATAGTTACGTAAATAGCTTACGTTACAGTTCGCTACGTAACGTGAGCCTCAAATAACCGTAAATAACAGGATGTCACCGCGATGAGGGACACATGAGGTATATTTGTTCATGTTTTGAGTTTTATAAAAGTGGTCATTTACTCGCAATGGGTGCCTTTTCCCATAACAATGCGTCCAGTTTTTGCAAAACAAAAATATTTTTAGAAACTTAGCAGGAAATGATGACTCTTGAAGGCAACAGAAATAAGCCTCGCCTGTGTGGTTATAGTTCTGTTGTTGTATTCTTTTAAACACGTTTCAGTGTGTTTTGTTTTGTTTTATTTTAAAAAAAAGTTGTGATTTTTTTTTTTTTTTTGCGTGTTATTATAGTACAAGATATTTTGTCCAACAGCAGAGAGGCTAATTCAATATTAATGTTTTTCATATTTCATCTGGCAGTTTTAGCAAAAGTCAGTTATGGAAAATTCAGGCAGGCCTTACAGGACAACGCAAGGAGGTCGGGAGAGAGGAGCGACAGCAGCAGACAAGGCGGAACATTGGCGAACGCAAGACCAGGTTCGAGGACAGAACTTGAGAGCAGATGGAGGTCAGCAAGGCAAGAGGAACCAGGGTGGGTCCTACAAAGCAAGTCCTAAGAAGGGAGGACAAGGATTGCTGAGCTACTTACCTGGTGGATCCAAAGGTGGTCACAGTCCATCCCAGAGAGATGACCTTCAATGGCTCTTAAATGCTGAGAAAAGTGGTTTGGGTCGAGAGGATAACTGGAGAGTGCGCATGCAGCAGCAACACTGGAAGGGAAATACCCAGGGAGAGGGGCCAACGGATGACATGGAGCAGAGGAGAGGAGAGGATGATGTTGCTCGTAAACCTGGTGAGCATTTGTCAAATGGGTTCTGTTAAATACTGTACATCATATAAAAAAACTGTTAAAATGGATTATTGTAAAATAGTTATATGCATTGCCATTTTTGCTTTAGTTTATAAAAATTTACTTTACTCCCATCTATGACACGAACGCATGACTGCCATCACTACTTCTTGTTTTTGTAGGAAGAAGACAGAGAAACCGAAACAAAAGGAACCTTTTTGCAGAAGAAGACCGGGGCTTTGCATCTGAAGAGTCCTCACTCTCAGTTCAAGAGCTTCAAAGTCTACAGCAAGCAGAAAGGCGACTTAAAAAAAATGAGATCTACTTCCTGAAGAAGGTACAAGCTTGTAACCAGTTTTTGCACGTTTTATTTAGTTAGACTTGATTTAATGACAGAAATTTGACTGAGAACATTTTACTAACACAAGTTTTTTGCTGACTTGTGCGACTTTCGTTTTGCACGTTTTATTCAGAAGCCCCACGGCAACCCTGGTGCATTTTACACCTGTGCTCTGTGTGACATTGTTCTTGAATCTATACCTCACGCCTACAAGCATATCAGAGACAAACGGCACAAGAAAAAGGCTCAGGTAAGAACCTGTCATGAAAATCTTAGTTGCCGTTTATTTTACTGCTGCTGTAGTGCTGTTTAACTGGCATTATGCAGTTAAAGAGTCCAATTTAAAAATGGGAGCGATCATTTTTCTGCTTCTGTCTTTGTGCTCGTAGGAGAAACAGGAGCAGCTGATGCTGACTGAGATCCTGCCTCCTGGTCCTGAGCACATCAGCGAGGTGAGTGTCGCTCTAGATGCAGTCGTCCAGGAGCATGGGTTGAATGACCAGGATGTCGAAAAGAGGCAGTGTGTTGTCTCCATCATGCAAGACCTTCTCCTGTCTGTCCTGCCTGGTAAGAAGCCCATAGATAAAAAAAATATTAAACTTGTCAAAAATCATGACGTGAACGATTTATGACAGCCGTGCTTGAATGCCAGAAAAAAGTTAGTTCTGTGCTGCTTTTAAATCTGTTAATCTAATTTGTGACTTGTTCATGTTCTGTCTCTCCTCTTTAGAGATAAAACTCAGATTATATGGATCATCCTCTACTAAATTTGGATTTAAGGACTCAGATGTCAACATAGACATTCAGTATCCACCTCATGTGAGTAGAAGTTTTGATAGAATAAATGCCATTTTTTATTACAGTGATCCTTTGGACTTTTAGTTAAACTAATTGGAAAAACTGGAGAACTTATTTTCCATCAAAACATAGTCAGATTGTAATATTCAGATTTTGTATCAAGTTCAGAACGTCAGAGACTAATTATGTATTATGTGATGCAATTTATATATGAGGGATTGATTAATGGCTGTTGTGCTTTTAATATTATATTTATCTTGTGAAAAGGTTTTCAAATGGAATTTATTTACAGATGCATCAGCCAGATGTCCTGTTGTTGGTGAAGGACTGCCTCTCTGTGTGCTGTGAGTCATGTGCTCTTTATTAAGTTTGCCTTAAGATTTTCCAGCATGAGAAAATGAGTCATGTGCTCAAGTGTCACTGAATGACAAATAAAGAACCTTGAATTCTTGAATGACGTGTTTTATTGTTCCCAGCTCTCTTCATCAATGTGGAAGCAGATTTCCATGCCAGGGTGCCGGTGGTCATCTGTAAAGACAAAGCCAGGTTTGAAAAAGTTTATGGATTAAATAATATGCAAATAAACCTTTGTCTTTGCTAAATTATGCGTGGTCTGGAGCTGCTTTAAAGTGATAATCTAAAGATTTTCAGATGGATCATTATTAAAAACATCATAAAGTTTACAGGATGCTTTTTTACTTAAGAAAAGAGACATATCATGTTTACAGTGCCCGGTGAAAACCTGCACAAAACAGTCCTTATACTGACTGCACTAAATTATGCTACTTTTAAGGGTAATTATTTGCAGTATACTTCTTTAAAAAGTCTTCTGTTGATCCAAAATGCTGCTGCCAGAGTCTTAACTGGAGTTGGGAGAGATCATACATATCTCTCCA
The DNA here is from genome assembly GCA_031762355.1 of Hypsolebias martinsi. Taxonomy (NCBI): domain Eukaryota; kingdom Metazoa; phylum Chordata; class Actinopteri; order Cyprinodontiformes; family Rivulidae; genus Hypsolebias; species Hypsolebias martinsi. Next base: position 9,593,899 of record JARVGQ010001777.1, on the reverse strand, counting down.
GTTTTAGCTTCTCTCCACTGGCTCCTTGTCAAATCCAGAATTGAATTCAAAATCTTACGTCTAACCTACAAAGCTCTCAACAACCTTGCTCCATCTTAAATTTGAGATCTTATTGTTCCATATTTTCCCAACAGAGCACTTCACTCTTATGCGCAGTTTCTAGAGTTTCCAAAAGCAGAATGGGAGGAAGATCTTTCAGTTCTCAGGTTCCTCTCTTGTAGAACCAACTTCCAGTTTCTGTCCGTGAGGCTGACACATTGTCCAGTTTTAAGACTGGACTTAAGGCTTCCCTTTATGGTAAATCCTATAATTAGGGTTGGCTTGCTGTGCTGCTATAGGCTTAGACTACTGGAGAACAAATTGACCTCATTTCCTCAAATGATTTGCTAAAATTGAAGTTTTATTTTTTTAATACTATTTCTATCTTAACATGTGATTCTTCACCTGCCATTGTGTATCTGTTCCTATCAAACCCAACCGGTCGAAGCAGATGGACGCTTGTCCTGAGCCTCGTTCTGCCAGAGTTTTTTTTTCTCATGAGGGAGTTTTTTCTTTCCACTGTCTCTTTCATGCTTGCTCAAGATGAGAGTTCTGTGATAAGAGTTAAATTCAAAGCAGTCTGCCCCTCAGATAAATAATGTTAAATTATTCTTATATATGAATGTTTCTGTTCAGTGCCCTGAGATGACTTCTGTTGTGTCTTGGCGATATATAAATAAAATGAATTGAATTGCGTATAGCTACATTTTAGGCCTTGTTGTAAAAGGAACTGAATGCATATGTCTGCACCAAAATGGTGTTAACATTTTGCGAGGCACAATATTTACCGTGTGCTTCATTGTCATAATTTTTGAGTGAAAACAGATTCTATTTTATCTCCACAGTGGGCTGATTTGCAAAATGAGCGCAGGAAATGAAAATGCCTTTCAAACCACCTCCTACCTGACCGCCCTTACCAGTAGAGAGCGTCTCCTCCATCCTCTTGTTGTGGGCCTCAGACATTGGGCTCGGGTATGTTCAGATCTTGGTCATCTTTCTCAGGCAGGTTGTTTGCTTTTTATTAATTTGACAGAACCTACATGTAGTTTTTTTTGCCTCGTGCAGATCTGCGAGATCGACCGTGCAGAAGAAGGAGGCCTGCCTCCGTACGTCTTTGCCCTCATGGTTATCTTCTTCTTACAAAAGCGTAGAGAGCCTGTTTTGCCTACTTACCTGAACCAGAAGGTGAGCGTTTCTCCTCATTTAATGTGTGAGATATTAAAAAAAAAATCTGAAAAATAAGTTTGGCTTTTGCTACTTTCTCTCAGTGCAAACTAACCAAGGTGTCCGATTGTCTTTTTAGGTAAAGGGGTTTTCACTCGGCAAGCTGTCCGACTTCAATCTCACACATACAGAGGAGGGATATGTACACTGGACCTACACACCTTCCTCTAAGGAATCATCACAGCCTGCAGAGGGCACCTGCATAAAGGGGAAGGTATGTTGGGTTCTGGTCATATCTTGAAATGTGTGGGATTTGGTGTTTTCCACTTCTGGATAAGTGTAGGAAAACTTGCTTCAGACTCTGTTCATGTACCATGTCCTAAAAAATAAAATATAATTTAAACAAAAAAAATAACAGAAGTCAAGCAAAAGATTTATTTTGCCACATTTACCGGTACTGTATCCTAATGACTCAGTGAGACTGACCTGTACAAGTAAAGGTTGAAGGAATAAATAAAGTTATCTTATCTTATCTTATCTTATCTTATCTTATCTTATCTTATCTTATCTTAGCTTATCTTAGCTTATCCTATCTTATCTTATCTTAATACATTGTAAACAGTCTTTTAGCTGGGCAAAAGCACATTTACAAGTAAGATTTTCTCAAAAATTGAAACAAAGTTGTGTTTTACTTCAAGAAAATTTTCTTGAATAAATTCATTGTAAATCCCCTCCACACACACCCATGTCCAATTTTTCAATAAGAACTGAAGACAAAAGTCACTAAAGTATTTATTATTCATCTGCGTTGTTGTTGCAGTTTAACAAACACTAAAATATATTTTTACATGATGATTTAGAAGTTATTCAGTTGTGCTCTTATTATTTTGTATCCTGTATAGTTTGTAACTTTAAGTAAAAAAGAGTTTAAGATAGTTCAAAGTGTTTGCCTAAGCTTTCATTAACTAAAATATATTTGTGTGTCATTCACCTTTTTTTTTTTAGAATGTAAGCCCAATTGATCAATCATGTTTAATCTAATAAATAAAAGTCTAATAATTTATAATTGCATGCAATTAAAAAAACCTGCGTTTTTCATAAATCAAACAAAGAATACATATTTTCTGTTTCAGTTCTGCTCCTCTTTATGTTAACATGTCTTCAAAAAGACTGATCCCAAAGTTACTTCCAGTAGGAGCCTCATTCAGGGTGAATGGCTGTATCAACCGAGATCAATACCAGTTTATTACATATCAGTTTTCCAGCCATATGTCTGAAACTTTTCTGTTTAATCATAACTGGAAGTTCACTTGAATCTAATTCTGAATATTTTGTATTGAAGGGAACTCATCAAATATAACTTTAAATTGACTAACAGTGAAATCTTATATAGAGTCTGAAAAAAACTGGAATTTGAAAATATGCATGAACTTTGACCTCAGGCCGAATGTGCCAGATTAGTCAAGAAACTGCAGATATTTTTCTCTCATTACTAACTGTTGATGTGCAGGTCCCACTCGTGTTTCCTAATCCTCATCCAGAGGTGGAAGTCGGGCTCCTCTGGATTGAAATGCTTCGTTTCTACTCCCTGGAGTTTCTCATAGCTGACAACGTCATCAGTGTGCGGACCAACGCCGTCCTCTCGAGAGAGATGAGAGACTGGCCCAAAAAACGAATCGCTGTCGAGGGTAAGAAACAATCTCTTTTTTTTTTTTTTTTTTGTGTATAAATGTTTTAGACTGGTTCAAAGGAAAGAATTGTTTTATTGCCACCTGTTAATTTTAATTTTGTTGGTCTGTTTTGACAATAGATTAATTTTTATGTTAGCTGTATTTCATTGAATGGTCATTACTGCTTGTTTCCAGACCCGTTTGCTGCGAAGAGAAATGTGGCCCGCTCGGTGAACAGCCCACAGATGTACGACTACATCCTCCACTGCCTTAAAAGCACGTACAAGTACTTTGCACTTCCACTCAGTGCGCCGGCTGCTAATCATAAAAGAGAAGCAGAGCAGGGCCACAACCAAGGAGCAAACCCCGAAGAAGTTACGTGTTTGTCTGAGTTCAGTCAGCTCTCCCTTCAGTCACAACGTACAAGTCCCGGTCACGCTGCAGATAACGATGCTGAGGACTCTGACTGCATCATCGAGGAAGAGGAGGACGTATGTAGTGACTCGGACGAAGAGAAGGAGAAGAAAGTAGTGGACCTAGGCAAAGGCAGTCTGTCTGAGGATGAGGACGAGGAAGATGAAGAGCAGGATGAGGATGTGGATACCGATAATGCACACAATAGACGGCACCTGGACAGCTTCACGACAGAGGAGGAGGACATCTTCCCAGTCGACGAGATTTCAGGGGAGGACCTTCTGTCCGATGAGGAAGCTCCAGATTTGGACACGCCTGGCTCTTTGGATGACGATGAGGAGGAAGAGTGGCGCATGGCAACAGACAGACATTCACCTCAACCCTCAGAAGATCGAACTGAAGATGAAAGCATCGAAAAGAAAACCCAAAATCAAACCAAACTTTCTTATGAGTTCACCAGGCAGGCCTTCACACGAGGAAAGGTAGGTTTAATCTCGTGCTTGTAACAAAGCAAAGTGAGCGTCATGTTGTGGAAATGATTTTGGGCTCAAAGTAAAAGTGAATATGTTTATTTTTTTAGTCCCACATGGTCGTGTGCAGCTTATGCAAACGTGATGGACATCTGAAGAAAGACTGTCCAGACGATTTTAAGAAAGTTGAGCTGGAGCCACTGCCCCACATGACACCAGACTTTCTCAGCGTTCTTAACAAAGTCTGTGAGCAATGCTACAGTGAGTAGTGTGTGTGGCGTCACTCATCACAAAGATTATCACCTGATTTGATCACAAAGAAAGTATTTTTTTTTGTTGTTGTTCCCATGTTTAGGTGACTTTGCTCCAGGTAAACTGGAAGTTGGTGTCAGGGAGCACATCCTTAAAGATCTGGAGAACTTTGTCAGGCGACAGTTTGCTGGTGATGTACACTCCTTTGTTTGTTTTGTTTGGTTTAATTTCTTAAAGCATAACTGCACCTGGTTGTAAACCTTCAAAGACTTTTACGTTTGCTTTTATTTAAAATGTTTGTTTTTTTACTGCGCAGCGGCTCGGCTACAACTGTTCGGCTCGTCGAAAAATGGTTTTGGCTTCAGACAGAGCGACCTCGACATCTGCATGATCTTGGAGGGACAAGAAACTTTAAATGCAAGTTACTGAATTGTTTTCTCGTTCCCCCATATAATTACTTTTATGATTGTTCATTATCTATGAGTCATACGTGCTGTTGAGTGGCATTTATTTGTGTATGCTATTGAATTTTTATCCCGTTCCAATAAAATATAATTTGGTTAGATGACGGCACATTTGCAATGTTCTGTGTAATATTTTAGGAACAGTTTTGATAATTGAATCCGTTTTGTATTTTGACAGGATTTTGAATGTATCAATGTCATTAAAAGCCTGGCAAGACTGCTAAAGAAACACCCAGGTACGTTCTAGCAGATCTGATCAACAAGATTTTCTTCAGAAACATTGCTTGTGTAATTTTGTTTTTATCTTTTTGCAGCAATGTTGATGTTGGTTTCACTTATGAGCAGATGACAATGATTTATTCTAACCTAGCAAATATCTCATTGTGGTTCAGTGAAACCGCTCTAAGAGTTTAAGTCTTTACTTCATGAAGTTGTTGTTGAACTAATATTATTAAATAAATTCAAGTTTGCATTAGTGATTCTATCTTTAGTGGCCATGGAATGAAGATGTTTTCTCTTTCTGGTCAGGTCTGAAGAACATCTTGCCCATTACTACGGCTAAAGTGCCCATTGTTAAGTTTTATCACAATCTTACTGGCTTGGAGGGAGACATCAGCCTCTACAATACACTGGTAGGCCTCTGGCTCTTCTCTCTCTTTCACATCCACTCTGTGCCACTTTAAACAAAATTGATATATGTTGCTAAAAACAAAGCTCTAAAATAATTATTGTCATGCTTGAAGGTAACCTATTTTCTCTCCAGGCTCTGCACAACACACGCCTGCTTGCCTCATATGCTGCCATCGACCCAAGAGTGAAAATTCTCTGTTATGTAATGAAGGTTTTTGCAAAGGTGAGCTTCATTTTATGTACGTTGGGATCTCTTTGCATACAGGGTAATATTTTGTGCTTTCCTAACATATTTTTCTTCCTGTCCCATCACAGATGTGCGACATTGGGGATGCTTCACGTGGCAGCCTCTCATCCTATGCTTACACGCTCATGGTGCTGTTCTTCCTTCAGCAGAGAAACCCACCAGTCATCCCTGTGCTGCAGGAGGTACAGAAAACATATTTTTGAAGCTCTAAACATCTATGTTTTTAAGTCTATAAGCAGGCCTGCCACGAAAACAAATTTGCTGGGCGATAATTGTCTCGGAAATTATTGCGATAAACGATAATATTGTTTGAAATTTGACAATTAGTAATTATTGTCAAATTTAAGAAGAAATGCTGGTTAATTTATTTTGAGTGTAGTA
>JARVGQ010001777.1:9576009-9587914 GCA_031762355.1 Hypsolebias martinsi | reverse complement strand
AAGTTCTCAGCTTCTTTTTGCAGAGAAAAACAACTTTTTACATGAAGGCACGGGTTTCAACCATGAATTTTGGAGCTTCGACAAGACGGAGGTTTTTTTTCCCAAAGTCGGCCTTTTAGCTTAGCTCATAGCTTAGCTGCTTTTAATGGTCAAAAAACACTATATTGGACCGCTAAGATGGATTTTAAAGAGAAAAGCGAAAGGGAGAGCACCGCAGTTAAACAATAAAGCAGATAAATGAAAATGAGGTTGATAATTTTCACTTGTCATGTGATTAATTGATTTATTGTTTATTGTGACAGACCCAACTACAAGTAGCTTTACTGACTGGTTTTCTGCAGGTCTATGCTGGAGAAAAGAAGCCTGAAGTGCTAGTTGATGGCTGGAACGTGTACTTCTTTGAAGATTTAAAAGCACTAGTAAGTGTTAAGTGTGTGTTTTCCTCATAAAACATTAGTATTATAATAAGTATGCAGCTCATTTTTATGTGTTACCATTATCCTTGTCACCTGCAGCCCAGTCACTGGCCCCAGTATGGACAGAACACTGAGACGGTGGGGGAGCTGTGGCTCGGTCTGCTCCGCTTCTACACCGAAGACTTTGACTTCAAAGAACATGTTGTGTGCGTTCGACAGCAAGCCCACCTCACCACCTTCAACAAACAGTGGACCTCCAAGTATATCGTCATCGAAGGTCAGCTAATCTGACACTCAACGCACAACCAAATGAGGCTGGAAATAGATTATTTAGTATTTTAATAGATTTAAGCCATTCACTTATCCAACACTCCTTGCTAACTTTTCAAAAGAGTATTGTTAAATTGTCTGAATTGTCTTTATATTACAGATCCATTTGACCTGAATCATAATTTGGGTGCTGGTCTGTCCAGGAAAAGTATGATAATCCTTGTTTTTATATTATTTATTACTTTTATGCCTTCACAAAGTTCATTTTTTTCTCATATGATCTTTTTTTAAATCATCAAAACAGTGACCAACTTCATCATGAAGGCTTTCATCAACGGCAGAAGAGTGTTTGGCACACCCTTGAAAGTCTTCCCTCCCGTGTATATCAGTGAAATGGTCAGCACATGAAACGTAGACTTTAAATTCTCTAAATATTTACGTTGCCAAATTGTTGACACTGCAGGTTTTTTTTTTGTTCAGGAGTATTTTTTCGATCCTGAAGTTCTCACAGAGGGAGAGGTGGCTCCCAACGACCGCTGCTGCCGCATCTGTGGCAAGATCGGCCACTTCATGAAAGACTGCCCCATGCGTAAGAAGTGAGTGCAACCACAGCGCGTGTCTGAACTAAGAGTGGTGCTGATTGAAACGGCTGGCACATTAAGAGACGAGCTACGTGTTTTTGTTTTAGGACCAAGCACAGAAGAGACTCGGAAAAGGTGCCAGAGCACTTGCAGGACAAAATGGATTCAACGGATGAGATGAAGGATCAGCTCAGGCACAAGAATGAACACTGGAAAAAACGAGATGCACTGGATATGCGCTGTTGCTTCCTGTGTGGATCAAGTTCCCACATCAAGAAGGACTGCCAGCTTTACAGAGGCCCTGCAGGTTCACATGGTTTGCTTTCTTTTTTCACTTTGGCACCTATTTAAAATGGTTCAGCTATTGGTAAACAGTGAGATGTGATATTTTGTTACCTTCTCGCATTAAATGCTAAATGATTTAAATGAATCAATTCAAAATACCATAAAGAATGATTAACTTTGATTACTTTTGAGTTGTTAATGGGTATGTGATATATCAGTTTACAATATTATGAGGCAATTCATATTGTAGATATAGTATAAGTTGCCATAATGACAATAGAAAATGTGCAAGATGTTATGCATTAATTATCAAACTCAGGGTTAACTTTTTAATAATCTTGATTTTCCTCCTCCTCTTCAGCCTACGTAAAGAATTTGAGAGAAAAGGAAAAGCAGGTAAGTTTTTCTCAGAATGACAATGTATTTTTTAAAGGTGAGCTTTTAGTGGCTTTGTTAAACTGTAATGCTCTTTATGCATCTTTTTGTCAGGGCTTATCCAAACAAGAAGAGAAGAGGAAAAAACAACAAACTGTAATACTAGGTCCACAAACAGGTATTCATATTTTTTTATACACATTAAAAGTTTAAATCAACTTCAGGTTACATCCACATCTAACTGACTCATATTTATTATTTATTTAAAAGATTACAAATATTACCTCACCTTAAAGCAAAGCAAAATAATGCCTCCACAGTCATTAGATGCTTTCAGATGGTGAATGAATAGAAATATTTTTCTGCTCAGGATTTAGTTTGGTTTTAGAGTTTTGTGCTCAAATTGATTTATGTTTTAATCTACGAACATCAGCGCCATCAGCGGGGAAGGAGCAGTGCTCTGAGAGAAAAAGGAAGCGATCCGAGCGGGGAAGGAAGAGGGGCAAACGAGGTGGCGTATTAGTGAGGCTGAAGGCTAATGCTAACAGACAGCCGATTCTGTCTCTGTTCCTGGACGACGTCGGCTCTTTGGAAAACACGCTGGCTCTTCTGTGACTCAGAGTGAGTGTCTTAGAGGAGATGAGGAACTGTGCTGTATTCTGCCTCACAGAAACATGGCTTAATAACAACACACCGAACTCAGCCTTCCAGCTAGATAAGACATTTTTTCCGGGCAGGTCAATCCCAGCTATCGAGGAAGGCACGGGGAGGCGGATTATGCATCTACATAAACAAAGGTTGTTCCACAAATTGTGTTCTGATAAACAGTTCCTGCTCCGAGGCTTTAGAACAACTGACTGTGAAATGTCGACCACAATATTTACCTCGTGAGTTTACAGGGGCGTATATCATTGTTGTCTATATAGCCCCGGATGCTAATGCTAAAGATGCTCTGCAGGAGCTACATGATATCATCAGTTTGATCTCAGTTTGTGAAATCTCGGACGCGTGATTTTCATCTGTTGAGGTTCAGTTTATAGGAATTTAATTAGCCAAACACGTATATATGTGATGATGATATTTGATGATTCTGTAAATAAATGACTGCATTTATCTAATGAGTCAAATATAAAAACGTCTCATGTCAATATATTCATATTGGTCACCCTAGAAATCTGATTAATCCAAAAAGAAAAAGAACCTGTGTTAAATACACAATTAATATTCTGTGGACTTGAACTAGTCTTAGAATAATTCATTGTAGGGTGTAAAATATATGAGCTAAACCTGCCTTTACCCCTACAACGTAAACCTGAGAGACACTCTACCAAGATTTTATCAGCATGTCACCATACCAACACGGGGAAATAACACTACACCGTGTTTACACCAACATGCAAGATGCTTATAGAGCCGTACCATGCCCCCACCTTGACCTTTGACCACATCTGCATCTTTCTGGCCCCTGCCTACCACCCCCAAGACGTTCCAGAACCATAACCATGTGGCCCAGCGACAGTGACTCTTTACTGCAGGACAGTTTTGCATGCACAGACTTGCAGCTCTTCAGGAAGGCTACTATAAATGAGGGAGGGCTGGATCTGTCCTCGGATACATCAGCAAGTGTGCTGAAGATGTCACCACCTCCAGGACTGTGATGTGCCACCCGAACCAGAAACCCTGGCTGAATGCAGAGGTCCGTACTCTGCTGAAAGCCAGGGATACTGCCTTCAGGTCTGGACACGCACAGGAACTGGGGAGGACAAGGAAAGAGCTGGCTGCTGGTTTTATGAGGAGGGCCAAAGCAACATGCGCACAGAAGATCCAGGGACATATCTACTCACAGGACCCAAGGAGCATGTGGAAGGGCATTACGTACATCACAGACTATAAAAGCATGGGTGCACAACGCCCTAGGGACTCATTATTTCCTGATGCTCTGAACAAGCTCTGTGCCCACTTGTTTGAGGCTGGTGAGGGGAGACCATAAGAACATGACATTTTTGCAACTGTTGTCACCATCTTTCTGTGGGCTTGGTCTAGAGTTTGGTGTTTTGATCCTGCTTTTATCTTTTCTGTTACTTTCTTTACATTTGGAAACGTGTTTTTTGAAGTCATTGTATTTACTTGAATTGTGAGGGATGGCTACATTCTTAGGGTGCACAAATGTTAATATTTGCTTTCCTGTGTCTCGTAGGTAGTTTAGCCTGTCGAAATATGTACCGGACCGGTCATAGGAAGAATCCAGTGGAATGAGAAGCTCCGGATCACAAAGTTCTACTGTTGTCCACGCAGACTGCATCCCAAAGTAAAAAAAAAAAAAAAAAAGACAGAAACAACACAAAAAGCTTAAATCTGAGTCGTATTTTTAGGCCAGATGGAGCTCATTAAAGCCAAAGCCTGGACACCGTGACTTGAAGCCAAACAGGGCCTTTTATGTGTGTGTCTGTGTCCCCCACCCTACAGCTCTCTTCATGGGATGAGCTTTTTTTTTTAAAAAGCTTTTAATTTACCAAAACAAGCCATTATGCAAACGTCCAAGGTCTTAGTTTACATAGTCTGCCAGTCAATTTATCAATTTCATTCACTGCAGTCTGATCCATGGCATATGGAAATTTAAAAAAACATTTAGAGGGGAAAAAAATTAAAGAAGTATCAGAGCAGATACATCTTAAATAATAAGGTATGTTTTAAAGATTTGTTTTAAATACGATGCAAACACTTTCTTACCTAATAGACGCAATAGTTGCCATAGTCAGGTGAACACAGGTGCAGCAAAAGACAAAGGGAAAGGTATGTTTGACTCGGTTTGATGACTCCAGTTCACTTTAAGCATATTATCACTCAGTTCACTTATTTCCTACTTCTTTCTTTTTTTAGGTAGATTAACCAAAAAAAAAAATACAATGAAGGCTTTGATGGCAGTGTGCCTTTTGTTGTGTGGCTATGATCTACTGTATTTTAGTAAGGCTCTCTTAATTAATTTCTAATTTATCCACAGTACTGGTATGTGTGTCTACCTTGAATATGATGTTATGTTTAGTTGCGAAAGTGCCGTCATGGGTTATTTTTTTGTTGTTAAAGATCAAAACTTTACTTTGAGACATGTCCGTTCACTGTTTGATTAGAACACGATGTCTCAGCTGCCCAGAAGTGTTTCAGTTTTAGGTTGTTTTGTTTTAGTTTTTTAGAGAACCCATCCACTGGTACAGCTGTTGGTGTAATATGCTGCAAGCACTTCTAAACTTGTAAATCTTGTAATTTTATTGTAATGATGACAGAGTTTGGTAGCTGCACTGCAGGGGTCCACCCCCTTGAATAATGTCGCTGCTTGTGTCTCAAAGACCTGGTTTTCATTCGACCTTTAAATATGGACCCACTGCCTCTGTTTTTTTTGCTGGTGTTGCATACTTTTATGAAAAAATAAATAAAAACTGGTAGTATTGTGATTGAAGTTCTTATTTTAAGATGGGTTTTAGTTCATCGTTTACCTATTTTGTTTGGATGGACGCAAATGAATGTTTTCACAAGATATTAAGAAAGTGATCTTGCCAAAACAAATGACAACAAAAAGGCTGACTCACAATCCATTTTGTCTCAAGAAAATAAAGTCTACGTCCCAATTTGTAGTGTGTTTTTTTTTTTTTTTTAAATGTACACTCAGCTGTTTATGCGAAACAGTCATAAAATTGTATCCAACTCTGATCCATTCTTCAAAACATGATCAAGTTGCACCTAACCACAAGGTTTCTGGAACGTTCTGCTTTGAAAAGACGTGTTCAAAGTGGAGATCATCAGCACATCATCCTTAACTTTCATGCACGGTGGTGGAGGGTTAATGATTAGAAATCTGGACATGTTCCAGCTGTTAGTTCCTCACGTAAAATATTGTAAATTTTAATGTGAAGTTCTTAAGGCTGCTAAATAACCAAATCCAGATAGTGCAACAAGACAATTCAGTAAAATTGACAAAAGAAAATTTAATGGTAAATGTTGAGGCCTAACTTTGATTAAAATGCAGTGGTGAGACATCAAGAGTTGGAACACCATCAGGTTATAGGTACTGCACCGATGTGACTAGAAAAATAAATTAACAAATAAACAACCAGGTTGTGTTGTATGTTATTTTACTTTCTAAATTATTTTTCATTCATTCAACCTTTATTTAGACAGGTTAATCCCGTTGAGCCTCAAGAAGTTATTTACAAGAGAGACCTGAAATTGAATTAACCTCAAATTAAATGTGAAAATGCTAAAGTCTAAATTGTAAAAATAAATAAATAAATGCCCTTGTTCTGTTTTGGGCAGGGAGGTGGGGCTCACCAAGATGGGAACACCAAGTTCCAAACAGTGTTCCGTTCGACATGTTAAAAAACATTTACAGTGAGCGTGGGGCCTACAGTTGACGGTTTGGATGCAATAAGTCGTGGATTAAATAGAAAATATTTTTAAAAGTTATCGCTAGAAGGTACAAGTAATTACATGTGGAAGGACGTAGATTCAACAAGCAAAATACATATACAAAAACGTTACATAACAAAAGATCATCCTTCTAGATATGAACACGTTATCTCATTAGCTGTCCCGCCCGTCCATCAAAATATCAGCCAATCGACGTCAGCTTTACGTCTTTTGGGCGTTCCACAGTTCGTTCCCACGCTTGCGCAATTCAATGTTATGGTTTAACGTCAACATGTCTGCCTCCTTGGTGCGAGCGACTGTCCGAGCTGTGAATAAAAGAAAGATTTTACCCACAAGAGCCGCTCTCACGCTGGTAAGTTATCATATTTAGTGAAACATTAAAGCAAAGAGCATTTTATTTGTGTTATTGTGTTTCTCAAAAGCATATTTTTCCCCTAGGGAGCCATTTTGTTGTGGTAGTTAGCTAACACCTTCGTCTTCGAGTGGCGGTGTGCTGTGCTTTCTAGTAACGCTACGTTTACATGTTGTGGTTGTTTAAGACACCATCTTAACTAAATGTTTATAATGTAACATGTTTATATTCTAGTAAGCTCAACAGCTTTCATAGCCGAGAGGCCTCTAAAGACAGCCAGTGTTGCTAACTAGCTGCGGCTGGTTTACGCAACACAAAACATACACCAAAGTTAGGTTTTAATGAAACAAAACTCGTCCGAAAGAAAGCAGAAACGTCAAAGTACGAACTTTAATTTGCAGGACAGGATCTGAGATTGGCATTTCTGTGTTACCAAAACAAAGTTGGTATGAATTCCTCTTTCCTTCCTGAGAACGTGTCCTGATGCGTGCTCAGTAATCCAGGTCGATCAATGTAACAAGGTTATTCAGGTCCTCTGGCTTGATTCTTCTAATTGAGAACGTGCTTTTACACCTGTAAAACAAACAGTCACAGGATCGACCTTCAATTCTTGACAGGCTTCTGTCGAAGATGTTGCGAGAACAAAACAATGGCACGTCCCACATGTGCAAATTACATAAAAGTAAACGGTTTTATATGTTAGGGCATACCGGTAATAAAGTGGTTTCCTTAGACATATTTTCTTGCAGTTACTGTACTTTAGCATATGTTACAAATAAAACTTAAAAGTCAATAGAAACGTTGACATTATCACTCAAAGCATTTAACTTGCATCTGCAGCACATCAGTATTTGTTTAAAGAAAATTGACAGTGCTCTTAAACTTTAGCTTTGCTTGCATAAATGTATTGGAACAATAGGTTTTTGTTCATTAGTGGAGGAATACATTTATATATAAAAAAATATATATATGGGCACCACAAAAAGATTTCATGACTAAAAATACTGTCAACAGCAGTGACTTTGTTGTATTTAAACTGACACAGATGAGTATGAATTAATGACGCCTGGATACTCAAAACTTTAGAGCAACCTCTTAATGTTGGCCCTAATTTCTATCTTCACTGTTCCGTCTCTGGTTATATTAAACATGCTGATACTGTTTCAGTAAGCTTCTAAAAATTTTCCCATCTGAAAATTGCTGATTGTCATGAACGTCAAACATTTAGCAGTACTGTAAAGCCAAACATAAAAAAGTGTGATGTAATCTTTAAGAAGCGTGGCCATGGTTTGTTGGTAATGGGTGAGTCTGGGGAAAAAAAAAAAAACATGATGATGGTAAATATAAGCTGATGCTGATATGTTAGCTCTGCTAACAGTGCTGCTCAAAGATAAAGTGCGTGTGGTGGTCCGAGCTGATAAGTCGTCCCGTGAAGTAACTGAAACGTGACGGACAACATTACATGTTTGGCTGAAGGTCCTGCTTTATTTTACTAAACTTGTCAGTAACAAAAGTCATGTTGGATTGAAGTGTTTAAACAGATACGGTAATTATTAATACAGTAGCTACATTCTATTTTCCCCTCTTGAAGTTTAAGGTAACAAAATAAAAAAGTGTGAAGTATTGGTGCTTCTGGTAATATATATACGTATTCACTCCACAATGTCTGTGCAGACTTGGTTCAGAATATTAAATATGTTAGATGTCACAATTGAGATGTTCTGTTTATCTGGATTAGACAGCAAGTGGCCACTATCCTGTGTATTTTTCTTGTTTCTCTGCTCTTCAGCAAATCTTCAAGTTCTGCAGAAACCTGTTAAACACACATCCATTGAAGTCAAATGTGTCAAAGCATGGAAGCATCTAAAACATATGATAGTGGCCCTCGAGGTCAGGATTGGGCACCCCTAGAGTTCCAGCAGAGGCTATTGTAGCTCAGGTTATATTGTTACACTGCTGGTACCGGTCCTCCATTTCAGAAGAGTTATTGTCTCTCTGTGCCACAGGTGGATGAAAGGTATCGTACGTCAGTGCAGCAAACATTTGTTTTACAGTTGCTTTTTTTTTTCATACATAGTCACAAGATGTCCCAGAAAATCAAAAGTTACCTTCTTGATGCAGCACGTACTGAGGCTGTGTGGGAAACTACGGATCATAACTTTTTATATTATTTTGTTCTTGTTTTTCTTTAGACTCCATCAGCTGTGAGCAAAATCAGGACGTTGTTGCGGGACAAACCAGAATATGTGAGTAGTTGATGTGTCACTGAAACGGCTTCATTTCAAGAAAATTTCTGTCTCTTGTCTTTTTAAGCCCTAAATTGTTCACATCAATTAAAAAGAAGGTTAAAGCATAAACACAGTCCTTTCATGTTTGTATATTACATTTCAGAAAAAAAGGCCAAACATTTCATACCACTAATATTCCTTTGGAGTATTTTTTTGTTTTAGGCTATAGATTTAAGTCAAATCTAAACATTTTATAGGAAAATTCCCTATCACATAACATTTAATGAAAGGAGACGGCAGTGATATCACCTGATTGGTTATTAGATTATTGATTAAATTGTTGATTAAGTTTGTTGACACAAGGATGAGAGGCTCACCGCAGAGTTCTGTCTGTGAAAACTGCATAAAATGTTAGCAGATACAGAAGTGACTGAAAGTGAAAAATAAAATTAAAAATTATACATTTGTCGTGTAGGACTGGGCCATATCGTATCATTCATGATAATACCAGTAAAAAAGCTTGCCCTGGAAAATAAATTATATCATGATATGCTAATTTCATGACTCAAGTACGTCAGTTTCCCCTACTAATATACAAGCTGAGCACTCTGTTAACAGAACCGAGCGCGCCAAACTACCGAACGAACTGCGCACCCCCCTGTCGGGACTGGCGTAACGCTAATTAGTTGAATTGTACTTTTGTTTTTAATGCACCCATAGTTCTTATTTGAGTATTTTATCTGCATTTTGTGCATTTTAAGTTTTTTTTGTGATCATTCTGAGGCATGATCCTCCTGGTTGTTCCTACTCTCGGTTGCTATTATGGTTGCTTTTTATCTTGGTGCTATTTAATGTTCACTCACTGTAGCACTTTGAGATCCACTGTGTATGTAAAGTGCATTATAAATAAAAGTTATTATATTATTATTATTATTATTATTGTTTATTAATTAGTTGTGTGCAATACTTAGGACTGGATACCTTTAGAAAAAAAAAATTGGGGTCGGTGCCTTCACTTCGGTGTCGGTTCCTGGACGGTTCTTTTTTCTGTACCAATTTTGTAATTAAGTTACACAACAGTACAAATCGTGAGTTTTATTTTTTAACTTTGGTATTTTTCCATTCCAAGCAATTTTCTTACATAAATAAACAAATAATTTCCAGGTCAAAAGAACAGTTGCAAAAAAAGTGACACGTCAGTGTCTAATGCTCACTGCTACACAGTGAGGACTTTTTCACTTAACACTTTTTCTTCAGAAACAACGTCTGCTTTCTGTGGACACGAACAAGCCCGCTCCTGGCTGATGGTGTCTCCAGCAGTAGAACATGTTTGGTCTGATGGTGTGGATGATGCTCGTAGCACACACAGATACCTGGTTGTCAAGTCTGATAGCATTAGCATAGTGTCCCTCACATTCCACCAGCAGGTCACTGGATTCACTGAGGTTAGGGTCGATGGCAGACTTCTGCACCTCTGTGTCTCTTCCTGAATCTTCTCTGTGATTCTCTGGAGTTTAGGGCTCTTATCTTCTCCCTAATTGACATTGGAACACAAAACATCAACAATTCATTCAACCTTTATTTATACAGGCTAGCCTCGTTGAGCCACGGGACAATAACATGGTTGTGTTATTATTGCTCAAAAACCATTATCTAGCCTGAGAGATAAAAGCTTAACTGGTCAACAATGTCCTTTACAGCTTAACTTACCTCCACCACGCAGCCTCCACTGTAGAAAAACAGTAAACTTTAACAACAAAGTTCGTGACTGTCCTGTGCACACACCTCACTTTTCTTTTGTCTGTCTCTGTCCTCCTCACATCAAGGTCATAGGCTCCTGTGAAGAGAACATTAACATAAACAGTGAGCATTAGGTGAACTGTTTAACCAGCTGACCCAATAGATGAGCACATTTTTAAAGCAAAGCTTTATCTGTTCCTGTCAATATTTAGTTAGCTTTTGATTTTAGCTTGCTACATAGTCATAAAATAAAGCTCCACACTAATATTTTAACGTTAGCGTTACATGGATCGTAGTTTTACTCACCGCGATGCACGCATTAAACTGCAGTAATGTTAACAAACGTAAACTTACCAGCTGAAATCCCGGACACAGAGCCGTCCTCGGAGTTCTTTGATGAAGAGGAGTCCGGTCGTGGAGATAATGCATCAGGCCGTTCAGGCTCTAACACTCGCAGGCTGACTTTAACGCTGAGAGGAGGAGGGGAGGCTGTGGTTCTCTCTTCTTCCAGTCAAACACGGAGCCTTTCCGCTCGTAAACGAAGCCGTTCGACGCCACTTGCGCTGCACACGTGAACCTCGACTGTGGGCGTAACCAGCACCGCAGAGATACAGCCGTACGGCAGCTCTATACAGCTCTGGGTGTAAAACACATAGTGTGTCATATGCCTATGTTTTACCTGCCTGCGTGCTGAAACCACGTGTCACGTTACAGCCATTACCGAAACTTGACACCAAAAGAAGAGTGACATTTCAATCCATACACCGACCGACGCAGTTCGGTCAGTACCAAAAAAGAACCTCGGTTTGGTATACAGCCCTAGCAACATTAGCTAGCTAAAAGGCTAAAAACGAAACGTGCGGCTTGGCTGTCCACCCAGCTCTAAACTGCAGGTGCAGACAGTGACAGCTCAGCTCTCTCCCTCCCTCCAACCCACGCAGCTCGGCTGGGTCTCCCCCGCTCTAAACTTCCTGTACAAACCTGCGCAGGTCAGTTGTCTCTTGAGTTCACAGTCCATGGACTAAGAACAGAGTCAGGTGATCAGAGACAGAGCATCAGAGAAGTGGAATCATTCCTGCAGGAACATAAGCTGAAACACCACAAGCTTCAGGGTCACCTGAAGACACCTTGTCACAAGTTTTGAAAGTTATAGCTCATTTTCCAAAAACATGCATGTTAGGCTGATTGGTAACTCTAAATTGACCCTAGGTGTGAGTGCAACAGGTCCCTCTTGTA
>JARVGQ010001777.1:9385262-9395487 GCA_031762355.1 Hypsolebias martinsi | reverse complement strand
GCAAACAATACAGCAATAAATACAGCAATAAATACAGCAAACAATACAGCAATAAATACAGCAATAAATACAGCAAATGGAAAAACAGCGGGCATTTCTCATCAAAATATATATTTATTCTTTGATTAACATCTTTTATTTATCTATTTATACTTTGATTTATATATTTTTGTCTTTAATTTAATATTATGTTATTCTTTTATTTATATATTTATATATATTTATGTCTTTAATTTAATATTATGTTATTCTTTTATTTATATATTTCTACTTTGATTTATATATTTATTTCTTTTATTTATTATTATGTATTATTTCATTTATATATTCATTCTTCTGTATATTATTTCTTTTATTTTATTCTTCTGTGTATTATTTCATTGATATATTTATCATTTCATTTATTATTATGACAGTTTTGGTCCTCCATATAGGAAGGGGTCCCTGAACTGAAAAAGTTTGTGAACCAATTCTATAAATGGCATGAGTGTTGATGTGCGATACTGCAAGATCTCTTTGCTAGGGCTTGAAGTACAGTATCTGTTTGAGGAAGACGCTCAGCTACTACCACACCCAAATTAACCACAGAGCTGTAAGACTGAGTAGCAGCCATATTGCATTAGAATTAATTTGCTGGTTCATGATATATTTTGCTAACTCAACAGACAAACAAAGACATAGAAATGGGTTAAACCTTATCGCTGTCTGCAGCAGGCAATAATGATGGCTCAAAACCAAACAAGACCTGGCTGAGTTCAGATAAAAACCTGGTGGAACCTTTTAGAAGATCATGTTTCTTGCATACGAGATTTCAGAATGTACAATAAAATAATTAAGCGATTTGCAAACTTGGACGTCTGAATAGTTTGATTCATTCAAGTAATTTTCTAATGTCACTGTGTGATAATCGACAAATCAGCTAAATGTTATTAGCAATCACAGTTGCAGCCATTAATAGATGCAGGTTAGAACAGTCGGCGCAATGACCTTTTAACGGGGAAAAGGTTTTCAGCGTTATTAAATTTTTAATTAACTCCCCGACCCTACATTTAATAAATAATATTAGACCGAAACCTGTTTGGTTCATGTTCCTATTTGTGAAGTTTTCAGTGACTCTCAACACATCTGACCTTGTTACAGCCTGCTGTGGTGCTACCATTAGGCATGTGTTAGTCACACATGCACAGACACCCCGCTCGCTTGTGTTACTGTATCTTGGTGAGCATGAAAATTTGTGTTGCTGATAAAAATAGACTTGCACAAGAGGTTCTATAAGCTCATCTGTCACAGTGACAGATAATGATTCATTACAGTAGAAAAGCCTGCCTTTGAGTGTCAGTGCATTCATGCCTGTCTCAGTGCATGCATGTCTGAGTGCGTCTCCGCGGTATGACTGATGACTGAGGCTGCTCGGGGTCCTGCCGGCTGCGCCGCGCAGCTTCTTTTCTCCTTGGTCTGTGTCAATTAGTCGTATTCTCTTGCAGGCAGGTCACAACAACCCCCTCCCCAGCACAAAAATCCCCTAATCTCTCCTCGTGTTGCCCAGTAGACACTAAAAAGGCAAACTCCAGACATCCTGCACAGGCTGGTCTTTCTAAAGCTTCCAAACTTTACGTGAAATGAAATTTTTCTTTCTATGACCCGTATTGTCCAGCGTATAAGTTGCAGTTCTTGGCATAGATTTGTCAGTCCTGCGACTTATACGCCAAAGCGACTTATATATGTTTTTTTCCCGTATTCATAACACAAATTTTGACTAATGCTTAAAATTTTTAAGAACTGTAACAGCAAGTCCTCCCGTGCGCTCGTTTCACTCAACTGGTGCAGGCGGTGAACACTGAAGTGCTAATGGCTCCGGCTGCGATGGATGGATGTTGCCTCGCACCCCAGCTGTTTTGACCATTAAATAAACACATAATAAAAACGACGGGTCAGCGCTGACGCATAATAAATGTGACTTATATGTTTTTTCTTCTTCGTGATGCTTTTTTTGACTGATGCAACTTATACACCAGAAAATAAAGTAATTTAGCTCTTTGTTTCAATTCAGTGGCTTTATGTTCAACTGCGAAAAGAAACCTGTTGTTATTTTTAGTTTTGTTAGTCAAGAGAATTCCTCTACAAGCTCTTAAAAATACACTTGGTGTGACTTTGCCGTATCTCAGCAGATGCAGTTGTGTTCCACATCAAACGGGTGGCATATTAGCATAATGAGTAGCTTTTAACTTCAGTTTCACACGTTTTGCCGTTTGTGAAAATCAGCTTTGCTTGTGGGCGTTGGATGTGAGGGGCAACACAGTTAATTGTGTAGTGGTTCAAATGATCACAAATATGAAAAAAATGACCACAGCTGGAGGCCAAATGTGTGAAATAAATTGTGAAACTACCAAGTCTAGACCAAAAAAGGACGAGATAAGAACCAAAAATAGAGCAAATGACCACAAAGAGGAAAACAGACGGCCAGAGAAAAGCCAGCTTATCACAAAGATATGAAACCCTTACAATAAAACAGATCTATTCAATTAAATCCCATCCTTCTTCCTTTTTTGGTTCATGGAGGTCACTGGTGTCCATGTCCAGCCATCACTGTGCGAGAGGCGAGGGATGCCCTGGAAAAGTCTCCAGTCCATCACAGGGACAAACAAGACAACCATCCACTCTCTCGCTCACACCTGGGGACAATTTAGACTTACCAATCAGTCTAACATGCATGTTTCTGGTCTGTGGGAGAAAACCAGAATACCCGGAAAACGCCCATGCATGCACGGAAAGAACATGCAAACTCCACCCAGAAAGGCCCCTGGACCGGGCTTTGAACCAGGGTGACCTGCTCGCTGAGAGGCAGCAGCTCTACCAACTGCACCACCGTGCTGCCCTTCAATTCAATTCAGTTTATAACGTGCCAAATCATAAAAAAAGTTGTTTTAGGGCACTTTACAGGAACATTTACATAGAAAGCCAATTAGTAAAGTTCTCTATCTAAGATCTATAGGAAGAGAATAAAAAAAGACAACAAAAGAACAACGTAAAGATTACAAACGCAAAACGTCTGGAAGCAGATCCCTGTTGTTTGATAAATGAAGCACGTTTTACGTCTATGCCCAGAAGCACGAGTGAAAATATAGATGATGCTGGAAAATATAAAAAATATTCACTACTTAGCATAACAAATCCATCAGAGAGAGAAAAAAGCACACATTATCAATTATTAACAGACATTATAGTGAAACGTGACAAATGGCTTTGAATACAAACTTTAACTCTTCTTATCTTTTTTTTCAGTTATTAGGAGATTAGATGCAAAACTGCAGGCATTTTAATTAATCTATTTATTTATTTTGCACATCTGGAGGAAAGATCACAAAAACAGCCAAGGGAGAGTTGTGCTGTCCACACAATCATCCTCTTGTTTACTGGTGATGCTGTGGTGTTGACAGTGTTTATGGAGGGCAGTTATTGATCCGCGTGTCTCTTATTTTTCTGTGAAGGTGTTGTATTTGCTGGGGGCGATGTCTCTGTCCATGGCTTTGCAGCTGGACCGTCACGGTCTGTGGAACCTGCTGGGGCCGAGCCTGTTCGCACTGGGCATCATGGCTGTAGCGTGGGTAAGAAAGGGTTTCTTTTAAATAAATCACAAGACCATTCTCATTCAAATAGACTTTATTTACCCCCAACCATGTTTTATTGTGTCTAAAAACAATTCAGCTTAGTGTCTTGGCCTTAGAAGCGGCAGAGGAGGGAATTTCGTATTTATAAAAATAGAAAAGTGTTTGCATTAAAATGTCAGAGGGGTGACATTTAAAACATAGACAGCTACAGCTGTGTTGTTCCTTTTGTTATTATATATCTTTAAAGAAATTCAAACAGCATATAAATATTAATGCACTCTCAATTGTTTGAATCTTGTTTTTGAAAAATGTACTTGCAATCTGTAAAATTCTGACCACTCAGCACAGAGATTAATTTTGCTCAGGCAATGAAAATAATTATTATAAAACAGTGCTGTGCAGAAGTTTTAAGTCATCCTTATTTTCGTGTTGCCTTCTTGTAAATTCTGATGTGCTCTTGCTCAGTTGCCCTTTTTGCTTTCTGGGTATCTTTATTATTATTATTTTATTTTTCCGTTGAACATTGGCTGCTTTATGTCATATTTAGTCAAATCCTAGAACCTTTCTGAATAATGTTTTGCTCGTTTGTTAAGTCACTCAACTCTCATGAAAATGCTCCAAAACTCTGAACCACAGCTGTGTTGACCCATGGCCGGCAACTTGGCAATAACACAACTTTAAACTGGATTTCAAGGCACTTTCTTACAGATTGTCACAAAGACTCAATCACGAACATAAATTAGTTTTTTTTTTTAAGTGCAACAAGTTAATTCCCAAACAGCTGATGGCTTAAAACTTGAATTACAGCAGAGGATCACCATTAGAACTGGAGGCCAGATGAATGTCATCCAAGGAGAGCAAAACACTGAAAAATAAATTCCTAAGATGATCAGGTCCAAAAACTAAAACCATAGTCTTGTCTGTATTCAAAAGCAGAAAATTTAGGGTCATACAGATTTTTTTTGTCTTTAAGACTTGCTTGTAGTCTAAGTAGCTGATTGGATTCATTTGGTTTCATGTACAAATATAACTGTGTATCATCAGCATAACAATGGAAAATTTGCCTCATGCTGTTTAATAACATTACCTAATGGAAGCATATACAAGGTAAAGAGTATTGGTCCAAACACTGAACCTTGAGGAACTCCATGACTAACTTTGTTGCATGATGAAAATGTATTATTTACATATACAACCAATGCAGACATGTTCCTGTTTTTAATATTTTATATTGCTTTACAATATAGCTGCTTTTTTAAATAACATTTTCTTCGATTTATTTTTCTCAATTTAAATGCTTTTCATTTGTCTCTCTTGTAAATGAGTCATCAAGGCTCAATGAGACTAACCTGTATAAATAAAGGTTGAATGAAAAGGTGATGCATCTGTCAGATCTGCTGCATTTTTCACACACCGCACAGTTTTTGTTAACGGTGAAAGGAGTTGACCTCCAAAAAAATGACTGAACAAGCATCCAAAACCCAGTGAAATACAGACTTATTAAAAATTTCCATAAAGCCTGAGGAACTAGTGATAAAGAACACTTTAAACAATTACAAGAAAATATGGCTGTTAAGAAGCAAAGCATAAAGAAATGATGAGCGCCTTAAAACATTTGCACAAGATGATGCATTTATTAAGCATGCTTAATATTTCAAACTAAGCTATACTAATGCAAATAAGACCCCATCCTCATGATCTGTAAAATCCCTCATGTAAGTCCCCAAACATCTGGAACATGTGTGTAGCTAAAACTGTGGCTTTCTGACTAATAAAATAAGTTTAGATAAGTATGGGGGGCTTTAAAAGTTTTGTTCTGCCTCTACCTATTAGTTATGGGTTGTAGTCCCATTATAACTCTGCATGTACTTTCAGCGACTCTTTGAATCATAATGTGCTCCCTCAACTGAGAAGATAAAAAATAATAGTCTTTCAGGCGAGGTTCTTGAATAAATAGAGCCTTTAACACTGAACCCCTGGCATGAGTTGGAAAACAAGCTTTGTGGTTTCCTTGGAGAAAGCTTTGCGTTGGATAAAAAGTGGAAGCTTCTTCTACAAATGTGATCTCTCTGCGATCTGGAGGATTCAACAGAAATAATGAGATGAAGCACTGATTAATTCCTCCCTAATTCGCCCTCCAGCTTTTAACACAAAAAAGAAGGAAGCATTATATTTTCAGATAGACAGAAGATAAAACTTCCCTGATTAACAGCTATGCATTTTAAGTCTTCTGCAGCTGAAATTAAATAATGCCAAAACACTCCATTCTTTTTTAATTGAAGCTTCTGAGCTCTTGTAGACTTAATAATTCAATTATAGATGTCTTGCTGACATATATTACTTTACAAATATAAAACTCAAGCACCGTGGTCATATTGGGACAAAACGAATGAAGCTGGAGTATAAACTCTTACATGACGCCTCTAATATCTTCCCACGGGTAAATCAGACCGCACACAAACTGAACTCCACTCTGCAACTTTTCCAGAGAATGCCGCTCGGCTCTCATGCTAATATTACACATTTTAAAGAAAAACCTGAGCTCATGCTTTGATTACCTGACAGTTAATAATTCATAAGCTGTTCAGCCGAGTAAATCTGCGCTAGAATTTTTTGCCTCTCGGATCGAGCGCCACAGAGCCCTTTCATTTCGGCTTGTCATGTTTCTGCAACACTCGGCATTCTGAATGTTCCCAGACACAACTAAATTAGATCAGCGGAGCGGAGGGCTCAGAGCGTCTGCTGCCGTGCAAGAGTGTCATTAACAGTCAGCGGCAGGAGGAGGGGGGCGGTTCAGAGCAGTTAATTCCAAATATCCCTAATTTTCTGAACCAAACGAGGTCTCTGACTGGAGCACGAAGAGAGCGTCCTGGCTGGGAACGGTTTGCTGTAACAGGAAAAATGTGCCGCTCCCGAGAGACTCAAACAGTAAAAACAAAATTTTATGATTTTCCTCACTCGGCTTTACACAGATTATCCACCGTTAATCTAAATTCAACTAGATAATTTGCATTTCCTACAAAAATGCAATGTGAATGCTTATTGCAGAACAACTTGCTGAAAAACTGCTGAAATTAGCAAAAAAAAAAAAAAAAAAAAAAAAATCTGAAATGTAGCTGAAATGGAAGAATAAGCCCAAATTAGCAGAAGAAATCAGAAAGAACACACATTTGCTGAATTAGATTTAAATGAGTAGAATAAGCACAAAATTTAGGAAGTAGCTAAACAGATGAAATTAGCAAAACAATGCTTGAAAGTATCTGAAAAGGCAAAAAGAAGCTTAAAGTAACAGAAGGAAGTGGAAAGAACTGAAAAGAGCTATAAATAAATAAATAAATAAATAAATAAATAAATAAATAAATAAATAAATAAATAAAAGTGGAATTAACAACAACCAAAAAGTTAAAATTAGCATCAAATGAGCTAAATAGTAGCTGAAAGAGCAGAAAATGCAGAAAATAGCTGAAAGGAGCATAATAAGCTGAAATTAGCATTAGGAAGTTATTTAGGCTGAAAGTAGCAGAAATTAACATGAAAAGCTTGAATTTATCTGAAAACAGCTGAAATTAGCTAAAAAAAAATTCTAAAAAGTTATTTGAAAAGTTAAAATGAGCATAAATTAGCAGAAAAAAAGCAGAAAGAATGTTTGCCCAGTCATGCTGCAATAATAATCTGTCTGTTTTAGCAACTTTTGACATCTTTGCTTTAACTTGTTTAAAAAAAAAAAAAAAAAATCTGTATTTCTCTCTAAGGATTGTCTATTGTTGATTGTCCAAGGAAAATCTATCGCTGTATTGTTGCTGTTGTCATCATCCTTAGTTTGTAGCAAGGTCTCGCTTGTAAATTAGTCCTCGAGGCTCAATGAGATTAACCTGCCTAAATAAAGGTTGAATGAAAATAAGCAGAAATGTGCACAAAAAGTGGAAATTATTTGACAAAAGCTGAAATTTGTAAAAAATAAATAAATAAATAAATAAAAACTGCCGAAAAGTAGCTAAAATGGCAAAAAGAAGCTTTAAATAGAAGAATGAAGTGGAAAGAGGCACATTTTGCTGATTTTTCTGAAAAAGTTGAAATGAGTGTAAAAATTGAGGAATTAGCCAAAAAAAAAAGCTAAAATTTGCATAAAACAGCTAGATAGTAGTTGAAATAGCACAAAAAGCTGAAACTTACATAAATAATATGAAAGGTGCACAACAAGCTGAAATTAACAGAAAGACTCTAAAAGGATCACAAAATAGCTGAAAAAGCAGCTGAAATTAGCTAAAAGTAACAGGTTTTTTATTTCCACAAGGACGCTAAAAGAATGAAGCAGAACAAAATGTGAAAGGAGCAGTAAAAAGGCTGAAAACAGAGCTAAATATGTGAAGGATGTAAAATGAGATACATTAATTTCCTATGAGGAAAAAATATGGCAGAAAAGGTTAAATATTGTATTTCAAAAAGCTAAAGTTGCACCAAAAACAAAAGTCATGGCACCCTTTTCCTGAAAAAGCTGAACGTTTTGATATGATTTGTTGAAATAGCACAAAAATTGCAGAACGAGAAAGATGCCGAAAAATGTTCGAAAGAAAAATGGATCACAATAGTGTGGATGTTTCATAAACATTCATACAATAACCTAATCCCAACCACTTCCTGCACAAATATCTGTAATTATTGTCATCACTCATAAAGAGCGTACATTTCTTCAGGTGATATCAAAATTCTTTGTGGTTTTGTAGAAGAAAATCAAAAGTCATCAGTGTTTACGGATTAAATAAAATGGAGACAGAAGGAAGTGAACGGTTGATGTCTCTGTTCTCTGCTTGTGACGTTTTCAGGCCACTTTAGAGAGAAAACTAAAGAGTGCATTCCCTTGATTAGGCCAGAAGTGACACCATATCCAGTTCCTGCTAAACAGAACATGAGTGTAGATGAATAAACTGATAGTGAGTACCGAGTCAGATCCATCTGCTGATTAGTGAGATACACTGTTGCTGAGGCGTTACGGGATTAACGAAGAGTCCCTCGGTCCCAGAAAGAACATCAGCTGGTGCTTTCCTCAAATCCTGTTGGTCTTCATTTTTAATGACTTTACGTATGAGCTCCCACACCAGCAACCTGCATCCAGATAAAATACTCTATCCATGAAATTAAACAGACAAGAACATCCAAGAGGACTGATATGTTTTTATGTTTTTCTCATTTTCACTTTATTTTCCACACTTTTTGTGCAGGTAATGCAAAATGATTGCACAATTAGAACTTAAATTCATATCAAACAGACTTTTAGGTTATTTAGATTTTTGAGGACAATATTCTAACATTAATATAAAAATCATTAAGATGCAATGTGTCATGTTTCTATGAGCTTTGATTTCATGCTCAGAATTTGGATAAAAGCAAAAATAGTTGAATTTAAATTGGTCTACAAATGAAGCATAAAGATACACAGTATGTGTCTGAATACTTAGAAAATATTAGTTTGCATGCATCTAACTGAAACATATAAGGAAAAGTACAAGAACAGTAGAGATAAAAATTAAAAATAGACTAAACTGGAGAAATTGCATTTCCTGCGAAAATGCAGTGCTTATTGCTGAAGATTTTGTAGAAAAACAGCTGAAACTGGCTAAAACTTGCTAAATTATAGCTGAAATTGAGGCCTAAATTAGCAGAAGAAAGTAGAAGGAAAACATATTTTGCTGAATTAGGATTAAATAAACAGAAATTAACACAAAAAAATAAGAAATTAGCAAAAAAAAAAAATGCTGAAAAGTAGCTGAAATTGCAGGGAAAAAAAAAGCTTAAACAGTCAGAAGAAGCAGAGAGTGAAATGAGCTAAAAATGTGGAATAAGATTAAAAAAAGCTAAAATTAGCAAAAAAAAAATGCTAAATAGCAGCTGAAATAGCAGAAATTTCTGAGACTAGCGAAAGAGTTGAAATGTGCATAACAAGCTAAAATTTGCAGAAACAAGTTACATGGGCTGAAAGTAGCAGACATTACCACAATAAATTGAGTTTATCTAATCCTCATGGCTCAATGGGAATAACCCAATAAAGGTTGAATGAATGAATCTAAGACAGCTGAAATTAACTAAAAATGTTAAAGGTAGCTGAAAATGTAGAACAAGCTTACATTCACAGAAGTAAACGGAAAAAACATGTTTGTTCAATTAGGCTAAAAGAAGCAGAAATGATCCCCAAAAAAGTGGAAACTATCTGACAAAAGCTGAAAGTAGAAAAAAATAAAATTAAATAAAATAAAAAAAATAAAAAAAAACCTACTGAAAAGTAGCTAAAAGGCAGAAAGAAGATACTGTACTTAAATTTCCAGAAGGAAGTGGAGAGTTCTCATTTTTGCTGAATTAGACAGAAAAAAAGTTGAAATGGGTGTAATAAAATGTGGAATTACCTTAAAAAGCTAAAATTAGCATAAAAGCAGCTAAATAGTAGTTCAAATAACAGAAAAAGATGAAACTAGCATAAACAAGCTGAAATTAGCAGAAACCGAAAGTAGCTGAAAAAATAAATAAATTTGCACAAGGAAGCTGAATGAAGCTGAAGCAGAACAAAATGTGAAAGGAGCAGTAAAAGGTTGTAAACACATCTAAAGATCTGAAGGATGTAAAAT
>JARVGQ010001777.1:9156495-9170120 GCA_031762355.1 Hypsolebias martinsi | reverse complement strand
ATATATGGGGTGTAACAATACTGTACATTGATTTGATATATCAATTAAATGATTAATGATTCACTCATATCGTGGCAAAACTAAAACATCCATTTATATTGTCATCTTTAAAATATGTTTTTATTTTGAAATTCCCAAGGCACATCTATTAGTCACCATTTCCGTGCACGGCTGCACTCTGCATCCACCTCAGCAACATGGCAGACGAGGCAGAAAAACCAGATAATGAAATTCACTCTCCTGCTGAATTTAAATCAACACGGTGGAAATATTTTGGATTCCAACAGAAGGACAGCTCAACAGACAACACTCATGCCGTATGCAACAGGTGCCAGTGTGAGTTAAAATACTCGGGAAACAACAAATTTGGCCGTTCACCTGAAAAAAAAAACATGACATTGATAGCCATGTTATGTAAGCTCAATATATATATTTGTTTCTTCATAACTGAAAGGTAATCAGGACACTTTTAAGTTAACTGGTTTAAAAAAATGCACTTAAACATGAGAAATGTGAGACTATATTGAACAGGTCATTTATTTTGATTTTTTTTTTTTTCGTTAAGAAAAAAGTGTTATTTTTTTTTTTAAATGTCTGGTGCATGTAACTAAACTGGTTAAATCATATTTGAATTGTTTTTGTAAATTTATTTACTTTGTGTACGTAAATGAGATGAGCATTTGATATTGCAATATATCTATCGCAGACTTGTGAATTGAATAGAATCGAAATCGTATCGTGACACATTTTGTGATATCGATAAAAATCATATCGTCATACAAACAAATCAATGTAACATCGTACTGTGGTAACGCTGGTTATTTACACCCCCCCAAATATATAAAATAAAGTCCTACTTACTACTTACTACTTCCTACTTCGTGCGCGATAAGCAAGGGACTACTGTAAATCCAAAAAAATTTTAAGTCAACTGAAAGTTTAGTGTGGCAGCTATCACCACTTTTCATTTGCCTGGCAGCCATATTGGATTTTGTATAGGGTTGGCCAAGAATCTCTGATTTTTTTTTTTTTTTTTTTTTTGTCAGAAGTCCAACTTTAGTTGCTCATTCCAAACTGAAACTCAGAAATTCCGACTCCCAAGCACAATGGGATGCATCAGTAGTTGAAAGCATTATTCCCCTTAAATGGAACCCACCAGAGCTTTGGCTGACTAATGTGGCTCTCTGATTGCATTGCAGTCACATCGCACACAGCCGGAACATTAAATATCAAATGCAACAAATTATCTGCTTTTAGTCTTTTTTTGGTCTTTCCATGAGACATCACGAAAGCAAGTTGGTGGAAGGCATTGTCCTCAGTGAAACTTTTGAGCTGAGTGAGAAGCCGGGCTCAGATTTCACAGCCAGTAAAGAAAAAAAAAAAAAAAACTTTAAGACGCTTTGACAGAAGAGTCTGAGAAGAGAGAAACCTAATCCTGCACATGTCATTGTAATTTAGGAATATTGTATGATTTAAAGAGTGGAGAGCAGAAGGCTATGGAAACACAAAACTCAGAGGCAGGACGCACAAAGGGACGTTTGTTCTTCAACAATGGAAACCTTGTTAGCATTTTATTAGTGCCTGAGAAAACTAAAGCTAAACAGCAGTTTGTTGTCCACGGGCTCCTGATGTGATTTTATCTTTGTCAACCTTTCAAGGACTGAAACACATTTTCCTTTCCCCAACACATCTGAAATGTGTGGATTAAACCTGCTTTCACTTACACTCATCATAACTTACCCTCTCAGTTCACCTTTTTTTTATTCTTCTGGTACTTCTCTGTTTCACCTGCTCTCTTCTCTGATTGGTTGTCTGCAACATGTCTGTGGTTCTCTTGAATCCACCCATGTAAACATACGTGTTTTACCACCACCGACCTGCCAAAACCCCTCAATTTGTCATTTACCGAGTCAGTGTGTTCTGTGGCTTGCAAGGTGCTAGCGTTGGCACATGAAAGGGAAACCTCAGGCAACGTGAGGCCAGAGATGGAAGAGATGTGGTTGATGGTTTGCGTTGCTCCGTAAGTGTGCTGACACTACAAACCACCACACTGCCTCCAACAGAAACCAGTGCAACCGTTACACTGCAGACTTCAAGTTTTTTTTATTAATACTATCATTAGTATTATTAGCAGGATGGATTCTGTTTTTAATTAGGCAAGCAGATCATCATACTACTGACAGTTTTACTAAAGTGATGGTCACTGGCAGACGGAACTTGGCATCTTTGTGGTCTGAGCCAGTGGTGTAAACTACATTTTTGTATATTGGGGTAAAGTTAGTTTTATGTTGGACCTTGGATGCCGCTGAAGCTGAATGTCCAACGTAAAACTAACTTTACCGCTATCGGTCCGTATACTGTGTTAAAATCCAAAGTACACATTAGCACAATGTAATCGTCAATTTACTTTGAATTTTAAGCATATATGACGTTTATATTTGAATAAATGAAAAACAAACTTTGTACAGTAGTTGGCTTTGTATTAAAAACATGTTATAGAATTTATAAAACAGTATCAAACTAAAACATGTTCAAGTACTAAGCAGTAAGTACAGAATTGTACAATAATTCGTTGGATACGCAAATGTAATAAACGAGCGCTGCAGACCAGTAGATTGTTACAGAAGTGTTTAACTGCCATTTAATGTATCAATGGCATGTGCCTATGATATGCCATGTATCATCAAGCACTTTTACGTGGGTATACTGGAATTATTAAGCTTTTCTAGTGGATATTTTCCTGTGTGTCACATAGACACCACTGGACTGGTCCACAAAGTCTGAGCCGTTCACCGCCAGGACACGTCTGTGGAAAAGCTTCATGACTCAAAAGTGAAAATCTCTCTTTCGTCACATTGGATTTCCACATTAGATCTAATCGGTTTATGTCATTCATAATATACATGAATGAGGAATAAGACAAGACAATTGTTAGGTTTTAAAGTAAAGGATGTCAAATGTTTCATATTGACTGTTGATGTCGTGTAAGGCGTAAGAAAATTTGGTCAAAATTCTTAAGAGCGTTTGTTAAATAAAGCTTGATTCCAGTTACTGATGATGCAGATGGGATCATCCATGCACTGTAAAGACATTTTCAGTCAGTATGTCACAAAACTGCATTTGCAATGACCAGGCATTGGTGCTTCTGAGTGTAGGGTGTGTTTCTGATATCTTGATGGATCGGAGCACTTAGAGGTTGCAGCATTGATTGTTCAACAGTTGAGCAGCCCCAGTGTCGGTGTGGGTGCTGGATAACGGTGGAAACAGAAACAAGAGCAGAAAGGAATAAACATTCTCCTCAGGGACTCTTTTTTTTTAATTTGACAATGACATACAGTTGCCTTTGTCATCTACCCATCTGCACACATGCAGATATGCACAGCACTTGATCGCCTTCCCCTTCATCTGGTGTCTCTGCAGCTCGTGCTCGCCAGATGCAACATAAAACACAACTAAAAAAAAAGAAAAGGAAAGAAGGTACAACCTGATTTTGAACCTCTGAGATGCTGATTGATACAATAAACGCAGGAAGCAGAAACTGAGAGGGGAGACCAGAGCGGATGGAGATGTGCACATCTGATGATTCATGCCTGCGAGGTGAAGGAGTGGAGCCGTGAGGTCAAGGGGACTGCAAACAGAGGAGGGGAGGAAAGAAGAAGAGTGTAAACCTCATTTGGCCCAGCTGAGGAAAACACATGCTGGCATCATGATGATATCTGTTTTAGCCATATGAGACTGGCCTGAACAGGTTCCCCGCATTCTGCTCCACTCCCTCACACTTCCTCTTCTTCTACTGAAACTCCCGTGCAGCATCTGGAACAGAGGTTCACTTTAATATGTGAATGGTTTGAACTGGAATAATTAAAATAGATCAGTCCATTCAATAAATTAGTCAGGAATTAGTGAACAAATACTAGAAAAGTATCTGAAAAGTGTGATTTCAGGTGCTGCAAAGGTTTTCTGAAGGCACATGGGGTGAGGGCGGTGGGGATGGGGGGTCAAAACTGAGCCCAGAAAAAGCCCAAGAGTCTCTTTAAGATATCTGGAGAATGCTGAACATGGCCAACAAATGAAGAGACAGCTGCGCTCCTCGTCTGAGAGCCCCCGCTCTCATCATTCAGCATCTTCAGGCAAAAGAATATTAAAATTAATCTTGGAGGTTCACAAATTAGATTTGTTTCCTGAAAACCCAACAGGAAGTTTGAAGGATTTTTAGAACAAATTATTTTGCAACAATTTTCAAATGTGCTCTCAAATATAAATGATTGTTTTTCTTAATGTCTCAAACTATTTTCCCAAAAATTAAAATTTTTATATCAATTAATCAGACTTTCACAAGATGGCAGACTTCATTTCATTAGAAAACCAATTGATATGACTAAAATAATAAAATGGTACAAAAATTGAATTATGATATTAACATTTTTTAACAACTAAAATCTAATATTTATGTTTAGGAACATAAAAAAATAAGTTTCAAATTTTGCTTTTTCATTTCTTATTGCAAAGCATGTAACACATGTTTAAGAAATAAGGTTATTGTTTGATTTTTTGTTATTATGTTTCAAATTACTTTAAACAAGGTGTTATGTTTTATTATGACACAAACAAAAGCAGTAAACTGGACACTGATTTTTTTTTTCAGTTTATTGGTTTTAGTTCATAGCCAACATATATTTCAAATTACTCTACTACTCTTAACGTACACCATTCTTTTCCATTTCCACTACCAAATAAATATATTTTGATAATTTAAAAAAAGGATGAAACAAACTGTAGCTTTTAGGAAGATAAAATCTGCAAAGATGATAATGGAGTGATGTAAACAATGCTTGTTCTGGACACACACAAAGAAAACTTGGACCAAAAGGTGTCAGCCATTGTCCTGGTTGGTGGCCCACTGATGTCGATCTAAAAACAAACTCACCCCCCCACAACATACACACATGCACACACACTCTCAAACAGCTGGCCAAGCTAAACTTGTATCTGTGACGGCAACAAGTTCATTTGAAGACAGAGCTTCTCTTTGAAGCTGTGGCACTTGGTCAACAGGACTATTTACAAGCAGTTCACCGTTTCTTCCTCACAGCTGCTTTAACACAATCTGATGGTGACAGCTGAGCCTGAAAAGGGTTCAGATAAATGATGAGAGTAGCACCTCTAAAACTCTATAAGATGTATCACATTTATGATACAAGCACTGATTCAGTCTCTGTTGCATTGAGTTATTTGGAGCTTTATGTTGTTTTTTTTTTTTACTTATTTAAATGTATTTATTCATTGGCAGATGTGGTTTTAACACAAGACCACGGCTTAAGTTGTCTTGTTTTTGTTTGTTTGTTTGTTTGTTTTATTGCTGCACCTTTTACCCAGTGAAGAAAACGATTAGATTTAGGATCAGGGCTGGGTTAAGTAGAGATCTGGCGCCCTCTGCTGGCCAATTCTGCTCACTGTTTTTATTTCCAGCAAAAAAAGATGCGACAGGACGTATACCGGTAGCTCTCAGTAGTTTTGGACATGAAGTATAAAGTAAATAAATTAAAATTAAAATTACATATATTATATTAACCCTGATAATAAAAACACAAAACATTTATTCCCCTATTTGTCGTAACTTCCGTTTGATTTGGGCCTTTTTGACTTTATCTTACGACACTTTGGAGACTTTATTAAACTGATTCTTACATTTGTCACACTGAGTTGGGCCTCACACAGGCTGGATGACATTAGCCCTGTCTGGCTGGATTGTGTGTTTATGTCTGGGAGTGTGTTCACAACACCAAAGTTTCACGCTGTTCAAAAACAGAACAAGAATTATGGCTATATGTGACCTGACAAAAAAAAAGAGAAAAAGCTGATGAAAACAACATTTTCTGCACTCCTGCATAAAAAAAATGCAAATTGATTTATATGCAAACTTCTGCTTGCAGAATATTTTCAGCTTTTCAGTTACTTATATGTTGCGAACTGCAAATAATAAATCAATGCAATTTTTTTCTATTGAAAGTTTATTTCAAGTGTTACCTCAGTTTTGTCAATTTATGGTTTTTCAAATTGTTTTAATGTCTGAGAAGCCGTTCAAAACTTAAAAACAATCATTCCACAGTGGCAGAAAAGTAAAAGGGATAAAGCAGCTTGTATTTACATGTAACCAAGACACTAGAAATGTAGAAAACTGGGACAGAAACAGTTGTGGTGGATGAGTCAGACAGTGCACCTCAACATTTGGGACAAACCTAATTTTTGTGTGTTAACAGGAGAATAAGAAGTGTATCTTTTCATTGTCTTTCCCCATTGATTCCTGTGCAGGGTCACCGGGCGCTGGTGTCCATCATTATGTGTGAGGTGAGATACACCCTGGACAAGTCAAACAATCGTTCATGCTCACATTCACTCTTAGGGACAATTTAGAATCACCAACTCACCAAACATACGTTTTTAGTGTGGGAAGAAACTAAAGAGCCAGGAGAAAATCATGCATGCATAGAGGAAACATGATGTAGAAAAGCTCCAGCTGAGTCAAGCTCAGGACATTTATGGTACAAAGCAAAAACTTGTGTACTGTGTATAAATACACACGATAGAGCCCAGGCCGTCAGAAGAGAAGAAGAGCACCTCCTCTTTCTTACACTTACACAACTCCAGTGTTTTTGTCTTTTCTAAATATTTCTGTAATCCAGTTACTGTATTTCCTTTAAAGAAAAAGGAAAAAGCAACATCTCTTTCCTAACTATTGTTGGGATCCTGGTATTCTCCCATTGCATATTATTTAGACAAATTATAGTGAGATTGATGGATTCAGTGGATCATAGGCAAGAAATATCTGCTGCCTTATGGAGAACTTTGATTATTTTCCAGTAAAACTGAATTTTTTAGAGGGGGGGGAAAGTATTTTACAAAAGAGAGTTTTTTTTTTTAACAGTATTGAGCACTATATGATACTTGATGCTTGATACTGAATTCTTAGAGATGAGAGAACACATTGTCTCCCTGAAACACAGGGACTTGCACACAATGTGCAAATTAAAAATGTATATACAGTATACAGTACTGTACTGTATATGAATTCAGAATGAGTTCCAGATGCAGCGATTAACGTTAAACCAAAAGTTTCTGGCTTCACGAGGCCTCGCTCCTCCTGCCAGCAGACACCAGGCACCTGTTGCACAGCTCAAACTTTCACAAAACCCCACTTCCTGTGAAAATTAGAGCTCCGTGTCAGAAAACATGAAAAGTCTCTTGCAGAAAAATGCAAACAAACAAAGCCCAAGCAAAACTGGGGTCCCAAAATTGGTACGCTGGTGACCATGAAATAACAAAGTAACTTTATAGTTTATTCAGCTATAAAAACATAAGTGCACAGTGCTGCTCCATGAATGCTGTGGGGTTTTAAATTAGGTCCCTGAGAAAAGCTAAAGACCTTTCTGTTAATTTGTTCTTCTTACCGAGCCTTTGATTTGGCCTCTGTGGTCAGATGAACGATTATAAATTACGGGGTTTGTAACAGAGAGCGCACACCAGTGTGTCGGGTCAGAACCAGTTTGGTTTGGATTGGGAGAACATGCCAGCGTTCCAGGCAGCGCTGATCACTGGAGTATGCTCGTGAAAACCATGATGGATTTCACAGACATGGCTGTTTGAGCCTGAGGTTTCATCACAAGTCCATTTAAGCTTTTATATCATTTTGACTAAATATATAGAAATCCTTTTTATCTTTTTATTCAGCCATTTTGGGATGAAAAACTTTTGGGAAAGTATAATATAAAAGGGGAAATTCCCAGTGACATGCACCTCTTTTTATGAAACGTAAGGTGTTATGTTTGTTGCTGACAATATTAAAATTAACCTACACAGCTGAGCCTGAAACAACACAACAGTGATTTGTTATCGCCCGCCCTCAAAGGTAAAAATGGCAATCATGTTTATGTTCATGTCAGTGGGCTCATTTGTAAGTCGTGTTAGCAAAATATCTCTTAAAAAGTGTGCAAACATTATGAAACATTCAGAAATTAATCTTTGGATGTGCATCTACAACTGATTAGCATTTGGATCAACCCATTTCATGATAGCTACCACAAAAATGGCTATAACTCAGGTAATTTTACCAACACTGAGCTAAGATTTGAAGTGGTAGTAGCTGAGAGTCATTTGCAATACATTTTCCAAGCGTTACAGATTGCACAACATATAGCCCCTACCTCTCTGTCAGCAAAATATCTCATGAGCCTTCAGACAGATTAGGATCTCTCAAAACGGTAACCATCAGATGTACATTATCCCCATTCAAGATGGCCGCCGCAGCTAATCAAGACTAAGTAACACATAAATAGTCATAACTCTGATAATATTTGATATGGAGCTAAAATATGTTGTGGCAGTAGCTGAAGCTTATCCTCAACACATTCTCTGGCTGTGAACACGTCATGAGTGGTAGGTTTGACAAAAATGGGTTGTCAACAGACTTCATGCAGGTTTACTTGTGGTTCCTGGAGTTTCAAAAGCAAAATGGGAGGAAGATCTTTCAGTTATCAGACTCCTCTCTTGTGAAACCAATTTTCAGTTTTTATCCGTAAGGCTGACACATTGACCAGTTTTAAGACTGGGCTTAAGACGTTCCTTTCTGATAAATCCTATAGTTAGGGTTGGCTTGTTATGCTGCTATAGACTTAGACTACTGGAGAACAAACTGACCTAATATCCTTAATTGAATAGTTTTCATTTGATATTATTTCTATGTTTACCCAGCTGGTTGAAACAGATGTCTGCTTGTCCTGAGCCTGGTTCTGCTAAAGGTTTCTTCCTCATGAAGGAGTTTTTCCTTTCCACTGTCGCCTTCATGCTTGCTCAGGATGAGAGTCTATAGCCTGCTGGCTCCTCAGATAAATAATGTTATTAACTTGCTTTTATATGAATGTTTCCGTTCAGTGTCCTGAGATGACTTCTGTTGCGATTTGGTGCCATATTAATAAACTGAATTGAAATAATGTAAAACTCCGGGATGGAAGCTGGCAGGTGATACTTATTCCTACAGGAATGTAATGGAACTGATGAGATCAGGGTTTCTCCGCTGATATCAGTTTATCTTTCTGATTTATGATTTAGTGATCCTCAACAGGTTTTACTAAGAAACATATTTGTAGATAAGTTTGCATAAGTCTAAAAAATATATTGTATAGTGTATTATTTCAGCTTTACTTCATGTCTCCACTGCTCCATGTGCGACGTCATTAACCCACAGGGTTCAGTCAATGAAGGTGATTACAAATATTTGTCAGCTTGAAACTAATATGGTGGCTGTGGTTGCAGCTGAAGGAGTGAAGGGCTGCAGCCAGCTGCACAAACACAATCTAGATGATTCATGAACCCACCTGCAAGCTGCTGGTAGTCCAGAATGACAAAGGACCCACTGCAGCTCTGAGAGCACGACTCAGTGATTAACCTCTCCAGCACAGCCTGATAAATACACAGTGGGAGCTGGGTGGTCTCACAGACAGACGGGCAAATTGGCAATTTCCTTTTATACAAACCCTCTCGTATCAAACCTTATCACTTTGTATTTTAAATATAAACCGTGCCAAAAATGTTTGAATCTATACACATCTTAAATTAAAACAAAGGAGTGGCACATGGAATGCATCACGGAAGTGGCAAATCTACAAGAATATTTCAAGTCAGTGTGTCAGTTAAGGTTTTTCAGCTCCGACATCATCCAGTCAGATGTGTCCGTCTCAAACTGGTGCTGAATGCTGATAAAACCATGTTACTTTCAAACAGGAAGTCAGCTGTTCTTTCTTCTATGGTGTTTGTTGATTACACTAGGGTATTTGGTCGATTCACTTCTCTCTTTTAAGCCTCATGTTGAAAACTTGATAAAGAAATCAAAAGTAAAATTGGGTTTCTTTTTTAGAAATAAGTCTGAATACGTGGAAACACCTTGTAGCTGCTACTTTCTTTCCATACATTGGCTATGGTGACAGTATTTACATGAGTGCTCCTGCAAGCACCTTGCAGATGTTGGATGCCGTCTATCACAGTGCGCTAAGATTCATAACTGGTTTGTTACTACCGTACCCATCACTGCACCCTGTATTCACTGGTTAACTCGTCATCATTAACTTCACACAGACTCTCACAGTGGTATGTTTTCATCTTTAAACCACTCTTTGGTCTGCTGTCTTCATATATCTCCTCCTGCCTGTCATGTTGTCAGTGCAGTTACCGCGTGCGCTCTCAAGACATAATTACCTGCAGCGTTCCCTCTTTGAACTCTCATGCTCCTGTAACCAGGAACACCTTGCAAAAAGATCTGAAGCTGTCGACTTTGACCACTCTAAGGGATTTTAAACAACTGTTAAGTGCAAAAACAAATGCAGACATTTTCCTGTTTTTAGTATTTTACCTCGTTTCATACTGTAGCTTGATTTTATTTTGTTTTACAGCACTACTTTTATTTGCTTTTCTTAAAATATGCATTTTATGGCTGTTTATTGTTGTCTGGTTTATCTAAAACAGGTCACTCTTGAAAATGAGTCCTCGTGACTCAGTGAGACTAACCTGTATAAAGAAAGGCTGAATGAATGCTGAGCTCTAAATGACTGCTGATATTTGATAGAGCAGAAAACGAGCTTTTAAAGCTAAATGAAGCTAAATGCTAAGAGCTAAAAGTAGCAAAGGGCTAGTTAAAGCTAAAAGCAGCAAAATATTACTCAGAGTAGCAAAGACTAGCTGGACAGTTAACTAAAATCTAAAGTAACAAAGACTTACCGGTACTTAAAAAATAGAAAAAATAAATAAATAAACTAAAGAGCTAAAAGTGGGCTAGCTAAAAAAAAATGCAAACAGTAAACCAAAAGCTAAAGTAGCAAACATGTATTTTAAACAAAACTAAACTAAAACTAAAAGAATCAAAATGTCAGTTAAAAGCTAAAAGTTGTGAAACTATAACTGAAAGTAGCAAAAAGACAAAAGTTGCAATAGATTGGCTTAAAGCTTAAATTAACAAAAGGCTATTTAAAAGATATGAGTAGTAGAACAGTAGCTGGAAGTGGAAAATGGCCAACAAAAAGTTACAGTTATCATAATCTAAAAGTAGAATAAGACAAAACTAGTTGGTTTGTTGAAGCAGATATCAAAGAGAAAGTGTTTGAAGGACTTTCCAGAAATCTTAATGGAAAACAAGCGTGGAATTTGATGTCCAAAAGGCAATGTCAATGAATTAAGGCAATATATAAAAGTTTTTTTTTTAAACATCTCATGGTGCATAACATTACTGTATTTGAGATCAAATCTTACGTGTTGACGGTTAAAATTATCACCAAACACATCTGCTCACTAATCAGCTGATCACTGATCAACTTCCTCAAACTCTCAGCTGCACTTAAAATAAAAACTGCACCAGAACTTTTTTTTTCTGCTAACGTCTTCACCTATCCAAAATAGATTTTTTTTTTTTTTTTTTTTTTTTTTTTTTAGTGCTGAAGGACACAGAATAATGAGAACTGAAACAAAAATGGTTGCCTTTAACCAATCTGGAAAATGTTTAAATAAAATGGCATCTAGTTATTAGTTAATATTCAAAACACCCCAAAAAAGAGCAACACGAAACAAAGCAATCCTAAAAAAAACTGATTGAAGATGATGCATTATATTAATATTTTATTTTATATAAACATATTATTAAAACAGTTTAAAAAAAAAGTTTAAAGCAATGAAAAGCTTTCACAGAAATATACAAGGCATAAAACTTTGGTTCTTACAATCTTTTGTCTTTTCTTCATATGCTGTTTGGAATTGATCCAGAGTCTTATTAGCTCCTTATGAAAAGCTTCTAACCAATAACAAACTAACATATGACTATAAAATAAAATACCTTTTGTTAAATACAGCACGGGTCGACTGCATCTAAAAGCATGCTTAACTTTTAACCAACTATGTTAAACTAAACAGAGTTTTAATTTGTGGATTTTTTTCTTTTGATTTGCATAATCCAGCATAACAAACAATAAGAACATTTAGAAATGTATTCCCTATTTTGCACCACTCATGAATCTTGCTCTTAGGCTACAGTAGAGGAGAAAATTTAAGTTGGACATCACAAAACAATGAAAACCATATATTTAGCTGATAATGTACAAAAATAAGCATTGGTTTTTCTGATTTCCTGAGAAGTCCATTATGGTGACAATAAATTAAAAAGATTACAGCATTCATTGGTCTGTATTGGTATGTCAGAGAATATATGATAAAAAAAGCTTTTGGCCAGTGATTAGCGCAACATGAGACTGTGATGGAGATGAATAATCTTCTAAAACTTCAGAGTTTTTTTTACAGCCTAAACAAAAGGCAGATATTAGCTTCATATCCACAGTATTATTTTCTTGTTCAGATCATAGCAACATGCTTCCTGTAATGAATGGATATTCCTCACATTTCTCACTTCATGCAAAATGTTTTTTCTGTGTTTGAAAAATCTAAGAATGTTTTTTCCCATAATGTAAACAGCATCAAATGAAGCACAGCTAAACTCACTCAGAGCTCTAAAAAGTAGATCTAAAAAGTATTACAATATTGTAACCTTAACACTGAGTTCAATTTCAAGTTTGGTTAAGTGAACACCCAAATGTGTATTCACAAAGACTCACAAGCCAAAAAAAAAAAAAAAAAACAGTGCTCTGTTGTAAACTCCTCAGCAGATGCATTTATAAAAACATTCATTCAAATTGAAGATTCAAAATAATCTCCTATTTAAAGTGAAGAGGCAACATTAAGACCGACACTATAAAAACAATTAAAAATAAAAGAGCTAAATGCATCAAACAAAAAGAAACTTCAAATAATGTAAAGTAATATCTATGTACAAAAGGGAAATCAAATATGTATATGTTTGCATTCATTGTTGGTTATTAGTAATATAAAAAAGTACAGTTTTATTCTAAAATTTGAATACTGTACAGATATTTGGTGCTGAGATGCCTTAAAAGGGCAGAAAACTTATAATCAAACCGTCTGAACTATTTATTTTCTCATCAGCTGCTGGTAGGAAAAAAAAAACATAGACCAGTGTTACAGTTTATGTTTTGACAAAAAGTCAGTCCATAAAAACGTAAAGCAAATCAAAGAAATAAAACCCAGACCAATGCATCAGTAGGGCTGATATTTCAGCCCGTTTGGAGACACATCAGTACTGGTGATGAATGGCCCATTATGCGCTGATATAAACACTTCTAATTTCACCACTAAAATGCTGGGAACCAGCCATGTCCTTACTTGCAAAAGGCGTAATTGTACAACTTACCCAGCAGAGGGCGCATGTGGACTACGCTCAAGTTATGGCAATGTGCACACTTCAGCACAGCCAAGTAGGCATTAAATATGGTGTAGCATATTTTGCTGAACAGAGCATGATAGGTTTATTGTTAATACTGTAATCTGCAACAAAACAAAACAAAAATAAAACGACAATAAATTATCTTCAATCCTCCAACCTGCTCGTCATTAGCTACATGCCTCTCAAGTT
This sequence comes from Hypsolebias martinsi, assembly GCA_031762355.1. Taxonomy (NCBI): domain Eukaryota; kingdom Metazoa; phylum Chordata; class Actinopteri; order Cyprinodontiformes; family Rivulidae; genus Hypsolebias; species Hypsolebias martinsi. Next base: position 9,156,601 of record JARVGQ010001777.1, on the reverse strand, counting down.
AACAAGCTAACGTTGAACTTAGTATAGGATATGTAAACTTTTGTGCCAGAACAATAAATCTAACGTAGCGGTAAAAAAAAAAAAAAAAAAAAATATATATTTATAT
>JARVGQ010001777.1:9143147-9154617 GCA_031762355.1 Hypsolebias martinsi | reverse complement strand
GCTGATAGCTCGATGGCTCAGGAGCTTCCTTTGACGCTGTGCTGTCTTTGCTGCATTTCTCAGGCTTATTTTCTTCATTACTCATTGTGGATGTGGAACTTTCATCTTTAGGTCTCTTCTTTTGTGCCGAGTCAGTACTTTGACCCTCATTTTGCCTCTTGAGTGAAGTTCCTTCTTTGCTTCTTGAAGAGGCTTTCCTTTTTGAGGACGACTCTTTGCTTTTACGTGACGTTTTGCTTCCATCACTTGATTTATGCTTTGATTTAGAACTTGAAGCCTTTTCCCTGTCATGAAGTCTCCTAATGGGTGTTTCTGTGCTTGCCATGGTTTGCTCCTTAACATTCTCATGCTGTGTTGACTCATTGCTTCTATCTGAAGCTGCACCCTCATCCCTAAGTTTCTTGTCTTGTGCTGGTTTTGAACTGGAGGATGATGTTGCTCCCTCCTCTATGGGGGTCTCATCTGAACTTTCATTAGATGGTTCCCAAGTTGCCTCACTTGGATCATCACCACTCGTAGAGGCTGAATCCACGTTGAACCGCTTGCTGTCATCACTGCATTGCTTGCGTGACCTCAAGTTGCCACGTAATGTTTTTTGATCCTTCGGCTTTGTTTCCGTCGCTGGATCAGAACTTTTTTTAGATCTTTTCTCATCTTTAGGTTTAAGTTCAGTCTTTTTAGATGACGTTGCAGTAACTTTGCTAGATACTTTGCTTGTTATCAAATCTGTACTCGCAGCAGACGACGTATTCTTATCATCGCTGCTCTCATGTGGCATTTGCTCGCTACGTTCAGTAGAAGTTGGTTCTCCATCCCAGGTTTTCTCAATCGATGTTGGCTCAACACATGTTTGAGTTGCCTCCAAACTTTGAGTTAACCCATGTTTCCCATCTTGACTTGTCTTGTCTGTTGTTGCCTTTGAAGCTAACCCTGGATGCCAAGCTTGACTTTTCTCAGATTGGGTGGACTCAGCACTTCTAGTTAAGGCTGATGCATCATCTTGACTATTCTCATTTCCTTCAGAAGTTGACGCAGTAGCACCAGCTGGAGTTTTATTATCACTGCTACGCATCGTGTTTTGTTCTTGCTCGTCATTTGTAGTTGATGCTGTGGTCTCGATCTGTGCTGGTTCATTACTGCAGTCTAAATTTGTGCCGTTCGCGTTACTGTTCTCCAACCGCGCTGGCTCTGTGATGCTGGCCGGTGTTGGATTTGGATCCTCACAGTTCTTGTCTGAAAAGTGTTCCGTTTTCACTTGTGACGCTGTGCTCTCATCGTTTCTTTGATCTGGCGTTTCATCAGAACATCCAGCAAAAAGGGTGTTTTCTGCTGCTGTTTCCTCAGGTCTCAGAGCTGCACTCTTCTCATTTACGGATGACTCAATGTGTCCGATTACACCTTCATTGTCAACGGCTGCGTTTTGCTGATTTTCAGCTTCGCGGGAGTTTTCCTGGTGTGCTGCTGAGACGACAGACATCTCCTTGTCAGATTCAGGTTCTCCATCTTTGTTTGACGTGTGAGATGGAGGATCTTTATTTGCTGAGCTCTGCTGCTCTGGGTCCAAAGGCTGAGCGTGGTGACTGGAGGCATGTGGATCACAGGCCGTCTGACGTTGCTGTGGATGCTGCAGTTGTTCCTCGCTGATGCACATTTCCTCGTGTTCATCTTTAATCTTTGTAATATCTGGCACAAATGCTGAGCCTGCCTCATTGTTACTGTGCTGGTTCAGCTGAGCCTTTTCTTCACTTAGATGTATTTCTGAAGAGAAAGGCAATAACAAGGAATGATAATGTTTGAACTAATATGTAATAGTCAAGAAAACAAATGTGACACAAAAAGTGAGCAAATGTGTTGATTAATAAATAATGTAGTTTATATTTTTATCTCATCAGTCCCTTATCCAAAGACTGAAATTGTTAACAGCCATAAATATCAAGGTAAAAGAAATAATACTTTTGGATTGTTGCTGAGCTATATTAATACCAGAGTTACTTTGAAGACAAATGGTTTTCTATTTATATTTTATATTTTAATGCAAAGTGATTCTGTATAATTTTATGACTGATTATTTGTTTATCTAACACAGAAGTCCTCGACCATTTCTGCATCACAAAACAGCTTCAAACAAGACAACTTTCTCAGACTAGAGGGAAAAAGATGTTCTCCAGCAAAGTTGGTCTTTTTCTCGATGGTAGGTTTGCTTTATGTGAAAAATAACTGCCACTGAGCCAAGCACAAGAAAGAAACATGAACAGAAGTAGTTACTTTTCAAAATAAAATATCCCTCAAACCAATATAAAAATATTTATATAGATTTTTTTTAATTAAAGTTTTAATTATTTCTGTGCGTCCCAGTTTTAATCCACCCACAGTTCATAACATGGTTGAGAATGCCTGCTCTAACAAGATAAAAATATATTTTGTTGTCTAATCATTAAAATACATTTAGTGGGTGGTGGGGCAGAGGTTGGAGGGGGTGAGCTTGTGATCGGAAGATCGCTGGTTCAAGCCTCAGTACCAACATCAAAAATGTGGGTGGGATAAGTGAAGTAGTCGCACCTGTCTCCACCCTCATTCGCCCCACTCTGGGTCCTTGAGCAAGGCCCTTAACCCTCACCATCAGCTCCCCTGGGTGCCCTAGATACAGTAGCAGCACTCTGCTCCACACAGAGGGCTGTGGTAGCTCGGTGGTCTGCGGTTGTGTCAGGAAGGGCATCCGGCGTAAAAACTGGCTACTTCCGAATCCCCTGTTTCTTTCACTATCATGTCTATTCAGGTCTACTTTGATCACCACTCTCTCCTCCCTGGGAATACTCTCCATCACTTTATCCAGATCCTTCCAAAATGTATCTTTCTCCTCAACATCACATAACCACTGACAACGTATAACATCAGACCTTCTTCTACTTCTACTTTCAGACACATCTGTAAATGTTTCACCTGTACCACATTCGTTGTTAACTCCTTCAGAACCAGCCCTTCTTCTATCCACACCATGGTAAAACAGTTTGGATTCTGCTCCAATGTTGTGAGCCTTGCTGTCCTTCCACTTGGCCACATAAAACATCAACCTTCCTTCTCTGCATCATGTCAGCCAGCTCCTTTGCCTGTCATTGTCCCCACATTTAGAGTTGCAACCCTCACTCCTGCATTCTTGACTTTCTTCTTCTCCCTCTGTCTCCTGACACGTTTCCCTCCTCGTGGTCTTCAACATTCAGTCATACTTCCTTAATGATTTTTTTTTTATCACTAGATGGTCCTCATTACCAGTAAATGAGACATAATTAATTTATAGTAAAGGCACAGAACTATATACAGTACAGTATTTCAAATGATGCTAAAATCTTAATTTTATTTGTTTGTTTATTAATCTAGGTTTATGAAGTATTAGTTGAATACAATCATTTTTCTCTAAAACCAAGATAGGTTTTGGTCTCTTTTGCAATTATTATCAGACATATTCTTTTTTTTTTTTTTTTTTAACTTTTAACTGTGCCAAAAATGTATAATGTAAGTGTACATTAATAAGTGTTCAAATCTAAAGTGGAAAACGAGTACTTCACATGTGAGTTGTCTTTTTGTTAGTATTTTATGACAAAAATAAGTATCACAGCAGTCAGTGTCAACTTGTGTACTTACCTACATCAGTAATTATTAAATGTCTAAATAAATAAAAAAAAAACTTGGCTGTGGTGAGCTCGTGAATTAATAGAAAAACCTAATAAAAAACAAATAAATACTTTATGTGAACATGGGGCGTTGAGCCCCGTTGCGTCGCGTTTGACGTGTGGTAACTTCCGCATTCCGCACATTCTTCCTTCTGCACAGCTGCTTGTGCAAATTAATATTTATGTAAAAGATTTTTATTTTTTTGCATTCGTTCCACAAAGAAACATTACACTTAATGCAAAGTTTTTTTTTTTTTGTTGTTTTTAATTTTCTCAAGTGCCCTACGTTTTCTTTAGGAATCACCGACACCTGTCAGACTGCGGTTAACAAGGGAGCAGCTATAACCTGAACAGGAAATGTGATCATTAATCAGTTTGCAGAAAGTTTGGTGTTCTTTATGAACACGTCAACTGACCTGTCTGTAACTTTGTTTCATGTGAGAACACTTTATCCAACAGTCTGCGCTGGCGGGCGATCTCTGCCTCGTAATCTTCCACTCTTGTTTCAAAGGCTCCCAGTATTTCCTGCGCAGCCGCAGTTAATCGATCGCAGACGAATTTACGCATAATATGCACGGGATACATTTTTTTGAAAATGTCATTAAAAAAATAAAATAAACAAAATGAAAACTCGTCGACCTGATCACACTTGCTTCGCACTTGACAGTTTGCTTCCGCATGAGGGTGGTGTTAACAGGGGCAGTACAGTATTTACAAATAATAATAAATTCATTAATTTTTAGAGCATTTACTGCCCCCTAGCGTTCTGCTATAGGCATGGCACAGAACTTTCCTGACCTTTAGTATTGACATAAAAAATGAAATAATTTGAAGGTGCAACAAGATATATTTACATGTGGGGTTTATTTTTTTATGTAGAAAGTATAAAAAAAAACTGTGATAAAATCAAGACAAATCACTTCATACTTTGGTTTATTTAGGAACTGCAGTCACTCTAAAACAAGACTTGATGTTTGTAGTGTGTTATTAAATATAGTGTCCATCCATTACCTCTATACGCTTCTTCCTTTTCAGGTCACAGGGGTCACTGGTGCCCATATCCAGCAGTCTGTGCGAGAGGCGGGCTGGATCCTGGACTGGTCTCCAGTCCATCACAAGATCACAGACAACCAACCATCCACATGCTGACGTACACCCAGCGACAATTTAGCTATCCATCAGCCTAACATGCATGTTTTTGGTATGTGGGAGAAAACTACAGTACCCGGAGAAATACCACGCATGCACAAAGAGAACATGCAAACTCCACCCTGAAAGGCCCCTGGCCAGGAATTGGTCCGGCAACCTTCTCACTAAGAGGCAACAACTCAACTGAGCCACCATGCCGCCTAAATATAAACGAGTCTTTAAATTATGAACATTGACCTTGTCTCGTTTCTCTCTCTATGTGTCCCTGTGATGGATTTGCAACCTGACCAGGATGTGCACCGCCTCTCACACAGTGACTGCTGGAAATTAGACACCAGCTCACCCACAACCCGAGAAGTAAAGGGGGTTAAAAAAAAAAAAAAGGAATAGATGAATAGTTACAAAACGTTTAAATATTAGAGTGCAGAAAAAAAAAAAATTCAGATTACACATTAGATCTGTAAACAAAGGCAATCAGATTTCTTTATTAGTTTTGAAGACGTACCTCTTCCCATCTGTGGCGATTTCTCAGTTCAAACTGAAAAGTGAAGGCCAGAGTTCACGCTCATTAATCCAGGTATAAATCCAACAATGTTCAGTCAGGTCATCTGGATGGTTTCTTTTGTTGCTGAGCGTTTGTAATCCAGGTTTGTAATCTGTAGTGAGCTGCTCAGATTTTAGGGAGAACTCACACACAAATCACTCTCCCTCCTCTCCCTTCTGGGCATCAATAGCAAAATGTCCTCAAAAACCTAATGGGAAAGGATCAGCTGCCTTTGTTGAAACAAATGGCTACGGTATCTGAGAGCCTTCTTCAGCGTATTCTACATCAAACGTCCTAATGCCCCCAATACACGTAAAAAAATTAGATGAAAGAAAATCCAGCAAGTCCCTAAAAACACACACCAATAAATAACAATATTCTAACGACCAATCTCTCTTCCCCTGCATTTGTTTAATATAAATTTCAGCTCCATTGTTGGAAATGAAGCAAAGCTAATTCGGTCATTTGCTCTCATCTTCATAGTTTTGCATTCTGTGTTTTTGCACAGTAATACGCTAAATTACATAAAGTCCAAACAACATACAGAATATCTACATTTGACACTGTCCAAAGTACTTTTACACATTTACAGTGTAACAAGATGTCCATGTAAGCTGCAATCTGTCCAGAATCTGGTGCGTTCCGTCTCAGGCATTGTTTCATAAATGAAATGTTCCGGTTAAATAAGTTTTTAATGGTTTCCTTTATCTTCAGTTTGTCGGCATCATCAGAGCTCCAAGTCCACATGGAAAGGACAAACGTTCCTCCACAGATGAGACTGATCCTAAAGTCTATTTGACACTTTTCTCACTGGATATTTGTCGACTGAATGTTGTTGCGCACTAGCTAAGTATCCGGTGTGTGGTTCTTATTTCACCACAGCACTGCAGAAAAAAAAAGAGCACTTTGAACAAGTTTTTTTTTTTTTTTTCCCTTCTACGTTGACAAGAGAGAAGAAACGTACAGTATGATGAAAAGTACCATGGCGTGGGAACATTTCTGTGGAGTGCTTTTTTACATCCTCAAAATAAAATCGTTAAACTATCAACAAGTGTCTAAAGCATAATTTATAGTTTCAACTAACTCACTTATTTGACAAACTTTTCAATCGGTCTAAAGGTTTTTAATTCAAATTATGACAATATAGCACTTATAGTAATAATATAATCGAAAAATAATTAAAACAATTCTACTAAATGTTATTAGAATGCAAAAAAATACATTAGATTATACTATCAGAGCTGATCTTGATTTTCTAAAAAAAAAATAAATAAATAAATAAAAAGGTCTGATCGGTCGATTTAACCCGGGTCACTGACATAAGTGACTCTGCTCTGATCCAACAAGTTGGTGCTAACGAACTACCAGTACAGCGCTAGCACCTTAGTGGGTAAACTAAAGAAAATGGCTTTTCTGTACATTCAAATCAGAACTTGAACTGCTTTCATTGAAAAAAATCTATTATGCACATGATTTGTAAATACTGTATATCATACATTTGACAAATTACACACAAATTCTGATATAAATATTTGTAAGTGCACTTCTCGTTAACATCACATGCACAAGCCTGTCCATCTTTAACAACATACAATGCAAATAGGAGATGGTACTGTTATAGTTTGAGACAACAAGAGAACTTTGGAGGGTTCTGGATTGAACAGGCAGCAGCATATAACTGGTGCACAGCAGAAATACCAGTTTACTTTGCAACGCAGTGAAAAGGGCAAACAACTTTATAGATTTTCTTTGTGATTTATCAAGGCTGTGGATTTTCACCTAAATACAAAATCAACAAAAAAGCAACAAAAATGAAAAAATAAAATGTAATTATCTGCATGCACACTTTCTTCAATTTTCTCTTCACAAAACACAGAAAAGTTTGTTTACATGCAAAATAGTCTGCTATTAACACGACCACATTACTACAAATAAGATCCTATTTAAAGGAATATCAATCTAAAATTTACATTCCTCTCCTGGAAATGTTTAGACAGTAATAAAGAAGGAGTGTATGTTAAAAGAGATTAAATGTTTTTCTAAGTGAAATGCCTCCAGTAGTTTTTCCATACAGGTATAGTCCTCGTTTGCTATGCTCCTCCTGTATTTACATGATAGAAAATGTTTTTCTCAGGTTTAAAGGAAGGCAGAGGTTCTCTCCTCTGTAACTTCCAGCGCAGATTTAGGAAAAACAATTAAGTAGGAAATCCCTCCCACATTTCACAATAAGCCTCGTCGTTCGTGTGTCGTTTCATGTGAACCAACAGGCTGGACTGACTTTTCAGGCATTTTCCACAAACCTTGCAGGAATACGGCCTTTCGCCGGTGTGCGTTCTCACATGACCGTCCAGAATTGATTTCTGACTGAATCTTTTGCCGCAGATTTGGCAGGAGTACGGCCTCTCGCCCGTGTGGATTCTTTTGTGGACGTTCAGTATGGATTTCTGATTGAAGGTTTTGCCGCAAATGTCGCAAGAAAACGGCCTCTCGCCCGTGTGAATTCGCTGATGAACTTGCAATATCGATTTCTGATTGAACCTCTTCCCACAAATGTGGCAGCAGAATGGTCTGACTCCCGTGTGGATTCGAAAGTGTCTGAGCAGCCTGGACTTAAACTGAAACATTTTCCCACAAGTATCACATTTAAATTCACATTTTTTATCCATATATGGATTGAAGTTAGTCTTTAACATGACAGGATTGCATGCATTAGTGCTTCCAGGTTGTTTTTTCTCTGGTTGCTTTCCTCCTCTGTAGTCTGATGCATCTACAGCCTGTTCCTCCGCTGTACTCTGACATTCGAAAGGATTCTTAGTGAGAGCTTGAGCTACATCCTGGTCACTTGTGTTGTATGGGACAGTCGTCATAAATGCATCAGCTTCCTGTTTTAGAACGACCTGCACTTCGTCTGGACTGGTGCAGGCCTCTTCTTCTTCTTCTTTAATTGTAAGAAACTCCAAGTTGTTCTGATCCAAACTGGAGTTCCTCTCGTAACTAAACAGTTGCTGCTCAGTGAGAAAATTGCCCTCCTCTAAGAAATCTGCTTGTGGTATATCTGGAAAGAAAAACGGCACAAAAAAATTGAATAAATTTAATCAAATATAAAACATTTGTAGGCTAAACATTTGTAAATAAAGTGGAATCATTTCTGAATCCCCAAGCTTCCACACACGCCTTATATCAGTATTCTTTTCTGAAATTATGCAGAGATTGTCATCTGTTTGGTTCTGACTGGAACACTTTTTATAGATGTTGAATAAATATTAGGGCTCAAAGATGATCGTTTTTCTGAAACTAATTAACAAATCAAGCTAACTTGCACTGAATTTGATTTGAAGTGAACTCATTTATTTTATTTTTTCTGTAGCGCTTTATTACGTTTGTTATACTGTAATAATAATAGAAAAAAAAAAAACTGAACAAACTTCTTCTTTTTTCTTTTTTGTGCACGTTTTTCTGGTGTGTTGTACACTACCAAGAGCCTAATATAGAGACTGAAATTTCAAAATTAAGAATGCATATTTGCAAGAATAATTTAAAAATCTTTAGTTCAATTGTGGGCAACACAGTGGCTCAGTTAGTACAACTGTTCCTGGCCATTTGAGGAAGCAATGAATGGATGAATGAATGGATGGATAGATGGATGGACAGGTGGGTGGATGGATCAGTCATTTATTCCCACATATACAATGGCTTTTGCATATAATTCATAAAGAATATTGTTCTCACCTGTGTGCCAAATGACATGAGAGTCCAGTTTAGATTTCTGATTGAATCTTCTTCCACAGATGTCACAGGAATATGGCCTCTCAATTGAGTGGATCCTTTTATGAACGTTCAGAATTGATTTCTGATTGAATCTTTTTCCACATAGGTCACAAGAATACGGCCTCTCGCCTGTGTGGATTCTTTGATGGACTTTCAGTATGGATGTCTGGTTAAATCTTTTGCCACAGATGTGGCAACAGTAAGGCTTGATTCCTGTGTGGATCCACTGGTGTCGAATCAGTTTGGATTTGTACGGAAATGCTTTCCCACAGGTGTCACAAAAAAATTCACACTTCTTACCTGAGCGAGTATAGGTGGGATTCCTTAACATGAAAAAATGATGCTGCTCATTCATTCTGCGAAGTTTCCTCTGACATTTTGTCTCTACAGATCCAGCTGTTATTGATCCTGCTTGCTTGCCTTCGTTGTAAACTTGGTTCTCAGCTGAACAATACTGAGAGATGCACTGATCCTCAGTATTGTGTTCTGGTAAAGTAGAACTTTTAATGGACACATTGTGTATGGGCTCCTCTTCTACAGCCTTCTGAGCTGTCGCAGGATTACGGTAGACAGTTTGATCTACACTCTTGTCACCTTCATCACAAGTAAAACCTGGAGATAGAGTTTTATTTTCCTTTTTGAATGCAAGCTGTTCTTTGTCATGACTGATGCAGAGTTCTTCATGTTTTTCTTCAATTTGTTCAGCATTTAAATCATTGTGGTTCAAAGTGATGTTACTCCCATGTTCACTGAGCTGCTGCTCTGTCTGAACCTTCTTCACCTCAATGAAATATTGCGGGAGCTCTGAAGAGGAAAAGTAACATCAAAAACAAGGAACAAATATGTTAACTGCAATACAATGAACATAACTAGAATTTGGGTTTGCAATAAAATGTGAAATTCTAAAATTCTGTTGCAAACATAAACTTAATTTTGCTTCTGAATGTGACACTTTCAAAAGGATGACAGACTGAATCAGACAGTACTGTACAAGTAGGTTATCTTGTACTGATTAATGCCTAGAGTTATGCTTGTAATTCATCTTTTTGTATTGTGTAGATTTAAGTTCATAGAAATAATGCCAATCATGGATGTAAACGTTTCTCTCAGCAAACTTTGGAGAGCAGCCTTGAAATAACTTAAAGCCAGGATCGAGGAAAAACTAAAATGACAAAAAATACATCTGTGAAAGACGATTTTGTACAAAGAATACAATGAATGTTAATGTCACATTGGAGCTATTTTTGTGTTAACTATTATTAATTTTATTGTTGTTATAATTATTATTAAATGAGAGGAAAGGTGTCTACCATTTTCAAAGCACAAATGTAAACATGATTAAAGTCATAATTGATTTGACTATTATTTATGTTTTAAAGATGTACATACTTTAGAGAAAGCGCTGTAGTAGACATTATAAATGACTATAAATGACCGTTTCATCTCTAATTTTCTTCGATAATGAATTTTTTGGGCTTACTATTTTAACATTATCTGGACACGGGAGAACCCCCTCATCTTTTTATACAGTTTTAATTGTTGTTGTTTTACCTAACATTTTCTATAAACACATACTGTTCTTCAATATTTGCCGATAAATAAGGCCTTACGAACCTGCCCTGTGTATCTTTACTTGAGGTTTCCAAACGACGCTGAGCAGCTTGCGCTGGCGCTCGATTTCTTTTTCGTAATCAACGATAGTTTTTTCAAATACGTTCACTATCTCTTCTGCCGCTGCCGTGAGTCGCTCGTTCACAAACTGCCTTAAACACAAAACTGAAGACATTGTTGCTTCTGTACAAGGGGGAAATTTTCCATCAACAACAGTGAAAACACTAGCCACTTTTTTGTTTACTTCCGCTAAGTGTCGCACTGTATGACGTCCGACAGTAAACGTGTCGTGGGAGCGCAATCATTCCGCTATCTCTCATCGAGAGATGATTCAGATTCTGGCAGTGGAATCAGTTGTTAAAAATACCTTGCATAGGTGATATAATATAAACAGATAGTATGTCTGTGTATGTACGTCCTGCTAGCTGAAAGGTGGTTTAAGTTACAATACAAAATATTGTTTTAATTTATGATTTGGGGAATCTGCTTTATGCCCTTCATTCACGTGTTACCCAAAAACGTTCAACGATAAGAAACACTCAAACAAAAAAGCAAAATGTGTAGCTGTTTTGTGTTTTACTTGGTTGTATTTTAGCACTAATGTCAAATTGGTAATTTAAAGAAAGGCGGAGATCCATCAATCTGCGAAGATCCATCAATCTGGTTTCAGGAAACAACACAGCACAACAACTGCTTCACTGAAGGTTCTTAATGACGTTGTTGAAGCACT
>JARVGQ010001777.1:9108679-9124158 GCA_031762355.1 Hypsolebias martinsi | reverse complement strand
CCCCCCCCCCCCCCCCCCCCCCCCCCCCCCCCGATTCATCCGGATGCATGTAAACACTGAAATTCGCCCATGTCAACGCAGACAGATCTTTCCCTCTAATTAACATACCCAAAACCTCCGTTTCCCCCCACCATGTCCGTGTAAACAGGGCCTTAAGCAGAATGTTCAATGTTTTTGGTTAATTTGAACATATAAAACTTAATGAAAAGTTTGGATAATGTAAATCTTTAAATTTACATTGTGTCATTTAGTAGGCAAAGTGAGTAACAAATAAAGAACAACATTCAAACTTCGGTCCAGTGAGATCATGAGATGCATTAGGCAGCAAATCTATTTAAATGGCTGTGCAGGCGAAGCTGGTACAAAGATAGTGCTGTGAGGAATGTTAGGTGTGTTCGTGTATTGAACCCTGCCTCTAAATGAGTTATGATCTCTGAGTTTTATTTACAAAATTGTTTTAGCATCTATAATGTAAATAAATTTAAAAAAAAAACTTACTCAAATTAGAAAATACGCTTTTGCGTCTTTGTCCCCCTGTGCAGCAGATAATTTATCAAAAAAGCAGCAACTGGAGCAAACTTTCCACCTTTTTAGAAGAGGTTTCTGTACGTCACAGTTGGCAGCTGAGCAGAAGGCAGACATAAATCAAGAGTCGTGGTGAAGAGGCAATGGCTGAAACCTGAAGAGGCAGGGAGCTGCGTTCAGTTTCTGTGACATGTTCCAACCAGCACACATGGGTTGACGGGTGGCTTCCAACAGCACACTGCATATGGGTGTGTTTTGTCTCTGCAACAAGAGCACTGGATGAAGCGGTGAGCTAAAAAAGCATGCTTGACTTCCAGGTATGCTTTGTGACCGGTGCTTTACACTTGTGCAATGTCTGCTCAGTGTGTGTGTTTGTGATGTGAGAGAGCACACACAAAATGTGCGATGTACTCCTGCGTGGACTTTAACCACACCGCTCTAAAACAGTCATTGCATACTCAACATGACGTTCCTCATCAGCTCACAAATGCCAAAATTACTCACACGAGCACACAGCTGATGGCTGGTGCTCCACTGATAAAGGTTTCTTTTTTTTTTTTTTTTTTTACACACACACGCACGAGTCTATCTGCACTCCAGCTGCTGTTTGTGTTCTGCAGGAACACAGAAGATATTACGGTACACACAGGCTGAAGTTGTGTGTCAGAAAATGAACGAGGAGGAGAGTGACATTCATGTGCACGTTTAATCTCGGGGGTGTTATTGTCTTTATCAGCTGATCTTCTTTTAATAGACGTGAAGAAACAGGACAAACGCCTATGGCTTTCTGCGAGAAGACGTTCAAATGTAATCGCTGTGCGCGAAACACGCTAATAACATTTTGCATGTACTTTGAGAAAAGTGCTTTAATGTTTTCTGCAAAACAGGACAGGCAGGAGCAGGTGGGCGGGCTTTTGGCTCTGCACACTTCCTCTCCCCTTCTACAGTTTCCCCCAAGCCAATCAGAACCTCAGCCAGCTGACCCCCCTTTTCTCTAGCCAATCACGTAGCAGCTTCCAGTCCCCCCCGCCCTTTCTTTCCCCTGTATGCCTTCACTGCTGAGTGAGCAAAGCATGCCTGGCTCTATCAGCTGAGAGGAAAACAACATAAAGAAAACACATTGAGGGAGAAGAGTAACAACAGAGAAGAGAGACGGATGAACAGAGGAGAGGCCGAGGAAGAGGACTAATGGAAGACGAGAGACAGCATGACAGCAAATAAAGTGGCTTTTGTGTTCACAATACTTTGGAGGAGCACAAATACAAGAGGAAAGGGGGGTGGCTTAAAACAGAAAAGTAGAAGGAGGGCACAGACGAGACAAATGGGGGCTGGGAGTCGTCGTCGATGAGTTTTTGATCCGTCCATGTGTGGGAATGAGAGTGGACAGAGGTAAACAGCTAGAAAACACAGAGAGAACAGAATTGTGAAAGCTGCTGAACATCCTGACAGAATATGGGACAGGGAGGCAGAGCAGCTTTACTCATCTCTGCCTTTCTCACCACAACCTGTTCAGGGTGAAGGAACAAATCCAGCGAGTTGAGAGAAAAGAGGCATTCTGACTCAGGGTGGAGGACAACAGTGTCACCTACACAGCCACCAGATAGAGGAAGGAAGGAGGAACAGCAAACGTCTTTCTGACAGGGTGAGTGTGACGAGTTCCCCTGATCTCAAGTCAAGTGTTGCAATGTTGCTTCATTCGATTGCTGTCAAATCCTCAGCTGGGCTCAGTTGACTCAACGTCTCCTAAAATGGCCACATGAAAAGCAGGCAGTCGGAGAGGGAGGGCGGGACAGAAAGGGAACCTCTCTGTCAAACAGCTTTTTCAGCAAACAAGTCCCTCGTCTTGGTTTAGACTGTCAGGACTCCCCAACGCGAGTGGTGCAAGTTAAAGGTGCAGATTTACGTCTCTCCTCTTTGTGTTTCTCTTTGCCACTTCCTGTCATATGCCAGAAGCAGTCAGCTGCATTTCCACCCATCCTTTGTAGACAGAAGTTTGTGTAATCTAATCAACAGCTGATTATTTGCAGAAGCAGCCAGAAACTTTTTTTTTTTGTGGGTGGGTGTGTTGTTTATCAGCCTCCAGACACAGAACAGGCCCGGGAGTAATTTGGGTGGGGATCTACTAAAACCTTATGAGACAATCTGGTTATTTGGGAGGCTGCTAACTTCGACCTGATGCTATCATTCCTCATGCGAAGGCTGGGCTGAGAACACAAGGAGGGCAGAGTGCAAATGAGCTGCCAGGGATGCAACTTTTCACAAAAGGCTCATTCAGCATGACCGCTTGGGTCACGGACTAAAAATAAACCATTTTAGAAATATAACGCAGTAAACACTCAACCCCTCCAAAACACAAATGTGTCAAATGCGTTGTTTGTTGGTGAAGTTAAAAAAAAAAAAAAAAAACTTAAGGTATTCTGAACTGATCAGCTGAGACATCTTTAATGTATAAAAGTGATCAACTCTTTTTTTAGTCATTAAATTCCTTTTAACTCACCAAATAAATGTCAGAGGCCATCAAAAGATTTGACTGTTTTTTTGTTGTTGTTTTCTGAGGATTTGAGTAAATCCATGAACTGTTAGGAGACATGCAGTCTTAATCCAGACATCTGTAAACAACACAGCAGCTGTGTTCCTCCAAAGTAGTGCTTTTTTTTGTTTTTTTTAGGTGGAGTTCAGCAAAACTCGTGCAGGAAATGAGAATCAGTAGTTTTACTCCTCAACAAAAGTGATTGTGCTTTGAATGCCAGGGTTTGTGTTTGTTTCTGTGCGCACACACTTGTGGCATTCGTGTGTTGTGATTTAGTAGCAACATGTGCCAAATCTCAGGCTGTTTTATTAAAGATAGGTGACCACATTAGACGCTGATCAGATTATACAGAGAACTTGATTTTAAGTTCATAAACCTCACTCCAAAACATTTTGTGCTCTTATTATATATTTTATTAACCTCATGTTTAACTTTTCATAGTTTCAAGGAAGCTCTGATTTGCTTTACAGATGTTTTTTGGTGTAGCACACAGATGCTTTAGTGGCCTCAACATCTCAAGAGTCTTTTAGCCTCGTTTGATTTTTGATTAGGCAGCTTCAGTAAAACAAACAAAAGGTATGTGATTGTTTTACTGTTTAACAAAAGGTACATGATCACATCACTTTGAGCAAATGATCACTATCCCTAACACCATCCTGCTCATGATGATGGAATTAAACATCTCTGGACCTCCTGATGTGCTCAGTCATGTGACACCACATCGCTGACCTTTGACTTCATGACTGTAGTTTCCCGTGGTTCTTAACAAACAATAGTGCTTAAGTGTCGCTTTTATCCACTCATATCTGACACATCTAAAGCTCTATGTCTCCCTTAAATGATTTTTTTAACAATATTTAGTTTGTAAGTCTTTTGGTCAAATTAGAATGTTTTTTGTAAATATTAAAATGTTGCATCAGTTTTATCGAGAAAATTGTGATTCAAGGAAAAGTTTCCTGAGCTGCTGTTTTATTTTTTTGAACAATAATAGTTTAAAATTTGTTGCACTTGGATATTAATAGTAAAATTAATTAGTTTGATTTAACTAATTAAATTTTAATTTATATTAAGTTAAACCAATTTATTTATTCAGAACAAATGTAATTTATGGTATTTTGTTGAGAAAATAAAGCATTTCATTTTTCTAGAAGTGAAATTATTCACATCCATCAATCATCCTTCCATCCATCCATCCATCCATCCATCCATCCATCCATCTATCCTCCCTCTTCCTTTCTGGGTTGTGGGGTCGCTGATCACTTGGCAGCTGTGGCTGAGTGGTTAGAGCAGTTGTCCTCCAAAGTGAAGGCTGGGGGTTCGATTCCACCAGCAGTCACATGCCGAAGTGTCCCTGGGCAAGATGCTGAACCCCTCATTGCCTCCGACGTGTGTCCCATCGGTGTATTTTCTTCTTTTTTTTTCCCCTTTTCTTTTTTCATTCAACTTTTATTTAAACAGATAAATCACATTGAGCCTCGAAGACTCATTTACAAGTGAGACCTGTTTAGACGGACAAAAAGGAATGAAAGTGACACATGTATAGGATTTGGAGGCAAAAAAATTCCTAACTTTTTTTTTTTTTCCCTTGACTAAGAAGAAAGACCCTGATATTGAAAAAAATGCCCTGCACATAGACACATACTGTTTGAATGTGATAAAACACTGGGATGGGTAAACGAGGGCACAGGTTGTGTTGTAAAGCGCTTTGAGCATCTTGATCAGATGGAACCGTGCAGTCCGTTTACCATTTTACTGTTTCTCATACCTAGCGGTCACTGTGCGAGAGGCAGGGGACACCCAGGACAGGTCTCCAGTCCATCACAGGGACACATAGAGACAAACGAAACGAACAACCATTCACTATCTCACTCAGGAACTTTTTAGAGTTACCAGTCAGCCTAACATGCATGTTGTTAGTCTGTGGGAGGAAACAGGAGTACGCAGGGAAAACCCACGCATGCACAGAGAGAACATGCAAACTCCACCCAGAAAGGTCACTGGCTGGGATTTGATCCGGTGACCTTTTCGCTGAGAGGCAACAGCTCTACCAACTTCACCACCGTGCCACCGAAAAAATGAATCTTGAAAGTATAGTGCGAATAATAACCTTTTATTGTCTTCCGCTTCACCCAATACACCATGTATCACATTAATGGCATGTTTGCGCTGCCTTTAAAGCACTGAGTAGCGCATCAGTCAATGACTGAACTGAGCCTCTGTGAATTGTGTGACTTTAAGCATATAAAAGCTTCATGCTGAATGTTTTTCTTTGTTCCTCTTCTTTCTTTCTTGGTCTCACCACCAACGCCTATCATTTCAGTACCAGCTGTTGCCAAACATGTGTAAACCTAGATCAAGTAGAACATTAGCTTGAACTCCTTTATTAATTGTGTTTGAGATTCTCTCCAGCTCAAATCATTTTGAGCCTTTTAAGTCCAAAACTTGGAGAATTACCTGTCCTTTTTTTACTGAGCCATTCATTTTCCATGAAGCTTATTTTTTTCCTTTAACAAAAAAGCCCATTTTACCTAAATTAATAAAACTAATGCTTTATGTGATTGCATATTTTACAACTTGATTTGCAGACTTTAAAGTAACAAGTCGCAAAACAAGAATCTTGTTGGCCGTAGCCATGAAAAATCTGAATTTGTCCATGGTATTTAGAAAGGGGGTATTCTTGCTCTTGGCTCTCTTATTCCTTTCTCAAGGTCTTTGGCCAGGCTGCAGTTCATCTATTTTTTCCATCTTCCATTTCCTCCCGGTGCATCTGAATGGCCGCTGGTGTTTTTCATTTTTCTCGTTCATCTACATCTGTCTCACCATTTTCAATCTTGTAATGATTATTTGATGGTACATTTTCAGCAACGCAGCAAATGTTATGTCAATTTCTTGTTACTTACCAGTGGTGCATAATATTTCCATCACAGAATACTAACAGTGACCATACACCGTAAAATATTTTCATTGGAGTTTTTAAAATAACATAGGAAAAAATAGTTTATTTTGGATAATAAACCATTTATTTAGCAAACAATAGGAGAATTTGACTTTTTTCCATGCTCTTCAGTCTTTTTTGGCATTGTTTCCATCTGAATAAAAGCACAGCTTTAGCTCTTGACATGACTTTCTGTGAGGATGAAGCTTGTTGTCGTCAGATGATGAGATCAAGTTCATACCTATGACCTGTGTTGTAGCTACAAGAAACAAGCCGTTTGTACTTTACAGGTTACTAATCATTAACAGGTCATTTGCGCTGTGCCTCATTGACTCCTTTGATCATTACTGAAATGAACTAGCTGTACCTTTTAATGTTTTAAAAATACACCTACTGGAAACTGCCACAGTCGTTTTTTAATCTTTGTGTCAGTTGGTAGAGCTGTTGCCTCTCTGCGAGAAGGTTGCTGGTTCATATCCCAGCCCAGGACCTTTCTGGGTGGAGTCTGCATGTTCTCTCCATGCATTAATGGATTTTCTCCAGGTACTCCGTTTTCCTCCCGCCAACTCTAAACATGGATGTTAGGCTGATTGGTAACTTGAAATTGTCCCTAGGTGTGAGTGACAGAGTGAATTGTTGGTTGTCTCGTTTGTCTTTGTGTCCCTGTGATGGACTGGAGACCTGTCCAGGGCGTACCCCACCTCTCGCACAGTGATAGCTGGACATGGGCACCAGTGACCCTGGCAACCTGAAAAGGAAGAAGTGGGAAAAGAAAATGGATGGATGCTAATTTGCACATATTTATGTCTATCTTCTGATTTAACGTCATTTTGTATGTTGCTTAATGTGTTGCCTGTTTTTCTGTTTGTACAGCACTTTGGTTGGACTTGTCGCTATTTTAAGTGCTCTATAAATAAAATGGTATGGTATTAGTAAATCTGCCTCTTTATGCACTGTTTTAGACTCATTGTTATTACTATATGTACAATTCAGGAGTGAGGAAGATTAAGGATGCACGATATAGGATTTTTGGCCCATGTCCGATATGCCAATACGTTAAAACTTATTTGGCCAATACCAGAACTGATTTTTTTTTTTTTTCCTAGACCTACTTACAGTGCAACGCTTTCTCTGCTGTGGAATTAAAATATACATTATTCTGCATGGTCTTTGTCAATCTGGCCTGATACCAAATGCAGATGCCAAAACAAGGATAACACTCGAACAGTGCACATTTGTAAATTTTCACAAATCTATATTCAACGGCGTGTGTGATGTCATAGTAATAATAATAATTTATTTATTTATTTTTTATGGAACGGCCAATGTCCGATATTTCACTTTATCACTAATGTCGGCCGATACCATGCCAGTAATATTGTGCATCCCTAAGGGAGATTATTTTATACAGGTGGGTTAGAGGTGAATATGAGAACATGGTTAGAGAACGTGTATTTGCACCATAACAATGTTCATCAAAGTGGTAATTTTCTGAGTTCCAAAGTCTGACTATGCCAGATGTTTTTTTTTTTAAATAACAGGTTCCTTACATGTGGCTCAAAAATGAGAAAGTGACTTTTTTTTTTTGTGTGTGTGAACCGAATTTCTAACCTTTCACGCTATTTCATGCATGCTATCATTTTTTTTTTTTTTATCTGGGAGTGGCACTTGTGCTTTATTGCAACTTGAGTTTTCCCAGAGGTAATACGTGACTGCAGAAACCATATGTTGGTTGACTAATTACAGGTAACAAAGCCTTCACCCCAGACTGTGATTCTTCATAAGCAGCAGTAAGAAGGCACAATTACCTCATTAAGTCACTGCATCAGTGGTTAAGTTAAAGCTTCGTCAGAAATAAAGATTGAGAATTTCTGTGTTGTTTCTGTTATTTTCTGTCTGAATCCCCTGTTTTTTATAGAAGTTGAAAATGTGATTTGTAAGACATAAAACACAAGAGATGTCTCATGACCTGACTTGTATAAACAGCGTTTGTCAGCCATGTAATTGAAATACCAGCTCCAGGTCACACAAGAGTGCAGCTAGTTGCATCATTATATTTAAGTATAGCAATCTGAGGATGCAGATGCATTGCACTGAATAGAAAACGTATGCAAGATCAAGTCTTGTGCATGTTTATCATTCTCAAGTTTGCTTTTTGTGCTCAATTTTACATTGTTTCTTCCTGCTCTTCTATATATTTAGTATCCATCATCACTATGCAACCATGAAGCTTTAAAATGCAAAAACAAACGCAAAAAAAAAAGGTTGGTTTTTGGTAATAAGTCTAAATGGGAACCACGTCTTCTTTATGTAAATTAGAGCCAGCAGGGTGTTCGTCACATTAGCTGTCTTTAATTTCCAGCCTGCAAATTAAAATGAAATCAGACCGCTTTGATTAATGTAGCTAGCTGTGTTTTTAAATAGAGTTTAAGTTACTGTCTTTTAGCTGTACATATTTCAAGGAAACAGCTATTTATTGTGTGTGTATGTTTATGTTTACTTATCTATTTGTTTTCTTGTGAAACTTCTTACGCCACTCCTACCCCTCTGCGCCCCCTACCAACGACCCTCTTGAACTCTCTGAAGCTGTGCTTCTCTTTCTCCCTCTTTGTGGCCAAGTACAAAGGAGTCGTTATCCTTGGGCTGGTGGTTGCCATGGAGATAGCTCATTGCAACCCCTCCCGCCATCCTACATTCCCAAATCCAGGTCCAAGTAGGTTGGGAAACTGCTCACTTCCTTTGGTTCATCACCGTGTGGTGCCAAGTTAGCTCCATGAATGACTCCTTCATGTCTGATCATCCTCTCAGAGTTTGGGTTGTTGGATTAGATATGGGTGCGCATGAGAAAACCACAGCATTCTCCTTAAGGTGATTTGTTAAACATTTACAGTGTGATTTAAAATAATAATAATAATTTTACTGTTGCTGTGTTGCCTTGGTTCAGTCTGGTTGAATTCTTAACTGGTCCAGCTTTCTTCATTCAACCACACAGCCTGTACAAGAACTTACATGCGCTTCTACCAATACAGTATTTGTTAGGCTTATGAGTTTCAAAAATTGTTACTCTGTTTATGTTTTCACAATATATAACATCTGAATTGTAATTGATTCTAAAAGTCGTTAAGATTAATTGTTTTGATGCATTTCTGTTTCTATAGGGATTCTGGGAGGAATGACCCAATCATGATGTCGCAGCCGTGCCCCACTTCATGCCGAGGTCACCAAGGAGGGAGTGCCTGGCTATTGGCCAATTGTAGGAGTGCCAACAGAGTAATTATTAAAAGTCTTGTGTGGTACTGACAGGCCGCTCCTGCTGGTAAGATTGATCTGTCAGTATCTGGTCTTGTCAGTTTGTTCAGTTTATATTGAAACAGTTTGTCGTTCTTAAACTAAAAAATGAAAAATATACCATTATGTTAATGATGTAATAATTATCTCTCCAGGTACTTAATCTTGTTGCTTTTAACTGAAGAAAATATTTTTATTTCTGTAAAATTGGCTTTGTGGTTTGGTTGAAAGTGTAACATCCTGTTTTATTATCACAGTGTATCAAACAAAATGCTACAGTTACTATGAATCGTAAAATAAATGCTTGATTTAGTTTGATTTGTTAGTTTATACTTGTTTTATTGAAAAAAGAAAAAGCCCATTTTATTTTTTTTCTAGGTTGTCCCTCTTCATGATGATAAAAAGCATCAACTAGAACGCCATTTAGACACAACTTCCAGATGTTGTGCCAGATGCAGGGTTTCCATGCAGGAGTATTTGAACGAGTGACACAAAGGTGAGTTGTTGAACGTATTATTTTATAATCTCATTATGCTATATTGAGAGTACTATTTATTTTTTATTCTTTATCAGCTGATTCTTTAAATACATACTGTCTATACTTGGCATCCTTTTCTAGCAACGTTTTCTCCAGCCTGAGAAGCTTTACAGCCTACACGTTGTTCACACTGTGTACCTACAACAAAGAAAGCAGCTAAAAATGTATTTTTCTACTCAGAATTTCAACTTGTAATGGGAATAACAGTAATGGTCTTGAGTCATTTCTCGTTTCTTCGTGTATTGCTCCAAATCAGCCAGCCTTTCTTTAACCTTTTGAACTCGTCTCGAACAGTAGTTCTTCAAGTCTTCTAATGATTTTTAAAATATTTTCTTTGAACTTTTTTGTAACCATAAAAGTTCTTAGTCCAATACCAAAATCAATTACTGTACTGTATTTTTAGCTGTATAAGTCACTTTTTTTTTTTTCATAATTTACATGCACTTCGACTTATATGCCGAAACATCGTATTTATGGATTTTTTTCTCATATTTATAAACAAATTTTTGGCTGAGCTATAACCGTTTTCATTCATTCTGACTGAAAATATTGAACACTACCATTTTCAGCCGCTAGATGGCAGTCGAGCAGTATGGCATGCAGTTGTATCATGTAATAGGTAAACGTGGCTATTAATAACACAATCAGCTTGCCCTAGCCTGCCACCATCATCTGACTGGAGTAACTGTCAAATCGGCTTCATTTTGCTGCGCCGCCCCAGCGAAATGCAGCTGATTTGACCAATGAAGTGCATTTACTAAGTAAAAGTTAGACTGAGACTATAAAGTCAAGCAAACAAATAATTGTTTTTAGATGGTTATCTTACTAAATTTCGAAGAAATGGACAGGAGTCGCCCTCTGCTGATTCATGTTTCCGCGATTGGCTTTTGAAAATGCAGCTCATGTGACCGTCAAAGTGCATTTATTAAGGGAAAGTTAGACCATATATGTCAAACTCAAGGCCCGGGGGCCACATGTGGCCATAGTTGACATCTTATCTGGACCTCAAGATGTTATTTTAAATGTAAAATACTTTTATTGCTTTAATTTTTTTTTTCCGTAATCTTTGACAATGATGTCAAAAATGCAACAGAGAACATCAAATGAGGCCAATCAAACTCTTGTTGAGGAACCTGCAACCAAGAAATGATGTTGGGTTAATGTACATTCTGAAACCAGCCCTTAGTTTGAAAAAGGTTTTAATTTTGGCTCCCTTTTGTAAGTGGGTTTGACACCCCTGAGTTAGACTAAGACACACCTTTGCTATAAGTTGAGCTAACAAATAATTGTTTTTATGTGGTTATCTTGTTAAAGTTCAAAGAAATGGACAACGAGTCGCCCTCGTGCGTTCATGTTTCTGCGTATCGGCTTTTGAAAATGCAGCTGATTTCACCATCAAAGTGCATTTATTTAAGAAAGGTTAGCCTGAGACGCACCTTTTACTATAATTTCGAGCAAACAAATAGTTGTTTTTAAGTGTTAATCTTATAAAATTCTTGTTAAAGGCCTCCCGTGAATGCTCCCGCAGCCACCATTTGGCAGCCAATCGGTTTTTGGCAAACCAGCCCACATTTCCAGGTTGTCAGTGGTGAAGCGTAACAAACGTGGCGAGTCAGCGGTGATGCATAATAGTTGCGACGTGTACAGCGACGTGTACAGCGATGTGTACAGCGACGTGTACAGCGAAGCGGCGTAATTATGTATATTTCCACTTTATTAGACATATTTGGACTATGCAACTTATAGGGTGGTGCGACGTTTACGGCAGAAAATACGGTATTCTTTTCAAAATTTTGCTTGGCATTTTGGTCTATGAGTCAGTCAAGCATTAAAAGGATCCTAAACTCAAGTGATGAACCAGTATTGTGTTGACACATAACAGAAGAACCATCTTTAAATTGGATCTTTAGGGTTTGTTTATCTTTAAGCTTATTATAAGATACAATTTGTTCTAATTTTATTCACTTGAATGAAAAAGTATGAAAAAGATAACACAGTTTGACACCTAAAGCCCAACTGCTCTGCCACTGCGCCACATGGAGTGACTGTGGTGCCTTGGTGGGGCAGCCGTCTTAAGATTGGAATGTCACAGGTTTGATTACCAGCCAGAATGACACCTATTTCCTAACTGCTCACAGAGTGCTTCAATAGCTGCTACTGCACTTTGCAATTTGTCCTCTGCATTTAACCCATCACACATGTAAGAAACACATCTTACATGTGTCATGGGTTGAATGCACAGGACAAATATTGTCTTTGCATGGGCATAAACAGTGATGACAAAACACATGTTCACTTTCTTAAAATACAACAGCTTCAATGAAATCACTGATAGATTGGAATGGTAAATGGACAGTACTTGTATAGTGCCTTTATTTTTAATCAAGATACTCAAAGTGCTGAACAACACAATACGTGTCGTCCTCCACACACATTCATACAGCATTCTACTAGATCTCTACAAAGCTAATTGAACAAATTATTCTATATAGACCAATAAATGCTTTAGATAACACTGATACACCAATGGGAAACATTGGAGGAAGTGAAGGGTTCAGTGTCTTGCCCAGGGACACTTCAACATATGACTGCTGGTGGAATCAAATCCCCAACTCTCCCATTGGAGGGCGACTGCTCTAATCACGCAGACACAGCTTTCCCCTGAAATGCCTGAGTTAAAGTTCTCCATTGCCACAACAGATTTCCGTCATCTGTAAAAATAGTGAGGGGAGGAAACGTGTGTTCTGTTGTGGTCTTCTTAAAGCCATCCAGTCCAATAATGATACTGGCGTGGTTTTCAATGAATAAAGAGAAACTGAGTCACAGTTTAACTCAATCAGAGTAGAGCCAGGCGGGTCATGCTGTCTGGTTCTCCTGCTTGCGTACAACTGCCTGGTTAGCTCAGCACTCACCCCACCTCTCTTTTAGTGGCAGAGATTTTTTATTTAAGGGTAGACGCGAAAATGCTGCTTGAAGGGGCAGCTCATATGCTCATAAGTGGCTGTTGTGTTTAAAATGAGTGTTTATGTAATTATTATCAGTTTACATATCCAATACAAGTTTTATTCATTCAAGGCAGTTATATTTGTTCATAAGTTTATTATTAAATAAACAAGCCTGAGAGTTACCGGATCCATGCAAACAGTTAACGGAACACACCCTGTCAAAATAAGAGCATTCCAGCATGCAGCATCCTGGCTCAAATTAAGCACTGGGTCTGATGCACCAGAGACCCAATTAGGTCTATTGTGCCAGGTGTGTTATTTCACAGTCACAATAAAGAAAGCAGCTAAAATGTTTATCTACCAGATTTAACTAAACTTTTTATAAAACTTAATATCTCTGTATGATTACAATGTTGGTCTGCATTAGTTCCAAGATGTGTAATGGGTGTGGCAACTTCAACAAGCGTCATCGCTCAAGCACAAAACGTAAAGAGTGTGGAATGACACACTTGTGACGCTCTGTTTGTTTACAGAAGTCACGCATTGTTCTATTTGTAGAAAATATTAGATATTCTTAGAAACTAAAATCTATCATAGAAAATGTTGACTTTCATAATGTAAAAAGTACATTTCATATTATTGACAGTTAAATTGTCTTGTCATTGCTCCTTAGGAAAGGCCTAATAACTTTAAATTGATTGGAAATTGGAAATCATATTTTATGATTCCCACCCCTCGTGCTGTATACTGTGCTGTGTAATATTATTTATTTGAAAAAAGTATTCATCTGAGTGGTAATAAAGTATTTTATCCCCCACAGGTGGTGTGTGGCTCAGCGTCTTGATTCACACACTTTGAAGGAATCACATCAGAAACTGTAGGACATCTCCTCCCTGTGGAGCATCTTGATTTGCCTCCTAGTAGTTGTGAGGACCTGCTTGCAAAAAAGTCATTTAAAAACGCTTTTCTTGCAACTGTGGAACCATGCGGCACATTCACGTTGAGCTGGCCAACAAAAAGGCTCCACTGGATTTTCCAGCACAGGAGGGGGACCTGCCACCGTCTGCCTCTCCATCCAATGGAATAAACTCTGCAGTCAGAGCAGGCACACCTAGGCGCTTTGACCAGGAAGAGTTGCGTCTTCAAAAGGTCTACCAGCTCTCCATTTTCTCTCAGATGGGGGGCTTTTCCACCTCCACAGGATCCTACACTGATGCCCAACAGAAGACAGGCCGGACAGGCGTGAAAAGGGGACTAGAAGAGCCTCAGTTGACACACAAGCGCTCCCACCTCGAAGACAGATCAGACGGTGACGTGCTGGAGGGACGGGTGTTACGTGGATCGGTCCCAGCTCAAAGTGTTGGGATGGGATCAATGACTGGGCCTGGGTGGTCAGATTCTTCATATACGTGCATGCAGGTGGAGCACAGAGATTCTGAGGGCGGTTTGTCACCTAGGTCTCCACCCCTTTCCCCAAGCCACAACTCCTTCCGACGCCCAGCTCACAACAATTATGACAGGCCCATCCTTGATGCGTTTGCTCCACTCTCACCTAAATCATCCCCAAAGTGCGACCCACATGGGCACGTTGGCGACCAGGGCCACTCAAACGGAAGCTCAGTAAGGACAGATGCAACTAATGGGGGCCGCACACCTACACACTCACTAGGTACCCCTGGACAGGACAGTTGTAGTACTGGCTCATCTGGAGGCCAGCTCAGCCCCCACTTATATGAAATGTCCACATACGAAACTCCAAATCCTGCCAGCCCTACCAGTCCACCTGGCCCGTTCTCACCTCCACACCACACAGAAATGCAGGAACCAGGGGAAGCTACTGAATGGGACATTGGACTTGAATCCTCTCCGCCTGAGCGAAGCGCCACGCAAGCTGCCAGTACGTCTAATGGTCTGGCTTCCTGGGAGAAAACCCCTGTCAGCAATGGCCATCGTCTGTGCTCTGGAGGCCACTGGCCAGCTAAAAAAAGGTTGCTGTCCCCAAGTGATGCATCAGAATCCTGCTCGGAAGATGAGGGACCTTCAACTTCGAAAAGGAGCAGGTTGTCTCTGCTAACTTCTGGACTAGGCCCAGCTTCTTGTCGTAGCACTGATGCTAAAGCTGCACCGTACTGGAACCACCTGCTGCCGACTGCACGGGACCGGCCCAAGGTCAGCACCTGTGCACACACGTTGCATATAGGGTGTTTTTATTCAGCACTTTTTTTTTTCATGTTGGTAGGAATAAACCAAACACAGCTAAGTGCAATAGTTGAGGTTTTTGGAATTGGAATCCTGGGAGAGATTATTATTATTAATGTCCTTTTAATATTTTACCTGTTAATGACTGCTCTTTGAACAACCTCAGTTTGAAGACATGGATTTTAATTATGACCAAATTTATGACCAAACAGTTAGTTTGAGCAAGACCAAAGTGGATCACCACCATTTTAATTGATTGTATTATTGTCAATTTTGCATTACAGTACATGGTTCTTTACGTAATTATTCGTAAATCTGGAAACGGCAGCTAGCCGTGGCAGTTTCTGTAAATACTTCATCTCATAATATTTCTGTCCGAATAATTTTGAAAACGACTTCAGTGTAAAGGTTTAGATAGTTCAAACAGCAAGTAAAATAATAATTCTGATAACTCTCAATCTGGTCATCTGGACAGTTTCTTTTTAGTAGAAACGTTTCACCCTCACTCCAGAGGGCTTC
>JARVGQ010001777.1:9042503-9057326 GCA_031762355.1 Hypsolebias martinsi | reverse complement strand
TCCACACATTCATCCATCCATAATAGCCACCCACCCATTCATCCATCCATAATATCCACCCACCCACCCATTCATCCTTCCCTCAGTCCATCAATCTGTCCATCTATCCATCCATCCATTCGCCCATCATCCAGCTGTCCATCCATCCATCCATTCATCCATCCATCCATCCTTCCATCATCTGTCCGTCCATCTGTCCATCCATCCCTCCTTCCATCTATCCATTTGTCCATCCCTCATCTGTCCGTCTGTCCATCCATCCATCCATCATTCATCCATTCACCCATCATCCATCTGTCCATCCATTTGTCCATCCTTCCATCTGTCCATCCATCCATCATCTGTCTGTCCATCTGTCCATCCATCCCTCCCTCCTTCCATCCATCCATTCGTCCATCCATCATCGGTCTGTCCATCCAGCCATCTGTCCATCCATCCATCATTCATCCATCCATCCATCCATCTTCTATCTGTCTGTCCATCCATCTATCTATCCATCCATCCATCTGTCCATCAATCCATCTATCCAACTATCCATCCATCCATTCATCCATCTGTCCATCCTTGCATCTGTCCATCCATCCACCCATCCACCCATCCAATATTTCAACATTTGCCATGTCCTTCATGTGCTGCTAGCCAACAGATTAAATAATAGGTCAAAAACTGCCCTTTCATAGCTACAAAATCCTTGTCTATTCTCTGAGAATTCAACTCCTTGATAAAAATAATAATAATAATAATAATAATAATTTCAGCTGCTTGTATTTTGGTCCTGTTCTGCAGGTTATTACCAGAGATATTATATTGTTAATATCCCAATGGTAATTATATTTTAAGAAGATGACACGGCTCCTTCTTCCCACCTGAAGAACAGTAAACTGCAGAACTTGAAAACTGCCTAATTAAACATGTTGTCCATTTGACACTTCCTCCCCATCATCTGTGGAAAAAACAAACAAACACAAAACAAAAAACAAGATAATGAAAATCTTGTAGCTTAGTTAGTCCTGCTCTCATTTGATTTTGGAGCACACATTATACTTTTCTAGGAAAAACAATTTGTAAACAGCTAAGATTCTTTGGGCCCAAAGCATCAAGTTCGGTTTGGTTTTCCTCAGTGTGTGTGTTTCCATGTGTTTGCATTGATGGATAGACCATGGATGGGTGTGAGCTGACGAACAACATTCCTGTGTGTGTGTGATAGTCCAGAAAACATGACACTTCTGTTTATTCTCTTTATATCAGCTCGGCTGATGTTGTCAGCCGTTGTGGGATGTCTTCCTAAATTTGAGACATTTCTGTTGTTTGTAAAAGGTTGACTCAGTGCTCTCTGTGTCCTCCACGTTTAAAAGTCCAGGAACTGACCGCAGCAACGTTTACACAAGATTTGATGTGATAATATAAACCACTGCAAAGTTTAATGCTCACAGTCCACAGCTGTTTCCAGGTGAAGCTGATAACCAAAATAATAAGCAAAAACACTTAAATGCATTTGGTGATTTTGATGCTAAAACGAGATGTGTAAGATTTCATCTGCTGTTACATTTTTTCTCAAGTACAGGGGAACAAAATTATAATCAGTTTTAAACATTTACAATATTATTCCATTGGACAATATTGTAGATTTTTTTTGTTACAATGTAGCAATTTGAAAAAATATTAAATTGGTCTTTAATTCAGGTTATCTGGACTGCTTCTTTTTTATTTTTTATTTTATTTTATTTTATTTTATTTTTTTTTTTTGCTGAGACGTTTCTTCCTTCATCCAAATGACATTCAGTCAGATGAGCCACAAACAAACTGGAATCCCACATTCCATGGAAAAAACATTTTGCTCATGATAAGATGGTTGATAGTGGTGATAATCTGGTGACAAATATCTTATCACCAGCAAAATGCTGTTTCCACTGTGGAATGTGGGATTCCAGTTTGTTTGTGGCTCCTCAAACTGAATAAGTCCTTTGGATGAAGAACAAAACGTCTCAGCAACAACAACAAAAAAGTAACCGTCCATATGACCTGACTGAACATTGCTGGATTTATACCTGGATTACTGAGCATGAACTTTGGTGTTTTGAACCATTTTGACATGATGGGCTCAGAGGAGTTGACAGGGGAGAGGGCGGGACCCAGAAACCATCTTATCACCAGCAAGCTATTTTTCCCCCACTATGGGAGTGTGGTATTTGTGGAACTCCTGTTTGTTTGTGGCTCCTCAAACTGAAGAAGTCCTTTGGAGGAAGAACGAAACGTCTCATCAAATTCAAAAAAAGAAAACAAAACAAAAAAAGAAACCGTCCAGATGACTTGACTGAACATTGTTTTGTTGTTGAGCATGAACTCTGGTGATATTTTAAGGCTTTTTAAATGTGGTCGACTTTTTTGCCTCGCTGTGATGTGCCTCATTTTTTTCTTACCACATTTAAGCAGCCTACTATATAATTTTCTCCTGCTTGAATTCACAACATTTAACCCTTCATCCATTTGTTTAACCTGACAAATCTGCTAAACTGACTGCGCTCGGAGCTTTCTGTGAACATCTACAACATGCACAGGGTGTAAATTAGGATTCATCTGTAAATAAAGAATAAAATCACTTAATAGTTTTTAATTAAAGTGGTACTTTTTGCAAATGGCAGAATCAGATAAATAAAATGACTAAATCACAAAATTATGATTGGGATAACAAACGAGTGTGAAGTCCAAAGGAATAATTTTCTAATATCATTCGTCACATGGCCTGCGCTCTCTTTAGAACAGCAAAAAGTTAGAGAACACAGAACATGTGGCATTTAACTCTGACACTTGACTGTCAGGCCTCCTCCTCAGTCTGCTTCTGTCTGTCAGCAAGATTTTATAAATGCAAAGAGGCAATTTTTATTAATATTTATAGAGATGTAACAATAAAAAAAAAATCAAAACAATGCTTATTGTGGATTGGAAAAAATGTGTTTCTACATAGTTTGAATAACAAACCAAAAGTGTCTCAGTCTTCCAAATATAAAACCATTGGCCCACACACAAAACAATCTTTTTCTGGTTTCATAAATACAGTACAGTGTAGAACCACTAGACTGAGGAACAGCTTCTACCCTGAAGCTGTTATACTCATGAATCTCTAACCAGGATAATCACCGTGAAAAAAAAAAAAATCACTGTAATGCCATTTGATTGTTGACATGTGCTGATTATCCATGCTGCTGATCTCATGCTGCTGATCTCATACTACATGTGTTCATTAGTATTCATCTGTTCACACAGACTCATGTTCGTGCTGCTGTTCAGTGTACTGTTTTTTACACTACTAGTGCTTAGTGTATTTTTAGTTTAGCTTATTTCTTAGTTCATATCTTAGAAATTATTATTGTTTTTCTTTACAGTTTATGCTTTTGTTGGATGTAACTATGTGCCACATGTGGTGTGTATGACAAATGAAGAACCTTGACCTTGAAATGCAACAACCTGTATGTGATCAACATGAGCACACAAAGTTGTTTTTTTATTATGGTTACTTAAGAGTGTTAACAAGTCTCTCTTGTAAATGATTCTCGAGGCTCAGTGAAACTAACCTGTTTAAATAAAGGTTGAATGAAAAGGTAATATTTAAGATTAAAATGGAGTCTGTCTCCATTTTCTGCACTGAAAAGCTGCAGGTGTGTGTGCACTCATTCAGAGTCATTCATCTGCACTACCTGATGTTTGAGGAGTAAATTAAGTTGCAAGCCTTCAGGCGAGAGACTGCCACGTCACACCAAGTTAAAGTGTGAAAGAACAGCTGAATATTAAAAGTGAAGTGTCACTGGGACAAACTCTGAAAGCTCCTCGCTTCTTTAACACGTTTCAGTAAGAGAAGAAGGCAGACTTATTTTTCTTTTTAATAAGCAGGCATTGCTGGCCAAGAAATTGTGCACAACGGGTCCTCACAGACGATTGGTGTCCAGGGGGCGATGAGCACAAACACACATGCAAACTTTTGCGTGTGTGTGCTCTCTGAATGAGATTCACACTGCAAACCATCCTTGTAGTTTGGACAAGAAATTACAGCAAACTTCCAGGATGCTCCAGCTAAATGCTGCATGCCTTAAACGACAAGTTGTAGTAAGCAACATGAATTATATTAACAGAAACATTACAGATATTACTGTGACTGAAAACACAGTCTTGTCAGGTGAGATCACAGTAACTGAATAAAATGCAAAAACAGTGCTGATACTGCAAATTGCTAAATGCCACTGAAAATGAAAAAATAGCAACAATATATCCTGATGCATGCTCAATAATCAATAAACAAATGGATTAAGGGTTAACTGTTATGAAGCAACAATACTTTATAATTAAAATACAGTTTAAAGCTGAAAATACAAAAACAGTCCTGAAATAGTTTTCTGGCAGCTGCCTGTAAGTTACTGTAAATTTAAAAAAATAATATTTTTTTTGTCTTCTTCATCATTTTTATTCATTCAAAACAGCTGATGGAGACACACATTGTTTTCCATGTTTGTTTGTTTGTTTTCCTCCAGGAAAAGATCAATTAATGTTATTTTAAGATCTGATAAAGATTCAAAGTATTTTCCATGTGCAGAAAAATAAAATATTCCAAGGCGACCCTCAGACCTCTCTGTTCTCTCTTAGCTTTGATGGAGTTCTTACATAACAACCAACAACTGGAGTCTGAGACGCACAAACCAACATGTGACGCAGCTCTCGTGCACGCGCCCTGTCGCTCTCCTTCTCTACGCCCCCATTTCACATCCCAGTCCTCCAATAGGCTCGGTGCAAAGGTATCAGAGAGACTGGGGGGGCTTTATAAAGCTCCCCTGCCTTTCTGCCGGGCTTTCTTTGGTCTTTGGAGTTCCCAGCAGCACAAAACAAGATGCCCAGCAAGAGGAAGAAGAACAAGCGTCGCATGAGGAGGGTGGTGAGTTGTGGCAGCAACTGTTTTCTTCCTCTCCCTCACAGCTTCATTCTCAATATAATCCTTTGAAATGTTTTTTTTTTTAAAACTGTGCGTCAATTACATAATTTCTCCCGCAAAATGCAAAATTACTCAATGAAAATAATAATTAAAAAAAATGCTGAAAACACAATCATTGTTGAAGATATTGCAAAAACTCTTGAGCACATGCGTGTG
The DNA here is from genome assembly GCA_031762355.1 of Hypsolebias martinsi. NCBI lineage: Eukaryota > Metazoa > Chordata > Actinopteri > Cyprinodontiformes > Rivulidae > Hypsolebias > Hypsolebias martinsi. Next base: position 9,052,192 of record JARVGQ010001777.1, on the reverse strand, counting down.
ATGTGAACATTAAACAACAGAAAGCAGAAGAAAATAAGAACACGTTGTGTCTAATCACTTAGAGACACAAAACGCAGCTTTAGACGAAACTGAAAAGGTGCAAAAATATGTGATATATTACTGAATTTAGGCCACTTCTTCCACTTTTATTACTCATTAATTACACTTTAAAACACTTAAGTATGAAGGTTCCAAGTTAAGTTTATTAAAGTTTGGACAATGATATATTTTATGCCGGCAACCAAATAAATAACCAGCGCAGTCAAGCTGCTATTTGTTTAATATTTATTTTGAATCTGTAACTCATGAAGGTTCTGTTTTCTTTCAGTTCCTCTCAGTCAGCATAAAGAAACCCCCTCTTGTACACTCGCTGGACAGGAGAGGTGATGGGCTTTAGGAAAAAAAACAAACATCTGCGAGGTCAAAGGTTACGCTACATCCCCAAACTGCTGTCTAATATCTGTTTTTAACTAGTGCTTTAGTTTAACCCACGGAGTAATTTTACAGTTAATTTCTAGAAGCCTGGTCTTGCACAGAGTTTATGTGTACCTCCAACACCCCCCAATTCCTGAGCCTCTGCTGGCCAGCAGCTCTCACCACTTCACGGCTGTATTTGGTAATGTGTTGACTGTAGGAATGTCTTGGATTTGTTTTGCCAAATTTGATTCTGCACAAGCGCTCTCATTCTGCGAGTCTGGCATCGACAGACGTAAATAGCTCCTCAAGTCATTTGCAGCTTTGCTTTGTGATAACCAGTTCTCCTCACAGATATGAGCACTGCGAGATGAGGTGAGCCAGGCACAACTTCAAACTTAGTGCTATTTTCTTCTTTTTACATCACCGGCTGATCTGCTGTCTATCAGACTGAAGTTATTGTCAAGGTTGGTGGTGGTGGGTGGGTGATGGCGTTGTTTTGACTGTAGCTGGCTGGGCAGGCATAGACACACCTACACACCCGCATGCGCTTTTGGCTTACAGCGCTGGTTTTAGCCATGTCTAACTGGCTGCCAGCCTAACAAAAGCATTTTTGGGGAGTGATTATAACCTGATCATGAAGTGATTAGACCCACTGTCTGGCCCGCGGGGCACCCATCAGTGCTGCTGACTAGCACAGTTTCTGTGCCCGCTTCACCAGACCTGTCAGGACTGCTCTGATTCAACTAATTAGCATCCATTATCTGACGAGCTTTGTTGGGCCCACTCCCAGTTGTTCCCCCCTCCCTTCAGTGGTCTGCCTTCCTAAAACTTCCATTTTAAAGCTTGACGGGGGTTTTGTTCTGAGCTGAAAAATATGTTGAACCTGGCTGGGATGGCATCCCTGGTATTCCTGCAGACATGAGCGTGCTATGAACTACAGCATCAGCAACGTCAGTACCTGAGCTTTAAAAAGGGCCTCAGTTGTGCTTAAACCTCCTAAACTCACATTAGGCTAAGATTTTATCATCTTTAACATACACTTATATAAATAGTTCAGCCCTTTTCAAGAGGGGCTTTGTGGACGGGTTTAAAACAGTAAATATCTTACCTGCTGTAGAAGCATTTTAAGCAACCTCAGTTTGGAGAAATAGCGCTAATTTCAAACTGGACAGAAAAGCGAGTTGTTGAAGTGTGTTATTGCTGCCCCAAGCCAATTCCATTCTTAAAAGTCTCATAGTGGTTCAAAAAAGATTCATTTTATTATTATTTTTCCAAATATTTGCAAACAGTCAGTTTTGCATGCATGGATATTTACAAGTGCATGTGCAAGTGTAAATAATATTTTTCTTTTACAATTTATACTTTTGTTGGATGTAACTGGGACCCTGTGTACACAATTTTGTTCCACTACATGTACCACATTAGATGTGAATGACAGTAAAGAAAACCTTGACCTTTAAATAACAGACACTTACAGTATAGCACTTCTGATGCAATCTGGGACGCATCATACAATATTATCACAAAATTTCTTCGTGACTAACCATGTAATGCAAAGTTAATGGTTCTAAAGGCTTATTAAATTGTATTCCCATGTACTGGAACATGGCTTTGGAAATTTTATTTGTTTAAAGATGGCAGCAGTCCAGTCTTAGCTCATCAATCTGCTCAACATTACAGATCATTATTTCATTTGAGGTTATTCAAAAAGTTATCTACAACAGGTAAGATATTAACTGCTCAAAATGTTTCAGAATTTGAACTATCCCTTTAAAAGTGAAAATGATATTAGAAACATATTTATTGCCTTTAAAACTTTTCAAGTTTTTTTTTATACATCAAATTTGCCACTAGAAGTGGTTACGTCTGCCAATAATTCATGAAACTAAACTCAAATAATGCCATTTAATAATGAAGAAACAGCATTCATTGACTCGGTTGTTGTTTGCATTTTTACCTCCTTGCCTTGCAGCTGGCCCTGAGGAGAGCTCTTGAGGACCAGCATGCAGCTAATCCACCAATCAAATCAGGACCTGGGATTGCAGCAAGTACACCCCCAGCAGCTCCCAAGAAAGCAACAAAAACTGCAGCACCAAGAAAGATCCCACATGCTGATCCTGTTCCTGCCCCAGTTTTGCAGATCCCCAAGGTGGGAACAGAGCTGATTGTTAAAGAACCAGTTCATGCAGAAGTGGCAAAACCAAATGTAGATCTTTTGGAGCAGGCTCTTGCAGAGGTGAAGGCTGACTCCCATGCTGAGGTTGAGGTTGGAGCCCCTGCAGACTTTGAGATTGAAGCCCGAGTCGGCCTCTCTGAAGAGCCCCCAGTTGAATGGACTCCACCAGTGAGGCCCTCTACAGGTCAAGCTGATTTAATACAGGAAGCCCAATTTATTGTGCCCCAAACTGTGCCAGTAACTGAGGTAAGTGGTGTGGTGGGTGCAAAATATTAGTCGACAAACTTTCCTAAATGACTTCTTGTGGGTTTAAATTCTTTTAAAATGTCACCTCTTTTGATAAAACGTTCACTTGCTGGTTGCCTCAAGCATTTTCCCTGAAGTTTCAAAGGTGAACTGATTTTTGTTGTTTCATAAATGTACATGTGATAAGATTAGATCAGACCAGCAGGGTGTCAATGCATTTTTGGGATTAAATGCATCATTTTATCGCATCTTTGCACTGATGAATTTAGATGCATTTAATTATTTGATTGTTATAGTCATCCACCTAAAATCCACCAGAAAATTTTAAAAAGTATCTCCAATAGATGCTTCTTTTAGTGTATAACATGTTTTCTGGTGCAATTCCTTCTGTTTAGTGGTGTGTATTTCCATGTAGCACCAACATAGCAGCAACAAACACTAAAACTGTGCTTCACCCTGACCATGGGGAACATAATATTCCAAAGCAAAATAAAAACGTTTACATATTTTAATATTTATGATAAAGAAAACACATTTTTCTGCTCACTGCTGAGTTACTGAGAGCATTAGACATGTGCATTATCACCAAATTTAAAAACAATACCTTATTTTATGTGTTTATTTTCTTGGTACTTTCTGAATAGGTTATTTACCTTGTTGGGTGAAATATATTTATTTGTTACTGTAATACAAAAAAAAAAAAGGGTTTCCAAGATTTTTTTTTTTTTAGTACATCATAAATCTTTTGTTTTGTTGGTCATGCCACTGAATGAGTGTGTAAAGAAATTGTAACTATAAATTTTGCATCTCTTAAGTTACATTGATACATTTTGTTTTGTAGTCTTCTTTGACATGTGTCATAACTTTATTACAAACTCTAGTGTCAAGAAGTCATTTTATTTTATAATAATATATACCAACATGCATGTTAGGCTGCCAAGTTCAGGCCCAAGCCTCCTTTGCAAAAAAGATCTGTGATCTCAATGGGACTTGACAATAAAGTTTAATAATAATAACAGTAATAAAACTAAATCAAAAGCTAATAATTGATTTGTGCCATAGTTCACTTGTTTTGATGAGAAAAGAAAATGTTCTGTTGAAGCCAAACTGCTAAAAAAAAATTGTAGGTATGTGCAGTTTGGTTGCATATTCTTGCAGTAGTCATCGCAGGGCACAAATAAATACCCAAATGGCTTGCCTTACATGTGCGCTCACATCTTTCACTGTGTAGAAGTATGAGAGTGGTGCGCAGCTTTTTGAAACTTCTGCACTTACATTGTGCAACATTTAGACTCAAAACCTTTATACAGTTTCTGTGGGAGATGGACCGGGTCCAGTTTTATGTGGCCTTATGCTGCGGCTTTTGTCAGAGGTTCCTTGCTGGAGGTGATGGAAGAAAACCGAGTCAAGAAAAGTGGATGTCGTTATTTATTAGGCATGCTTTTAGACAGTAATGGAAAACTTGTTGTTTTGGGGGCAACGCCTGTGCAGACCTCATTGATTTCCCTCATGCATCCCTTTATTCATCAACCTTTTTTTTTTAATGTTGTACAACTTTGTGGGATAAATACTTTGCTCTGGATCAGAAAATCCTTAAAATACCCCCAGCTTTGCTCTTTACAGGCTGGAGGTGTATTCAGATTATTTCAGCCATGTTGAACAGTAGAAGCTGCACAGATTAGACTTGTCCTACATTGAGGAGAAAATAGCACAAGCTAGGATAAATAATTAATGAAGATTTGCAATATTTAGCTGCTTCTTCTTATGGTTGCCGTTATGGCTCAGTACACTTGGCTGCACCGTGGGGGCCTCCCCAGTGACCAGTCAGGCTTTAAAAGGCTTGATGGAACAAATGAAGGTTTGACTTGAAAAAGGCTGTAAAGGGGGAGTCATTCTTTGCCTTTATGCAATTGGTTGCAAGATTTCTGAGATGCAGAATGTTCCTGCCCTCCTCCAGCTTCACATACGCAACAAAGTTTCAAGTTTTTCAAAGCTGCAGAAATACGGGTCCAAATTTATGATTTAATTTTGGCACACACTTCTCTTTATGAACACAGGAAACCTGTTAAGACTCTTGCTAAGATTTTTTTCTTTTTTTTTTGACTATTATTATTTCTGTTAAATGCCTTCAGACCATCACTGCTAAAGTTTGTCTGACAAACTGTCGGTTAGAAGAAGCTTGTTTTGCTCTGGGCACATTTTTAAACGTACCGTGTGTGTGTGCAGCTCCTGAAACTTGACCTTTAAAATCTCAGACAACATGAAATTTGCAGAGCACGGTGTAGCTCTTTTCTTAATTTGTCACAGAGTTTGTTTTATTTTGAATTTTTAAATGGGATGTACATATTTGCTATTTAGCTGGCTTGATAATAAACTCCTCACCCTCTATTCTTCACAGGTTAAACCTCCAGATGAGGCTCCAGGAGGACTTCCTGCAGTGGCTGAAGTAAAACAAGCTTGCATTTTGATTTTGTGCACATGCAACATACATTTTTCTGTCCCACTCCCCCCTCATGCAAATTGGCTGCATATCTTAAATGGGGTTGACTCTAAAAGTTTAACAGATGCATATCCAGCACTTACTTTCTGAGCGTTTCATTAAACTCTGTTCATTGCTTCATGATATATTTTGCTAACAGTACAGACAAAGTAATAAACACCCACAAGCACAGGCCAAATTTTCAATTATAATAAATGCAGGCATTTGATTTCATATAATTATATATTTATTATTAAACATCATCCAGTTCTTGATTTTTCTATGCATTTATTTATTCTGTTAAAATAATTTAATAAGTGTGCTCTCTGTCCATCCACAGACTCAGACAGTGGAAGCTGTTGGAACAGAAATGGAGGCTGAACAGGTAGATATAGTGTCCTGCTGGTTAATTACATGTAACTAAACATCTGTGAAGAATAAACTTTAATAATTCTGATCGCCATGTTTGTTTTGTCCTCTGGACTCATGTTGGACTTGGTTTTAATATGTCCTGTGTTGATTTTGCTCGTACAGACACTTGAGGTCTGTGAGCCAGAGATGGAGAAGGAAGCTGAGACTGAGGTTAGGGTGGAAGTGGAGGAGGATGTCACAGATTTCTCCGTAGCAGAGACTGGAAATGAATTCACTAAAGAACCAGCAGCAAAAGACTTCAGTAAACCGGTTTCCGCAGAAACTGGAACCGAGGTGGTCACAGAGACACCAGAACCCGAGACGAGGACTGAGTCAGTGAGTTCAGCTCAGGAGGGAGAGGGGAAAGTGGAAGCAGACGTGTCGGCTAAAGAAGACGAAGCTGCAGTCTGTGCTGAGCCTTTAACATCTGCATGGGTAAAATATGCTTTATTGCTTAAGTGTTTTCAGTTTATTATGGTTCCTGTGAGTTTTATCGGATATTCTTACATTTTTTTTAAAGATAAGTTTAATCGAGTTCAATCATAAATGACATGTCAGCATGGTATGGATTTGACTGTACTAAAAACCAAACTGTCTGGTTATCACTGTCATGAAGGTGATGGGAAGCACTGAATTGCCTGTTCAGTCAATACCTGAACAGGGTGTTTCTTAGGCGAGCTCAAAGAACAGTGGTCAGTCTGTCACAACTCTCTGCAAAGAAGATGCATATTTGCCCTCAAGCAGATGGTTTAAAGTCCCTCGCTGCAAACTAAACCACTTTAAATGACATTTTCTGGTTTGTTTTTGCTAAGAGCAATGTGCAATACTAAAGAATATTCAATACGAGTTATGTATACCGTGTACTTTCCATGAGTGTTGTGTTGTGTTGTGATGATCAGCACAGGGGCCATGTTCTGTGTGTGTTTTTCTGTTTAACTGCGACAAGCAGCACCTTTGAATCAAAGACTAATTTCCCCAATGGGACAATAAAGTGATTTAAAAAAAAGATTAAAAAAAAGAAAGAATAAATTCTGTGTTCTTTTTATTTTATTTGATTAAATCAGGATGCTGCTGTCCAGCCTTTGGAGATACCAGAGGTGAGAAATGGCTTTTTGACTCCATCAAGAAAAACATCATAAAGTTCTTAATCAGGGCACTCTTTAATGAGCTAAATTAAAATGTTCTAAAAGGAAAAAAAAAAGTTTTTATGCGCCTTTAGTTAAATGATGACATGACAAACGTCTTGTCATCATCAGGTGAAGGATACGATTCTGGAGGCTCTGGTGGGAGAAGATGAGACCAATGTTAAAGAAACTGGAGAGGTACGTCATCATCTTCTCATATTTACACAAAACAATGAAATGGATGTCTTGTTTGTTTGTCACTCTGTTTCACCTTCAGTTTTAAATACAGTATCCTGAAAATGGGAACCTCCCCCTCATGTTTTCATTCAGGTTGTTGCAGAATCACTGGTCGATGACAATGTCTCAGAATCTGTGTCAGGCATTGATGATGCGATCACAACCTTTGCTGTCATCCAGCAGGTGGGAACTTCCTGAAAATCTGTTGCTCTGTCCAAAGAGCGACAGCTTTCTTTTGTAAGACATAACATTTTATTCAAGTTGAGCTGCTTTGGAGGTACTCATTGCAATCTCTTGAAGACCAGTCTAAGCTATAGGAGCTCTCCTTCAGTGTAGTTCTTCTGTTGCGTTTAGGGAACCACGGCCACGAGTGGCAACCTTAGGACCAAGACAAAGTCTATACCTGGGACACCTGCAGACCCTGAAGCTGCTGCTGCTGCAGAGGACATGCTTACTGTAAGTTGTGTCTATTTTAAATCAAACATGTGCCGTATTCAACCACATATTCTGCTTATGGGTTATTTAAATCAGCATTTCGTGTTAGATTAACTCCATCTCTTCTTTCCCACAGAGCGACGGAGTTGATCAGGTGTGTCTGAATGTGTCATCAGAGGAACCAAAGTCAGAAGTTTGTGATCCATCATGTCACTCACCGCTCCCTGTGGAGTCAGTACAGCTCGACTCAGTGGTAAATCAGTTTATTAAACTAAGGAGTCTTTAAAATCATTCTTTAAATCACTTTTAGGCTCTGGTTTTGTTCATTTTATAGAAGTCGATTTATATGAAGTAGTAGAGGCAAAAGGGAAGAAATAAGGGCAGATAAATATTATTTAAAAAAAATCAATTCAACCTTTATTTATTCAGGTTAGTCCCATTGAGCCTTTACAAAAGAGACCTGTTTTAACAAAGAGTGATGACAACAGTAGACAATCATAAAAAAGAATCATATACATTGAAAAATAATGGAAGAAATTATATTTTAAAAAACAGAATCAAAAACAGTTACATTAATATAAAGCAATATAAAATAATAAAAACAGGAAAATGTCTGCGTTGGTTCTTGCCATGAACTTAGCAGATGTTTAAAGCCACTTAGAGCGGTCATGGTTGAGCGCTTCAGATCTTTTTGCAAATTATTCCAGGAAACAGGAGCAGAGTTTAGGAGAAGGCCTTTTGCCAAGTTCAGTCCTCACTGAGGGAACACTGCAGTTAATCATGTCCTGAGAGTGCACGCTGTAGCTGCACTCACGCAGAGACATGTAGGAGGAGATGTATTATGGCACCAGAACAAGAAGTGATTTAAAGATGAAAATGTACCAGTGAGAGAGTCTGCGTGAAGTTAATGATGACCAGTTAACCAGTGAATATAGGGTACATTGGTGAGTATGGTATTTACAGCCAGTTATGAATCTTAGCACACCTTGATAGACTAGTTTAACTTTTAGTTTATTTACCAATTTTTCAACGTGGGGCTTAAAAGAGAGATACAACTCGACTAAGATACCCAATATTCGGAATCGACAAACTCAATAGGAACGCCATTAGAGGATAAAATCAAAGATAGAACTGCTGGGACCAACTTCCTGTTTGAAAACAACATCCCTTTGGTTTTGTCGGCATTTAGTACAAGTTTCAGATGGAAGAAATCAGACTGGATGATGTCAAAAGCAGATTGTAAAAGCTGGAAAACTTTAGCAACTGTTTTGGCTTGACAGTAAACAACTGTATCATCAGCATAAAAATTTAAGAATGCATCAGGGTACCAAGACTGAGCATAAGACTGATCTTAGCACCAGCAAACTTTTTTTTTTCCACCCTGGAGTATACTGATTGTGGAAATCAGTTTGGTCGGTGTCTCCTCAGATTGAAGAAGTCCTTTGGATGAAGGACGAAACATCTCAGCAAAAAAAAAAAAAAAAGTCCAGATGACCTGACTGAACATTGTTAGATTTTTACTTAGATTATTGGTAAAAGGTAATTACAGTATTGGATTAATGGGTGTTTGTCTCATTTGTCTCTGTGTCCCTGTGATGGACTGGAGACCTGTCCAGGTGTTCCTGTGATGGACTGGAGACCGGTCCAGGTGTCCCTGTGATGGACTAGAGACCTGTCCAGGTATCCCTGTCATGGATTAGAAACCTGTCCAGGGTGTCCCCAACCTCTCGCACAGTGATAACTGTACATGAGCACCATTGATCCCCGCCACTCAATAAGGAAGAAGCGGGTAAAGATGATGGATGGATGGATGGATGGATGGATGGATGGATGGGTGGCTATGATTTTGTTACCAGGGGCGGCCGGCCAATAGGGGGCGCTAGGGCGCCACCCCACTGGGACTTCTGGAGCGATTCACCATTTTACATTGAAGACTTTAAAAAAATCTAATAATAAAATAAAAAATTTCGAAATATATGTATATATGTTTTTAGTTATGTAGGATAAATATTTTATAAGTAATGATGAGATAAAGGCAGTCCTCGAGTTACGAACGAGATCCGTACCTAAGGACCGTTCGTAACCCAATTTTGACGTAAGTCGGGACCCGTAGCACGTGGCGTTCGTAAGTCCGGATTTTTGGCCGTAAGTCGAACCGCGCACG
>JARVGQ010001777.1:9026261-9042403 GCA_031762355.1 Hypsolebias martinsi | reverse complement strand
TATCAGCATTTAGGACAAGTTTGAGACGGAACAAATCTGACTGGATGATGTCAAAAGTGGATTGCAAAAGCTGGAAAACCTTAGCAACTGTTTTAGTTCGACAGTAAACAACTGTGTCATCAGCATAGAAATGTAAGGATGCATCAGGATGCTCTGACCTACATTACCTATGTAGATTTTAAAGAGGGTGGGTCCTAAGTCTGAACCTTGTGGTACACCATTGGATAACTGGAAGAAGTACTGTTATGTTGATCACATTGCCTCATATCTGAGATAGAGAAAAAAACTAATGGTGTGATCTAAGAAACAAATTTCTGAGAGCTCTTGACTCAAGATGTTATGATCCACAGTGTCAAACGCTTTAGACAGGTCTAAAAAAAGTGCAGCACTCCTTAGCATCCAATGCTTCAACAACATTATTAAAAACCTTCAGCGAAGCAGTCGTGCTGTGTTGCTTCCTGAAACCAGATTGATGGAGAGGTAGGATGTCAAAATAATCCAAATACAGTACTTCTTGACTTGAGAGTTTATCTCAAGAGTTGAGAGTTTGAAGACATCTGTTGTCAATTTACATCAAACTTTTCATATTTAATGTCTTGACTGCTTTTCAGGAGATATCAGTGGAAACGACACTGAATGGACACATGGTTCCAGAAGTTTCTACTGAGGGTTAGAGCAATGCTACACAACCCAAAATACCTTTTATGTTTTGTGTAAGTCTCTCAAATCTTTTACACTTTGTGATTCTTAATTCCTTTTGTTAATTTTTAATTAACTTTATTAACAACCCACAATATATTATTGTATTTCAGATGCCCCTTGGTCACTTAGAAGAAGGGCTGAAAACTTTACAGGAGTCAGCCAGACCCTTTCATTTTTTTAGGGATTAGGATGGATCAGTCAGGAAATCAAGGGGACATCCCTGCTTTGAAGTGCCTTTCCTGTCCTGCTTTCTGCTGAAACATCAAATCCAGATGTGAACATGTGGAAAGTGACGCTTGCGAGGCAGCAGCAGAGGAAACAAACGTTGCGGCTCATTTGAATCTTTTCACACATCAAAAGCACATACAGAGAGCTTATGTTTACGGTGGGAACAAATGGACTTGTAGAGGTCAGGGTTCCTAAAAATGAAACATTAATTTTTTTGTCCCCATTTCTTCAGAACAACAACACTCTACAAACACATTGTGTTCTGGAAGCACTGCAACATGCATGATTGAACCTGTTTGTAGTTATGCGTTTTTTTCTATTTGTCACAGTTTTTTTTAATTTTGCTCAGAATTTTTTTATATAGATAAACCTCCAACCTCCACACTTTCCCCATTTCTGTCTTTCGCTTTGCTTTGTCTAACCTAAGTGCCGACGCTAAGACGAGGGTCATGCTAAGTCTACGTTGTAAAGTGAGACTTTCTGGTTTTAAGGCCCCCTGAAGCCAGACTGATTTTTTTTGGTCACTTTCCTCCTCCTGTAATTCATTTTGTATAGTTTGAGTGATGCACTACAGTTCTGTGTTCACAACCCAGTGCTCCAGATCACTGCTGAGCTGCCTCAACCTTTAAAATAAAGCTGTAAATCATTGAAATGGAATGGTGCTTTCACTTTATTCCCTGTAGATAAACGGGTTTGAGCTGTTCTAAATTATATAACATACAAAGTATCAGCTCCATTTATCGTGTCAGTGCTACGTTTTCTGATTGCATTTAGAAATTGTATATTTCAAAACATTAAACTGTGTGGTTGTGTTTAGTTTTCTGAAGCAAAACTGTACGGTAAACATCATGGATTATTGTTTAAGACTATTGAGGGGTGAAAAGTAGAAGAAAATTATTCTGTGGTAATGAGTGACATTGTAAAAACAAATAGTTTTTTTTATTTTTATAAAATCACTATTCACATGATTTTTGGTACCACTTTACAATAAGGCTCCCCTTATAGATGGCTAATGAATAGTTTATAGATATGTCATTAATTCCTCTATAAACAGTTTATAAATCATTAATAATTATTTATATTTTGAGTAAAGATGACAGAGACAAAACTGACTGGTTTCTTGCCAAATAGCGAACCAAATCTGTTCACCTATATATTTCATCTAGAGTTGTTATATTAAACATTTCAGACTAAGTTAAGACCTTGTACACACAATAAGCATTTGTAAACTTTTTTTTTTTTTTTTAGGATATAATATTTTACTTTATCACTGCATTATATGTATCTACAACTAATATTATATGCAAAAAATAAGTTAATGCTTATTGTGCTGACAAGGTAGTAACTTTGTGTGAAATGTTTAATAGAACAACTTTAGATGAAATATATAGGTGAACAGATTTGTCTCACTATTTGGCAAGAAACTGGTCAGTTTTGTCTCTGTCACCCTAAATTAATGCATAATAAACAGTTATTAATGATTTATAGAGGAATTAATAACATTATAAACTATTTATTAGCCACCTATAAGGGGAATCTTATTGTAAAGTGGAACCATTCTTTTTTTTTACCCTTTGGTTAAAAAAAAAGTCACTGAAATAATTTGAAACGGAGCAAAGTAATATAAAATTTTCATTAAAGCAACTAAATAAAATCTGTAACTGTTTCTAAATTCTTGACCAAAAGGATATTTCTAGAAATGTTTTGTTTTCAGTCAGGCTGCTGCCTTTTAAAGGGTAAAAGTAGTCACAGTGCTGTTTGGCATCATGGTGTGTATGACATGACTGATGACCAAAGAGCCAAGAACTTCCAAAGAGATTAGATGAACCCCAAGGTCATCAGTGTCAATAGTCCAGCTGTTTCCATTTGAGCCACTTGAAGACAACTGAGGATATCAAATCATAAAAAAGGAAGACTGGAATTTGCCAAATGCAAATAGACTCCAAAGCTTCTTCAAGAATCCTTAAAGAAACATACAAAGAACATGGTACTTACAATGAAACATGGAGGAGGCTCGGTAATGTGGCTGATTTGCAGCATCTGGCTCCGGGTGTCTTGGCTCTTGGATGCAATGAAATCTCAAGACTATCAAGGCATTCTGCAATATATGCTGCCATGGGTCAAGAAAACTTGGTCTCAGTGCAACTTATGGGCCGTCCAACAAGATCGTGACCAAAACACAGCGTAAAAACCCAAGACTGGCTAAAAACAAAACTGAATTATTCTGACGTGGCCGTCTGAGTTCTGATCTAAATTTGTGAAAGGAGGTGAAATATGCAATTTGGAGAAGGAACCCATCAAAACTGAGACAGATGAAGTGGTTTGCTGATGAGGAAATATGTACATGTGGACTGGTGCAGAAATCACTTCATTGTATAACGTGCAACACACCATCCTTCTTGTCAAGGTCAGATCGATTCGTTTCTTTAATCAAAATCCTAAACTCAAATTCTAAAGCAATAGTTGATTTCAAGTTGTTTTTTTGTTTATTTAATTATTCTATTTTTTTGTAATTTTAATGACATTTGTGGAGTTTTCTGTCTTTAACGAAAGGGTACACAAATACACTAATCATCAGAAAAAAAAAGAAAAAAGTTAATTCCTCCTAAAGTACATTTTAATCTATTCCATTAAAAAAAGGTTAATTCTTAACAATAAGCCTTTAAAATACAAATCAAAACATTATTTTCCTCAGATCAAAAGATTTATTTAATTATTTTTTACATTTAATTTACATTCATATTAGTATGATCAAATCTGGTACAGTAAACACTGTCGATGAGTGGTCTTTATACTATTACACTGTCAAAAAGAATTAAAATGGAATTTCAAGCATTCATTTGTTATTTAGGTTTGCTGCTCCCGTTTTATTTTATTGTACAAAATGTCAGAAAACGAAACAGAAACAACTTCACTTCTGCCTTGTAAAGAGGAAAACGTAAAGTTAGACATGAAACTACTGAATGACAGAGCAACACAGCAACGACAGACAGGATATATATTGTATTTTTGCAAAAGTACATTCTTAACATTTGATGTTTTGGAATGAAAACAGCAACGAAGGCTCACTGTGATCAACCATTCAACACATTCTGCCTATATATTAAATGAATATTTCAACTTGTGCCATCTAAATGTAAGAATATATCAACCCGCAACAATTCCTCAAAACATAAGCATAAATAAGAAAAGAAGCAATTTCATTGGTCCATGAGGTAAGACGTGAAAGCAAAGGAAAAAACAAAAAGTTGGAAGGAGTTTGAATAAGACAACATATAATAAAAGTGAGCAAGGCTTAAAGGATGAATTGTGATTGCAAGCAAGACATGATGCCCAAAAAAGTTGCATTGTCTATGACAACTTCACACACAGACAGTCACATTCACACAATCCAGTCTGAGATTTAATGTCAAAATAAATCCCAAGGCTGGAATCTTTACAAAGCCACTTAATGGATCATGATATATTTTTTGTATTTACATTGAAGTGATATTTAAGCTCCAAACACACATTGTGAGAAATCAAAAGCTCAAAAAAAAAACATGAGAACCCGGATGGAATCAGCCCATTGAACTGTGCCCAGGAGGTGGCAGGAACCAAAACACTGAATAGGATTCGTAATGACGATGAGGCTTAAAAGCAAAGAGCAGCTTAAACCGGGCGGACGAGTAGTTTACCAGCCAGTATAACCAAACAGGCAGCCTCTTTCGTTCCTGCTACTAGAAGAAGAGCACTTCAATAAAAGGTTCAAAAGATGCCTCTGGTTAAAAACGAAAACCATCCACGCTGCTCGAGGTTTGGTGTAGAGGAGTGAGCTACACAGTGTAGATTGAAGAGCACTTCAAAAGAAACAGCAGACTGACTGGATTGATTTGGAGTCTCCAAAACAAGTTTCCTTTGATCTGAGGAGTGTGCAGCAGAAACTGGAAGGAAGAAAGCAGCGCTGCTAGTGTTCAGTAGTGATTCTGCAGAGGAGCAACCAGACGGTGACCTGAAAATGTCCAGCAGAACTTTGAAATAATTATCATTTCCAAAAAGATCCCTTTTCTTCTTTTGTCTCAGTTATCTGTTTTATTTTTCTAAAATTCATCAGATGTTTGTTTCATTTAAGGCAATCAAGCCTAAAAATTTCTAATGGCATTTTGCAAGCTTTCGATTGGCAGTCAGCCAGGTTATTTTTAATTTACTTGTAAACTGCACGACTGGCTGTTTCCAAACATGCAATGCACAAAGGAAAAACTTACTGCCAAAAACCTAAACCTGATCAGCGTCTGATTCATATTGGGACATTTTTTTTATAATCACCCTATATATTTTTTTAAAGTCTTTTTGTTTCTTTTTTTTTTTTTAATTATTCAGTGTGATTGTCACCCTGTACTCCCTCCCGATGTTTGCAGCACCTCTCAGGCAGTCGCACAGGTAGGCAGTGAGCTTGAGAACAATCGCAATGTTTATTAAACTGGTTATTGATGAACCAGTGAGGATATTTTAATCTGAGCCTGACATGAGGCAAAGGGCTTTTATTTATTTTACTGTAGAAACAGAACAAGGTAAAGCAGGAGCAAGGGAATAGTAGAGAGGACACCTCTCAGAGGTTCTGTGCCCTTAATGGCCCAATGTGGGCTCAGTCCTGTCCAATCTGGCCCAGTTTAACCCTTGTTTGGTTAGGCCAAATCCAGTCCCGCGTGGTCTGGTTTGGTTTGGGTTTGGTCCAGGCTAGGATTTTAGAAGAGTGCTTTGGATCCCTGGTTCTCAAATTCTGACCAGGCGTCGTTCAGCTCCATGAAGATCATTTTAGCGTACTGTTCATACGGCTGACCCGTAGCCTGCAGAGACAGAGACAACACGGCTTTGTAGACAAATAGTCTCAGGAAGGTTTAACCTGGTTTCACACAAAAACATGATCCTGTACCTTATCTGGATGGACGACCAGCACGGCCTTTCTGTAGAACTTCTTGACCTGATCAGGCGTTACAAGGTCAGCCATGTTCACAGGCCTCCAGCGGGTTTCCCCCTCCCACAACACGGTGTGCAGCGTTGACAGCAGTGCTCTGATGTTTCGCTCCTTACCCTCGATCCAGTCCAAGATCTGCATTGTCAGAATATATTAGCGTGAACACCACGCACCTGCCAGCTTGGTGACCAGACATGAGTGACCTTTTTTTAAACTTTATTTTATTACTCTAGCCTCTATGTTAGGTGATTTTCTCACAGGTCACATTTAAATCAGTAATTTCAATCCTTTATGAATCCAGGAAAGATTCACTACAAACAATTATTCTTTCAAGAACACACGCTGAAGGAGTTTTGAGTGTTATATCTATTGTGTGTACTTACTTGTAATTTAAGAGGATCCATGTCTTTTGAGATCTCCTGTTTCCTCATTTCAGAAATGGTCCTCGGTCCCCTTCTGTCTGGCCTGGATGCAAAACCCTGAGTGGAGAGCAGGTCCTCAAAATCATCCTCTTTAACCTTCGGTTTGGGTCCTGTGTAGAATAAGTAAAAATAAATGAAAGTCTACCATTGATATAAAAAACGCAGACAAGTTCAGTTAATGAATAACGACTATGAAGACAACAGAGAACAAAAAAGATTTCAACCATAATAACCAAAAGTTCAAACAGAACTTCTCTTACCAAATCCAGGCCCACGAACTCCTCTTTCCTCTCTCCCACCGATGACGCTGGAGAAGTTGAGGTTGTAGTTGGGTTTAGTGGGCGGTGCCCCAGCAGGCTGAGGCACTGAGGATCCTTTGGGTGTTGATCCAGATCCTGACATCCAAGGTTTGTTCTGGGCAGAGTTGGGTTTTCCAGCCTGCCAGGCCTGGGCTTGAGGCTTAGAGGAGGGAGTGGAGGAAGATGGAGTCTTTGTGCTTAAGGAAGGCCCAGAAAAATTACTGCTGGATGAACCTGAAGAAAAAAAAAAAAAAAAAAAAAAAAAAAAAAAAAAAAAAAACAAGCTTAGAAAATTAAGTATATCCAAACCAGCACAGTAAAGCAGAAGTAACTTCATATCGGGCAAAACATCTTTACCTGGTAAATTAGAACCCAAATTTCCAAGTTCTGCAAAAGGATCAAAGGTCTGAGACTTGGCCTTTGACATGGATGACGAAGCTGCAAACACAGTGATGATAAAGTCCAAATGTTACAGAAATACATTAAAGATTGTCACTAAACTCAATTTACAGTAAAACAAAAAATATCTACGTAATCCTCAATGTTCCTTCACCCACCTGTGTTGATAGAACTGGGTTTGCTGTTCGTGGTGTTGACTCCAGCAGTGGTGCGAGCTGCCCAGCTGTCCCACCCCCCAAGCAAATCTGGTTGGCTGGCTGATGATGTCATCTTAGGGGTATCTTTCACAATCTTATCTGTCAAGAACAACAATCAATTGAGTTTCAGGTTCTTAAGATACCGTAGTGATTTAAGATTAAGCGTTGTAAGTTATGAGGAGGCGCTCTGACCACAGGGATAAAAAAAGATGGACTTACTGAGGTTGAAGAGGCTGGTGTTAGAAACAGGGGTGGGGTTACTGTGAGCCGAGCTAAATCCGCTGGTTGCTGAACTATCAGAGCCCAACAAGTCTCCAAACAGATCTGGTCCAGAGGCCTGTCGAGATGAACTGACGCTGGAGCCAACACCAGAGCCGGACCCCATCCCGAATGGATCAAACAGATCACTCATAGCTGCAGCACAAACACATAAGAAGGGAAAACTAAAAGTAAGCTTTTTATATTAAAATAAAAATAAAAATAAAAAATAAAAAATAAAAAATAATGCATCCAGTGCCTATAAAGTGTTTTCCATTACGTTTCGAATCTGGTGTGGCTCCACTGGTTGGCTCACTGAAGAACAAATCTTCTTGCCCTGCTCCTGTCTGACCAGCAGGAGGCGCAAACAAGTCGTTGAGGAGGTCACTGTTGCTCGAAGCAGCTTTTAGTCCTCCCTCGTCTCCTTGATGTGGAACTTGGGAGGAGATCGAGGACATGGCAGAGGGATCAGGATCACAGTTCAACCCCAAGAGGTCAGCCGTGTCACTACAGGAAGATTCTCCAGGTGCAGGAGGTGGTGTCTGGACAAAAAGACAGAAACAATTACAAGAGAGGCGGTGGTGCGTTCAGGGTCTGTTTCACAGCACTGACAGAATGCACATGAAAGGTTATGAAGTATAAAGCTCATAAGAACATAACCCAAGACTTTCTGCACCTGGAAATCAGCATCAAACAGCTGCTCACTGTGGTCTCGTGATAAAGCTTCCACACTGGGGGCAGAAAAGGACTCCCCCTCTGACTGATCACTCATGTCCTCCTGATCATTCAGGGATCCTCCTCCTTGGCTGTCTGAGGCATCATAAAAGTGTTGATGATCTATAAATACAAAAAAAGTTATTGTGCTGTCTGTTAAATTAAAATGTTACATAGCGTTTCATTTAATTTACTTTAGAAACATACAGACAAGTAACAAAATGAGTCTTTCTCTTTCTCTGTTAGGAACATTAATGGGAATCGTAAAGCTTTATAAATAAATAAAATAAACTCTGCCAATGAAATAGTAAAGACCAAAAAAAAAACCTGCCTTCCCAATTAAGCGTTTGGAAGAAGTTGCTGGCACTGGCATCGTTGCTCGCAGGAGATTCTGGTTCAGTTGTGCTGAAACCTTCAGGGGTCTGAGCAGGTGCAGTAGTCTCCGACTCATAAAATGCAGAAGAACCAGGCTGACGAGGCAGCTCGGGCTTACCTGCAGTGATTACATGTTCACGTCATACGTGCAAGCTGCTTGGTCTTGTGAAAAGAAAGATACTTTTTGTATAAAAAAATGTGACTTGACATGCGAACAGAAAAAAAATCTGAGGTCATACTAATGATGATCCAAAAAATAAAAAGAGAGAAATGAGAAAGAGATGGATTAAACATGATTTAAAAAAAAAAAAAAAAACCTACAGACACCTACCAAATTTACTGAGGATCTCCTGCTGCTCATCACGAGATGAGAAGAGTATTTTTGGATTAAGGCCCTTGGTTTGAAAGCCCTCCCATGGAGGACTCCTCGTGCTGGGTTTGTCCCTGGGTTCCACCTCAATGTCCAAGTTCACCTGGAACAAGTCTGGATATTTCTCCTGGATGTCACAGGCGTCCAAGTCGTACCTGAGAGCACAGCAGGTAGACAGGAGAGTAAACAGATCAAACACTAAAACAAGACGTCTCACCCCTGATAAAAATGCATTACTTCAAGACGTGTTAGTAACAATCAATAACTGCATCAGTGATCAGGTTTGCAACAGGTATTAGTTGGAGACAGAATCCATACTTGGCAAACTTGACAGTAGTTGCATTTCTTGGCACAAAACCAGTGTGAAACTGGATCTGAAACATTTTCATGGATGCCATCTAAAAAAGAAGAAAAATACAAAATTTAATGCATCAGTTGCTCTTATCTTCACTCTTCTTTAAAATTCTGCAACTGACTTATATGTTCTACTTAGAATAGAGATATCAACTAGATGACTCAAAATAAAGCAGTGCAACATTATATTAATAGGTTCTTAAAAATGTTAATGTTCATAGTTGACAATCAGGCTTGTGACGGTTTGTACCTTTGCCTGCAGACGCCCACCCAGAGTTGATCTTGCATGATAGATCACGACCAGGACATCTCCTTGGACTGTAACATTGAGGGGAATCTCCGCCTTGCCATCTTCCATCTTAAAATCCCTGAAGAGAAAGCGAGAGAATGACTGAATGGAAAAGAAATGTTTCAGATTGGTTAAGTTAGAGGAAGGCTGATGGGTTAAACTTACTTCATCCTGTCATACTCTTGTGAAGTGGTGAGGACTCTTTCATCTCCAACGTAAACTTCACAGAACGGCCTGCACCCATTACGCTGCTTGTTGAACAGCGGTACAGGCGTCATGATGATGGAATGAATAACCACAGGTTTGCTATGAGGGATGATGGGCTCCTCTGCCATCATGTCACACATATATTCTATGTACCTGTAAGCAAAAGTGAAACAATCAGAGCCTTTTTGTTTGAATAAATACATATATCGGTGTAAAAAAAATAAATCAAGTAAGTAAAAACTGATGCAATCTGGTGAGAAATCCCACAAAATAGTTGCCTTTTTAAAGCTGCGGGTTTTTTTTGTTGTTGTTTTTTTTTACCTTTTATGTGAGGGTGCTATGCCAGGAGGGCAGCGTTTCATTGAGAACATGTAGACGGCAGCCTCAGCTGTGGTGAAGAGACGGCAGAAACACAGGAAAGAACAAACTGCCACTGCTGATGCTGCTCGGCCATCCTGCAGAAGAAAAGTTGATGCAAACTCCATCTGCATTGGACCTTTGTTTTATCATCTCTTAGTTACACACAGAAGCTCTGACCAGGCGTGAATGCTCACATAATTGTGTAAGCTGTACTGACAACTGCATTCAGCTTGGAAGAAATTAGCCCTTCATCTCTCATGAACACGCTTGTTGAAGTAGCATACTTACTAGACAGTGTACTATACAGATGTTCCTCTGGTCCTGTTTGAGCCACTGATGCATGTTTTTGCAAACATTGTAGAGACTGCGGAGGTTGGGAGCACGGCGCACCTGCCAGTTACACTCTGAAACCTGCACACACACACACACATAGTACAAAGATCTTCACCCGACGGATCGTTACAACACAGTTACAGCTGCAGCGGTTTTAAATAACAGGACATTAGGCTATAATTACAACTGCATGACAAATGAAAGTAGCATATTACTACCAGTAACTGTACCGTACTTTTTGGACTATAAGGCGCACTTAAAATCTTAAATTTTCTCAAGAATAAACAGTCAGCCTTATAATCCGGTGCAGCTTTTTTATTGATTCTGGTTGTGCTTACTGACCTTGAACCGATTTTCTGTGGCACACGGCGCTCAAAAATCTGTCAAAATGTTTTAGTTTTGCTTAATGCGTCTTATAATCCGATGCGACTTGTAGTCCAAAAAATATGGTATAAAAACAAACTCACACTGCTATGTGTACAAGCAAAGATACACTTCTTACCCTGTTGTGGAACCGAGAGGGCCTGTAAGATCGTTTAGAGAGGTTGTATACAGCATAGTGGCCAGCGTGGCGCGAGTCCAGAAACAGACGAACGTCCTCAATGTTATTCTTTATGGCTGACTCCACCCCTTCTGCTGGGAAAGACATGACTACACACAAAAACACAGATATCTGTTGCATCAAAGGTTTCTCTGGCTAAAAATAGGTCACAGCTTTCAAACGAAATAGCTGTTGTTAAATTATTTATTTGCTGATAACAAAAGAGCACAATAATGTTCATAAAACAGTGGAAGAATGTCAAGGTTTCTCTACCTGCTATTCTGGACGTGATGTAAGAAATATCCAGATCGCCTTTAGCATAGCTACAGAAAGAAATAATATATACACTTAGAAAAGGTGCCAAGCACAGGACAAAAAGCATAACAGCAATAACTAAGATTAATTAATCTAATGTCAAACAGTGATGGAACAAACAAAATAAAAGGGTCTTACAATATACCGGTAACTGCAACCATGATTCTAATGGTTATCCTATAATTTAGTGAATTATATGAACACTTCCCCTCTTCATCTTTCTGTTGAATCTTTAATGCATAAGCATTTTTGCAGAAGTCTCATTACTGTTAAAAGTTTATTTGTATTGGGAAATATAGTTAGCTAAAAGACCAGTAGGCTTTAATGCAATTCTATAGCAAAAATGAACATAATGGTACATCACAACAAGAAAACAGCACAGTTCATTGGTAAATTTAGCAGAGGAAGCAGAAAAAGAGAGCCAGCTATGCTAATGACAGCAAAATTAACTGCGTGGAATTATGGCATACAGGTGATGCTGGTTAAACACAGATGAAGGCAAAATGGAGCTTTAATGACAGATGGAGCAAGAATTCAACTTTTAATAAATATAGCATATTCATTCGCTCCTTCATAAATCAACCATTCATACAGTTGAGCAACTTGTTCTTCATTATGTGATTCGTAAAGTTACTTTTGGGCATATTAAGTTATTTCAAATGAAACCTGCCTCAACATCTCTTTATATAGACATGTTGAGCCAGTTTATATGTCTACAAAAATAGTGTGTTCAGTGCATAAAAACAATTCCATTCGTGGGCAAGATACAAATAAAATGCTGATGAAACAGACTGACCCTCTTCAGGGTCTAGTCTACTTTTTTCTCTGTCCAGAAAATGTTTGGTTTTAATAAACCGTTTTTTAAGTAATAGCTCTTGTCTTTGCTTCCTATTTCTCTTTACCGATAATTGTCACTGGCATCTTTGAAAGCAATAAATTAATAAATACACACAAAACAGAAAGCTACTTAACATTTTTAGGGAAATATATCTTCGGTTTTGAACTTATAAACTGTTATTTCAAAGACTTCCTGGTTACATATTCCCAAAGGATTTGAAGAGTCTGGATATTTGGTCAAAACCTGATGTAACTTTTGAACTTGTCCAGAGCCAAACAGGTAATAATGAATAAATAAATAAATAAATTAATAAATAAATAAACAGAAAAGTAAGTAAAGTCAGCAAAAGTTTATATAAGTTAAAGATTTCCAAACATTTGCACCCTTAGTTACGATTTAGTTTATAATTTTATGTCCATGAAACATGAGAAAATGAGCAATACATTTCTAGCTCCATTAACATGTTTACAAGATTATTTTGAAAGTAATGTAGAGTCATGCATTATCTTTAGGTAAATAAAGATTATTTACGGTGTGTCAGTGTATTTTTCCCTCTACTAGATTACAAGGCTGAACAAGGCTGGTGTACTGTTGCATCAGACTGAGCTGCAACATAGGAGCCTCCAAAATATCTCGTAATGGTTCAATGATCGTTTGAATTTTAAAAATGCTCAAAATTTCTCTCAGAACAGTAAGATTCATTAGGTGCCTCAAATCTTTCTTAATGTGAGTGTCTCAAACCAGTTTCAAGAGTGCTGTGGCTGTATTTTGACAGCTGCAGCGAGACTCTCCTCTGACAGAAAACATCCAAGACTACAGTCCTGGATGTCTTGGTCTAAAACCCATGTTGATGATAATTATTGAAAAATTGAACCAAATCACCCAGCTTCACTTCTTCAAGTTTACTACAAGATGATATTATAAATGTGGTCATTAGTCACTTGGTTGCAAACAATCAGTGAGACTGCAACTGCAAAATAGCCTTTTTTTTTGTTGCAATCAACAGATCTTCAACAGTTGCAACTCAATAAGATTTCACCTTTTTGAACTAAGGAACAACCTATTTATGAGCACATGCATAAAACTTTGTAATAACGAGAGCACCCTTCTAAGCTATACGACAGAGATGGGTAAAATAACTGGGATCATTAGATTTAATCAAGATATGGTTATCAGACACGTCAGCGGTGTACATCTGGTAAATATGCTTTTTGTTATTAAATAATTTCACCCATAAATTACACCCATCTGCACATTCACAGCCGACTCAGCAATCATCCAGCTGAATTACCGAGTGATGTTAGAATTATAAAGCTGTGATGACAGACACAGCACGACGAACAGCTTTAGTACGTGTTTCTCCCTCTAAACCAAACACATGCTACAGAACACACAGAGCAACGCATGGGCAGACAAATGTCCCCGACCCATAATTACCTCGGGTTGCTAGGTGACGTACACATAGTGGGACCATGAAGGATTGGGACAGAGAAAAGACAACAAAAAATAAACAACAAAACAAATGGAGCAAACTGATGATAGAAGAAGTAAATGAAATATTAAAACTATAAAAAAAAGGTAAATAGTTTGTTTATTAAAAAGAAGAGTTGAATATTTTAACCTGTCTGTAATACAAAGAATCACTGTCAGGGTCACCTGTTGCTGCTACAAACTGTATTACTCTCAGGATACTGAACCTTAATTTTATTCCATTTGTAGAAACCTGCTAAGTATCCAAGTTAAAAACAAACAAACAAACAAAAAAAAAAAAACTCAAATTCAGAAAAGCAAGTTACAAAATGTAAATTTAAAGTGAAACGTGGGGCCAGAGATGGAATGATTGTAAATGATATGTATAGTTGTGCTTGAAAGTTTGTGAAGCCTTTAGAATCTTCTATATTTCTGCATAAATATGACCTAAAACATCAACAGATTTTCACACAAGTCCTAAAAGTAGATAAAGAGAACACAGTTAAACAAATGAGACAAAAATAGCATACTTGGTCATTTATTTATTGAGGAAACTGATCCAATATTACATATTTGTGAGTGGTAAAAGTATGTCAACGTTTGCTTTCAGTATCTGGTGTGACCCCGCTGTGCAGCACAAGTGTAACTAAACATTTCCAGTAACTGTTGATCAGTCCTATACAGAAACAACTGGACTTTATTTGTAACAGAAGACGTTTCGCTCTTCATCCGAAAAGCTTTCTCAATTCAAAGAAGCAAGATTGGGATCCCTTTTAACTTATTTTTTATTACAATTGTGATTTATTGAAGCATTCAAGAGGCAACAACAAAATCTTAAACTTTGCCGGAGTAAAAATTGGGATTATTTTCTTGACGAATTGATAAATTCTTTAAGTAACAGTAAATCTTAAAGTAATTTTGCAGTTTACACAATATTTTATGGCTCCCAAGGTGCCTGTCTCATTTGGAATGCTCATTAAAAGTCCCACATTAATTACTTGCAAATGTGTGTTTGCATCATACACTGGGAAAGAGCAAAACATTGAAGGAAGTCAAATTGGCGACAGAGAAACGTACACAATTCAACTGTAATATATGTTAACCATGATCGTGATTGTGTGTTTCACTTAAGAATCTGCATTAAGAGTGTTGTGAGCTTTTAAACACAGAACTTTGTGAATGACTGTTGTTTGTTTCTAACCAGCTCTAAAATTTATGGTGATGGAAATGCGGTGGCACGTATTCTGAAGTTTCTGCGAACTTTTGACCTGGACGAGCCCCTGCAGAAGACCTTCTGCTTCCCTCCTGTGAAGGACCCCATCTCTCAAGACATCGATCATATCCTGGAGACCCAAAGTGCCTTATCTGTGGATCTGGGAGGAACCAACCTCCGAGTGGCAATTATTTGCATGAAGGTTGGTTTACATAAACGATTAAATGGTCTGAGCAAAATATTTATTTTTACGCTCTTTTTTGTGATTTTTTTAAATTTTTTTTTACTATTGCCTTTGCTTGTGTTTTTGTCTTTTTGTGTTTGCAAAATACCCCATGAACATGGATGTACATCTACAACTGATTAACTTTTGAACTCAGCCTGATTCAACATAGTTGCCACAACTGATTGACTTTAAAAATACCGTATATAAAAATGGCTATAACTCAGTCAGTTTACAGCTATCGAGCTGGATTTTTGATGTGCTATTAGCCGAAAGTAATCTCCAACAAATGCTAACAAATCATCACTTTTAATAAAACTTAGGCTATGATTTTTGGATTTTGATTAAAGTAATTTTTATATTTTCGTATACAACTCAGTAACATTTGTAGTTAATGCAATTCAAAAATGAGTGACCTTAACAGACACTAAAACCACTTAACTCAATCCTACAAATACTGAGATAAAATCTGGTGTTGTGTAGCGAAGAGGGATCCCAACACACATTCCTAGTGCAATCATGCAGTGTTGCTTTAGATTTAGCGCACAATTGGAGTGTTGTCATTGTCGTACAGGTGTGCTCAACTTGAGCATGTGACCAAATGCCTGGTGCTTGAGAGTGAGTGCTGCTGCGGGACCACACACAGCCTGTTTGAGTCCCTTTGTGAGATGGGAAGTTTCTGGGGCTTTATTTCTTAGAGTTAAACAACACTATAACTAAAAGATGAATATTTGTATGCCCCGGATCACGATGTGTGTCTCCGTTTAACGTCTCCCCCAAAACTCCCAACGTTCCCTTTGTGAGAGTGGCAGTTTTGTGTGTTCATCATAAATACATGCAAAATTCAATTCTATATGGTATTATAGCAGTAGGTGTTTTGGCTGTTTGGTTGTTGGAAGCTTGTTTGTATTTAAAAACCATAATGAGAGGTAACTATGCTGTGATAAAAGCTGACATGGAAACATCACATAAATTATGTAAGAATAAAAATAGCTAAATCTATTGCAGTACTGTACAAAGTCAGGGAGTTATTAAATGATCTAGCTCTGTATATGTTGTATAACGCAATAATTGTTCCACA
>JARVGQ010001777.1:8953101-8976435 GCA_031762355.1 Hypsolebias martinsi | reverse complement strand
AGAAGAGTCCTCCTTGCATTTGGGAGCCATAATGAAGGGCTAATGGCCTACTGGGATGCTAGTGACGCCGTCCTTCTCCATACAGTTCTGTATTCCTCCGCTACTGCACCGCGTAACTGTATTCGTGCGCCGCCGCATTACAACGCTCAACGTCGTAAAAACCGTTGTTAAAAACAGACGTAAAACCGAACGTAACTGCATAACGTGAATAAGGGAGATGCCGTCGTAACGACGAAACGTCGTAAGACGAGACCGTCGTAACCCGAGACCGTCGTAACCCGAGGACTACCTGTATACATAACCCCCTGAGACCCTACATCCTAATGTTGACATAGGTTGTCCTTATTCATGGAGACTAGATTTTAGGTTAAAATTTTAATTGTAAATAAAACATATTTTGATATTTTTCACTTTTCATTGCTCAAAAACAATGTTTGTTTTCATTTGTAAGAGGTTCCACTAATCCTAAATAGCTAGGGGAAATAAAAAATGCACATCAAGCATAAAACTGGCTGGCCAAGGAGGACCATGTGGGGGAGCTACCAGTTTTTTTAGGGGTGACCATTGCCCCCTTGGCCCTCCTTTAGTGGCACCCCTGCTCATGCTCTGTTTCACTCCCAGAAATTTCCTTCACCCCAAATATTGAAGCCGTAACTCATTCCTCACCTTGACAGATTATTCATATACAGTGATACAGAGTTGTCATCACTCTTTGTTAAAAATTCAGGTCTCTCTTGTAAATGAGTCCTCGAGGGATTAACCTGTATAAATAAAGGTTGAATGAAAAATTCCACAGCCTCCAGAGGAGAACTCTGACCTTGAATTTATGGGTTGTGATTTTGAGCACCTTGGTGACGCAATCTGCAGCTTGCAAGAAAAAGATCCAATGACACAAAAAATAACCACGCTGTCTGCAAAGAGGTAAAGCAAAGCTCATTTCCTCAGCCAAAACTTTGTGCAGTGAAACTCAAAAAGGTTTAGTTTTTCACATTTGGTTGGAAATTCATTTGGTTTTCTTTTCCAGGATTTCAAAATTCCCTACATTATTTTGAAACTGCAACCACAAACAGGTACTGCTGTGGCATTCATTTAAATTCAGAAGTTTTATTAAATTGCCCGTGCATATTTTATATAATAACTGATGTTTTAGACTGCAGTGAATTTAGATCTGTTTTATAGTTTCTGGATACTTGGCAGAGACTTTTAATCAAATTTATTACTTAAAAGTGTGAAACAACTTTTCACTTTAGTGCAGTAAAAAAAAAAGTTTCAGGATTACTCTTCTCTATCAGAAGGTCAGAGTACAAGAAGATTAAGTGGAGAAGGCCTATTTATATGGTCCAGGGTGTGAGAAGATATGCTCCTAATAAAACGTCTGAGCTCATATTTCTAACATCGATCCAAAAAATGACAACTTGAAAGTGCCTATTGCACAGGATCTGACAACATTACTGAGATGAACCAGTGGTTGAGAGGGAGCTCAAACATTTAGACTCTGAAATATTTAAAATCACTGATTAATCAATGAATTAATGATTAGCCAGCATGTTTCATAGAGTAATAAAGTGGTTTGTTGCTGCCTGTGACTTATTAAACGTGACTAGTGTTGCTTCGTTTTGAAACATCTGCAGGAGATTCAGCATGAAATTAGAAGATCTCAGCATTCTTCTTTGCAGGGTGAGATTAGGTTGGCTTCTGATCAGACAGCAGGATCTTTTTTAGCCAGAAGGGCAAAATAATCACTCATAAAACACAAAGTCTCTGAGATAATGCAGTTTGAATGCTGAACACTTATTTCTACTGAAAAAGCTAAACTTGAACTGTTATAGTCAAAAAAAGAAAACAAAGGAAAAAAATGTTAATTAAAAGCAGCAAAAAAGCTAAATGTAACAAAATGTTACTCGAAACGGAAAAAGGATAGCCAAAAGCTAAATGTAAAAAAAATCTGGCTAAATATTAGAAGTAGCAAAATGCTAGCAAGAAGCCAAAAGTAGCTTAAAGCTACAGAAAACTTAAAAGATGTCAAATCTTACTAAACGCAGCAAACACTTTGCTAAAGTAGCAAAAGTCTAGTTAAAAAACAAAGGAGCAAAATCTAAAAAAGCTAAGTCTGGTCCTCTGGACATTCAAAAACAAAACAAAACACTGAATGTTCAGAGGACCAGACTTAGCTTTTTTAGATTTTTCTACCTGGGTTATTGAGCATGCATCAGGGAAAGTAGCAAAATGTGTCTAAAAGTTGCAGCTTAAAGTATAAAAAGCAAGTGAAAAGCTAAAAGTAGCAAAAGGCCTAGTAAAGGTTAAATGCTAGTTGGAAGCTAAAAGTTGCAAAATGCAGCAAAAGCTTTACTATAGCTGCAAAAGGGTACGGTAAGTAAAAACTGTAAAAAAAAAAATGAGGTAAATCATTCAAAAGGCTAACTACAGGCAAAAATTTCAAAAGGCTAAATAAAAATTAAAAGTAGCAAAACGATAGCAAGAAGATAAAAGTAACAATAATCCAGCTAATGTGACAACTTTATAGGTAAAAGCAGTAAAAAGACTTGCTAAAACAGCAAAAGATAAGCTAAAAATAGAAAAAGCCTACCCAAAAGTATCAAAAGCCTATGGCTAAAAGGTAAAAGAAGCAGAATGGTAAAAGTAGTACAAAAATGCTGGAGCAGATTTTAAATGGAATAACATTCATGAGTGATTGTTGTTAATAATATTATAATAATTAAAACAAAACCTAATAACAATGAGAGACTTTCACAGATCAATGAGTTAATTAAGGTAAAAGGTTCCTGTCAGGCCCACACGTTTCAGGATTAGTTTTCTCGCAGTTCTCTGTTGTTTGGTCACCTTGATTGACAGGAGCAATGATTGGAATGATGAGCTGAATTCTTGTGTGAACGCTGTCCTCATGACACCTCAGTAAAAATGTGTCGTGTTTCAGACACTCAGTTATTAGTGTCAGGGAGGTAAAGGAAAGCCGTGCTGTCAAACATTTACATGGCTCTGTGTGCTCACTCTGTCCTTCCTCAAATTATGCAAACATCTCGGAGGACGCTGGAGGGAACTGAATGTCTGACCCCGTTTAATATTTCTGCAGGTTGTATCACAGGTTACTGAGCTGGAATTTGATTTCTCATAATTAAAAACGAAACAGGGAGTTGGAGTACAAAACAAATTGAAGTGGTGCCTTAATAAAGAAATGTTTAAGTCCAGATGTTTTGCTGCGTGTGCTGTTACAGCTGGTTTGTAGAAAACAGGAAATTTATTTTACTCTGTCTGAATGCTGATGTGTGTTTGGTGTTTTAAAGTACCGTAGCTCTTCTGGTTTACCAGGGTTGAAGCTGTTTGAATCAACAAACTGCAGACAATGTAAGGAAACAGGTGGTTATCATTTCAGCATTTTTATTAAAACTTTAACAAGTTGTGTAACATTCAGACGGTGGATTTGTAGAAACGTGATCGTTAACTGGAAAAACAGCATAATTTTCAAAAATGCAGAGTGAACGCTAAATGATGACAAGATTTGCTGAAATTTGCCCAAGAAGCTGAAACTCAGTTGTTTAAGCTAAAAGAAGCAGAATATTAGCTGAAAGGTAAAGTAACAAAATGAAAGGTAAAAGGAACAAAAAGCCAGCTAGAAGATTAAAATAACAAAACTCTGACTCAAAGCAGAAACTAAACAGGCTAGCTAAATGCAAAAAGCTGTTAATTGATAGCTAGAAGCTAAAAATAGCAAAATGCTAGGTGTTAGCAGCAAAGTGTTAGCTAAAAGCTAAAAGTAACAAATGACCAGCTAAAATCTAAAAGTGGCAAAGTGATAGCTAGAGGCAAGAAGCAACAAAGGCAAGCTAAAAGTAGCAAAAGGCTACCTAAATGTTAAAAGTAGCAAAGTGCTATATAAAAAGCAGCACAAGTGTGGCTAAAATCAAAAAGAATCAGGAAGAGGCGCAGGGGGCTGGATAGAAGCCAAAAAAAAAAAAAAAACAGCCAAAAGCACAAAATTAAATAAATGCTTCAACTCGAAAAGTGATAGCTATAAGATAAAATAGCAAAAGGCTAGCTATAAGCTTACAGATGCTAAATTCTATGTACAAAAACCAGCACTGGTTTGGCTAAAAGCTTAAAGAAGGAAAATGATAATTAGAAGCTAAAAGATACCAAATGGTAGCTAAAATAGCACCTGTTAAAAGCAGCAAAAGACTAGCTACAAGTATCAAGCTTTTAGACTTGCTTAAAGCTAAAAGAGCAAAAGGTTGACTAGAAACTAAAAATAGATAAAAATGTTATAAGCTTAAAGTAGCCAAAGGTTAAATAAAAGAAGCAAAGAGCTGGAAAGAGGCTCAAAGTTGCAAAGGGTTAGCTAAAAACTAAAACATTTTAAATAAACTAATACTTTGAAGTAGGAAATGAAGAGATCAATGTATTTCTATAGAAAATATTTGTTAATACATTTAAAAGTTGTAAAAGTATAAAATATTTTTTAAAAATTGTTTCTAAAAACTAAACTTTGGACTTCAGTCCGCTGGTTTTAGCAGCAGCTTCTTCCTACTTGGCAGTCAGTCCAGGCATGGCTGATTTTTTTAAAAGTATATCAGCAGATTAAAACCCGTTGACTGAATAATCAGTCCACCTCTTGCAATGGCAGTTAAGAAATTTTATTTTGCCTCTTTTAAAAATCCCAAATATCCAACTACAAAAATACATTTAAAAGATGATACTTTTATTTTTTTTGGTTGTGAATTATTTATTTTGTTTTGATGTTTGCCAAGTCATTGTTATTAAAAATGAACTGTGTATCTAAATCTTAAAGGCACTCACTGCAAACTATAAAATCCAACATTTACTCCAGAAGTTTCCCAGATATATTAATATGTAATACTGAAATGTGGGTATGCACTCAATGTAAACAAAGCACATTTAACTGCATACTTTATTCAACAAATCTGAGCGTAAAAACGCACCAGTATATCAATGTGGTCAGATTTCTCCATCCCAAGCGGTTCTTCCGTTAGATAAACAAACACCTTGTAGTTGGCAGCCATTTTGAAGCGTAGGAGGGTGAAACTACGCACTGAAAGAAACACCTCTTCATCACCTGAACCTTTGTGTTTTGTTGCTCTGCCTCAGCTGCAGGTATGGCGTCTTTTGGGCAGCCGGGCGAGATGACCGAGTACAAGAAGATCCTGATCAAACGGGACTTGGAGATGGGCGTGGTCATGACGGTGTTCCGGCAGAAGGTGGAGCGACTCACGGTGCAGGTCATTATGGAGACTCGGCAGGTGGCGTGGAGTCGCACCGCAGACAAAACAGACGGGGCCTGTGAGTACACTGATGCTCATAATTCCTAGTGGTCCTCAAAGCCTTTGTAAAGATTTACCTGTTTTGACAGAAGTGACAAAAATACTGTGAAGTCTTCACTGACAAATTCTGGGAAACTGGGAATAAACGTTTACAAATTTCTAGTTTGCTGCGGTCAGAGCCGCAAGATTGAGTACAGCATTCGAGGCAACTGTAGTGCCACATGCCCAGATTTTGGAGTTGACTTTATCAGAGATTTTAAATATACAACTTTTTTTTACGTTTTTGAGCTACGACGGAGCTTTAGGTCCATGCTAAAAGAAAAAAAAATACATTGCCAGGCTAAGAAAAAAAAATTAAAAGTCATAATATTATGAGAATAAAGTTGTACGAGACTTTTTTTTTTTTACAGCTCTCGTTTATTTATTTTTTTCCCACGAGTCAGCTCCACAACGCGACCTATCAATCAATGCAGTAGGCATGTCAGCAAATGACCAATCCAAAGCTAAATGCTCGTTACCTGCAGAGACCTGCTGCAGCCCATCAGAGCGTACCACCGTACTGTAAGCAGGTTCAAAGTCCTGATACTGATAATAATCTGATGCTGATGTGCTAACAGATAAAAAAATCTCCTTATTTGTAAAAACCAATACCAAAGTATAACTTAACAAGATGCTCAACATTCTTCATTTTACCACAGTTGAAATACGGTTAACCTTCTTTATCATGTTGGAGTTTGGATAATATTATGACTCATTTAGCTTCGGATTGGTCATTTGCTGACACGCCTACTGGATTGATTAACAGGTCGCATTGTGGATCCGGCTCGTGGAAAAAATAAACGAGAGCTGCAAAAAAAAAAAAAAAAAAATCTTGTATGACTTTATTCTTGTAAATTAATGGCTTTAAAAAATTTCTTAGCATGGCAATGTAATTTTTATTTTTATTTTCTTAGCGTGGCCCTAAAGCTCCGTCGTACTGAGCCGCCCAGTCTGCCCAGTGCCACATTTTTGTTCTTGCTCTCTTGTTTTATTTTTTCTTTCCTATTGTTTCCTCAGAATTACTCGTTTCATGTTAGCTGAACAAAATGATGTAAATTCAGAGGAAATTCTGTTTGATTTTTTCTTTTTTTTTTGTGTGGCTGCTTTTTTTAAAAAAAGAAAAGAAAAGAAAAACACAACTTGCAGGGTGTTTGTGAAATACTTTATTAGCCACAGGTGCTAAGTTTAGAAGGCTTGTGTTTTAAATGACATCTGCTGAACAAAATAAATAAAATAAGCACAAAAATGCACAAAGAAATAACAATAAAAACAAAAATCCATGAAAACTACAAAACTACTGTATACCCAAACTAAGGCTGAACCTGAATGTAAAAAAACATCCAGACACACAAACCCAAAACAGAACATCTGTATAAAAAAAAAATAAAATAAAAAAAAAAAAAATAAAAAAAAACATACTTTGTAAAAAGACTCACATTAGGGATCAAAAAGCATATTTTAAAAGTTTGATTCTGTTTTGTTTTTTTTAAACTGTGTCTCTGTGCTGAAAATCTGAGAAAAAGCCATAGCTGCTTTGACTATGCTTGTTATTTATTTTAGATGTGCATTTGTGTTTCAGTGGACCTGTTCGAGATCAGGGAAATCCGTCCGGGCCGAAACTCCAAGGACTTTGAGCGATTTAAAGACGGGAAGGACAGGCACGATGAGAACACCTGCTTCACCATTTTCTACGGCTCCCAGTTCGTCCTGAACACCCTCAGTCTTGGAGGTGAAGAGCTTATTTACCGACATTTAGAGACGCATGTTCGAAACAGAAAGAAATAATTTAGCTTTCATCAAAAATCAATTTCCATTTGAGTGCAAAGTCAGATCCACAAATGATGGACGTTCTGTAAAATCCAAATAAAACCAGAATACTCTTCCACTGCATAGCTGTGCTGTTAATGGTTGCAATTTATAATTGTCTTGCTGAATGTGCACATCCTTCCCTGAAAATAAAAACGCCTGTTTCTGCCTGTTTTTGTCAACTTTCCAGCTGATTCTGTTGAGGAGGCGCAGAAATGGCTGACAGGACTCGACCTGCTGTGGACAGAAACTTTGGCAGCTCCAACTCCAGTTCTTATTGAAAGGTTTGCTCCTTTAAATCTCACCGTAACGTTTGTATACGCCCATCCGAAAACGGGAAGGATTATGGCTGATAGTCATCAATTGGTAAGTTCTTCACACCTGATGGTTCTTAGATGTCCTTTAATTGAACTGTTTGTTCTTTCACACCCCGGATGATGTCATCAGTGGCTCTGTCTCTTCACCCCATCACAGTCATGTATGAACTCAACAGACTGTTATATTCAGGATTGTTCTGTGAGGAAATTCATACTCGGTACTCACCGAGGGGTGTATTTGTATCATTGATGGTATTCTTGTTGGTTAATGGATCTCATCTGTGACATTGTGAAGATTTACTGTACAGTATATAACTTTACTTCTAAGTAAAGTAGCATAAAAACAAGTTTGGTTTATTTTGTGGGAGCTTTCTTTCAAAGATGTTAGTTGACCTTGACTCGTTCCTCAAACACACACACACACACACACACATATACTGTATTCATAAATTTAATTACAAATCGGTCCAATATGTGTTGTCTGTGTGCCGTTTCTCCAGCTGGCTGAGGAAGCAGATGTATTCTGTCAATCAGACCAAGAAAAACACGTGAGTACGCCTAAGTACTTTCTATTTACTGTTTACTTCCTTAACCTTTATTTATTGTATTTTCTGCATCACCGTTCACATTCAGATGTGTTCATTTAAACTGCTTGTTTAACCAAAGTTGTATTTGGTTACAAAAAAGTTTGCTTAGAAATACATGCAGGTACTGTATGTAAGTACTTTGTACATTTACTCAAAAACTGTCTTAAAGTACAATTTTACTTCTTACGATCAAATTATTTCATGTAAGTTTCAGTTGTTTACACAGGGTTATAAATCCCTTTTCTTAATTAATCAAACTTAAATACTAGGGAAAAAAAATGTTTTTATTTTTTATTTTTACAGTTCCATCCAAAATACATAGAACAGCAAAGCAGTTGTTTGTTGTTGCTGCTGTACACAAAAACATTTGGGGAAAAAAAAAGAGAGAGAGAGAGAAAGAAACAACAACTGTAAGGCCAAATAAAAAAGTTTTTTACATCTATATATTTGGTTGCTTGTCTATAGATTCCTGGAAAAAAACGACAAGTTCATCAGAAAATAATAAATGTTAGGCTGAAATTCATCCTGTAAGCATGGTGTTTGTTTTTCTAAGACTAAATCCCAGAAAACACAAAACTAAATCAATCTGTTATTTGAAAATTCTACTTTTATGATTACTGTTTAAAGTTGTGCAACAACTGTAAATGTCAAAGTTTTCAGACTTTATTCCTTTTTATTTTAAGTCTTAATATTCCTAAACTTTACTTTGAGTCCAATACAGATGCATGCATGTACCTGGAAACAAAATATTCAATATTGATCTATTGTCTAATTTTTAGCATTTGATATTGATAATATTTTGTTTGCAGCAAAAAAAAAAATTAAATTTGCAGATTTATTTATTTTACACAAATTTATTTACAGGGTGCTGCTTTTTTAAATGAAAAAGTAATCTGGTACTAAATAGTGTATATTAATTTATATTATTATTACTTATTACTACATGTATAGTTATGTAGATATATTGGTGTCTCTTGTCCTCCACAGCCTCTCTGTGAAGGAGCTGAAGTCTCTGCTTCTTACAATTAACTATAAAGCCCCCAACTCTCGGGTGCTCAAAGACAAACTACAGGTGATTGTATTTTTTTTTTTTTTTTACATTTCCTGTCCTGAAGACAATTTTAGAAACTGTGGTTAAACCTGCTCAGCTGTGCACGACGATCCCCTGCAAGCTGCATTCACGCTGTCAACACTATTTTATTCCGTGATTTATTTATTTATTTATTCTGTTCTGCTTTTACAGGAAGTTGGAGTAAAGAAGGACTGCCTGGATTTTGCACAGTTTCATAAGTTTTACAACATGATCATGTTCGAACAGAACGAGGTCAGTCCGAATGTTCATTTATGAGCATGTAAACATTTTATTGTGCTTGTGCAGCATTTTCCTTAATATTGTTGTATTTTTTATTTTTTTTAATTCAGATCCTTGATGAATTCAAGAAGGAATCCTGTTCGTTTATTCTGGGGTGAGACCGTGTTTTCTCATCATTATTTAATGCATAAGCGTCACATAAATGCAGATTGAAATTGTTGTTCTTCCTACAGAAACACGGATAAATTAGACGCCTCAGCTGTTCTGCTGCATGATTTTCAACGGTTTCTTCTTTACGATCAACAGGTAAAAAAAAACAAGAGTTTGTAAATCATCACAGTGGTTTTTAAGAATTTACATTTATGCTATTTTCCTGTTTTATTCAATTTAATTTAGTTACAATTTAACAATTTTTGCATACTTTTATTTTTTTTAGCAATTTGCTTCTTGAAACTTAAAGCCAACATTTTCCTGTTTAAGCTTTTAGCCAGACTTTTGTTACATTAAGCTTTTAGTTAGCGTTTTGCTACATTTAGTTTTTTTTTTTGCTTTCAGCTAACCTTTTGCTTCTTTTAGTTTTTAGCTAGCATTCTGGGTTTTTAGCTTTTAAGAACTCAGATTCAGCTTCTTCAGCTTATTTCAGCCAGATCATACAACGCTCAGGGCTCACTTCCTTTAGCAAAAAACGTAATTTCTTCAGTTTGTTTTGTATTTATTAAAGAACAGATATCTTAGACGTAAAAATGTAGCAAGACGTTTATGACTATAACAAAAAACAAGGATTCAAATGTCTTTGAGAGACTCGTGGGCAAGTTTTGAGTCTACAAAATTACAAAATATGTACTATATAAATGCACAATTGGAAGAGATGCAAGGAAATAAAATGAAATAAATGCTTAAAAGTCATTAAATATAATAAAGGGACCTACAAAAATATAACATTTTGTTATTGTATCACTTCAAAACATAAAACTGTTCACAAATAAATGTTTTGCAAATCTATCTGAAACCCATAAATTATTCTGACCGGCTGTCGCATCGTTCATCATTGTGGAGATTATTGTAGAAGATGAACCATTCACTTAAAATCAGCATTATTAGCTTTCATGCTGGCCTCAACATATAATTCAAAACGGAGCTTTCAACACATTCTTCTTATAGTCTGAGGCAAACTAATGCTGGTTTATTTAATTACAGCTACTAATTACATGATTAGTGTAATATCACATGTGGAGTTCCTCAAGGCTCTGTACTTGGACCAAAGCTACTTATTTTATATGTGAATGACTTGGTAAATGTGTCAGGACTCCTTAAATGTGTCCTTTTTGCAGATGATACCACATTTTTTTGTTTGGGTAAAGATATAGAACAGATGTTAGAGTTGATAAAGACAGAATTTGTCAAAATACAAACTTGGTTTAAACTCAATAACTTATCATTAAATCTAGATAAAACTAATTACATGATATTCAGTAATAAAAAGAAAACTGTGGAGGGTGTTGAGATTTGTAGAGTGAGTGAGGTGAAGGTTTTGGGTGTCATCATTGATGACAAACTGACATGGAAACAACGCATAAATTCTGAAAGAATAAAATAGCTAAATCCATTGCAAGTATCTCCGAACTGAGATAATAAAGAATTGAGTTCCAGAATTGCGCCGCTCAAGGTGGCTGCATGTTGGAGTAGCTCGCTTACATTCATTTTGAGATATTGCTTTGATTACTCTTTTTTTTTGTTTTGTTCTGGATGTAAATTGCTTTTTTCGGATGATTACTTCCTCTGGTATCAGATGATGTGCAGCTGGAAGGATTTTGACTGAAACCTTTTTTACTTTTTGACATTTGTTATGATGCGTAACCATAACAACAATGTGGTTTTCTACAACTGGAAGCTGCTGATTAACATCTCAAAAGCTCAAATAATATCTCAGCTACAGCTCCAAATCTCAAATGAGTTGAAAAGGAGGTGCCGTGGATGCATTACCATCTACCTGGAGGCGGTACTTGAGTGCCTGACCGCCATGATCTTGGAGGTAGTGGTAAACGTGGCTCGTGACAGCGGGAGAAATGAGATCGTCCCCCGGCACCTGTAGTTAAGTCTGCGGTGATGCTCAGCAGGCTGCTGGGAGAAATAGCCATCGCTCAGTGGGGGAGTACTGCCTGACATTCAGGCAGTCCTTCTGCCCAAGAGGACCGAGAGGTCTGCTGGGTCTGGGTGGACGAATCGGCATCTGCAGACAGTTTCTTCAGATCTATTGTGGGACAGACCGCTACAAGAGATCCTTCCTGCCCAAAGCCATCAGCATCTAGAACAATTCTAATGAAACCAGGATGATAAGCTACACCACCAGTTTCCCTGTGGGATGTTTTAATTGAATTGAATCCATGTATGATTGTTGAGATAAATTATTTACAAAAAGAAAAATAAAACATGTATTTTTTTTTTTTACAAAACAACACATACTTATAGACAGTTTTTTTTAAAGCAGCAGCTTAAGATATACTGTATTGATTTTCTCCATTGTTGTTATCCAGTTTTTTTTTTATTTTTTTTTTATGTTGATCCAAAAGTAAACTTCGTCTTGCATCTGTCTGTTTTTACTCCTCCAGTATCACCATCTTTGGCACCGGGGCTAAGTGGCTGGCTGTGCTGCAGGAGAGGAACCTCAAACCCTGTGAGTTGTAGTCACATGTACAATGTTGCACATGTGCACACACATAAAATGCAAAAACTGTTCAGACATGATTATAATATGGAGGTTTTCAGATGAATGTTTATTTTAAAGAATAGACTCCAGAACTATACTGACTATAATAGTTCTTTGGGACATATAATG
The DNA here is from genome assembly GCA_031762355.1 of Hypsolebias martinsi. Classification (NCBI taxonomy): domain Eukaryota; kingdom Metazoa; phylum Chordata; class Actinopteri; order Cyprinodontiformes; family Rivulidae; genus Hypsolebias; species Hypsolebias martinsi. Next base: position 8,964,244 of record JARVGQ010001777.1, on the reverse strand, counting down.
TTCTTTGTTTGATTTTGCAGTACGTTATTTTAACAGTGTGAGTCATTATCTTTTTTATTTGTAAAGATACGACAATATACAATTAATCAGCAATTTGCCAGTACCTAACATAAGTACTTTCAAATATTGCATTTTTTATGAACATTTGTCTGACAAATTTCTTGTTATCAATGTTCTCTCCTTTACATTATTTTGAAATATTTTAAAACAAAAACATCAAAGTTCATGCGCAGTCCAGGTAAAAATCCAACAATGTTCAATCAGGTCATCTGGACGGTTTCTTTTTTTACTGAGACATTTTGTCCTTCATCCAAAGGACTTCTTCAGTCCGAGGAGCCTCAAAAAAATCTGAGTCCCACAAGCAGCACCCTCACATAGTGGGGAAAAAACAATTTGCTGGTAATAAGATGGTGTCTGGGGCCCGCTGTCTCCCCTGTCAACTCCTCTGAGGCAGCCATGCCAAAGTGGTTCAAAACATCAAAGTTCATGTTCGATAATCCAGGTAAAAATCCAACAATTGGACTGATGAAGTCCTTTGGATGAAGGACAAAACGTCTCAACAAAAAAATAAACTATCCAGATGACCAGACTGAATTTTGTTAAAACTAAAACAGTTTTTGTCAAACATTGAGGCTGTGGCCAGAGTGATTGTTGAACATCTGTATCACTGTAGAAGTAATATTTGGAAAAGAAAAAAGAGCTAGTGTAGCATTTAATGAGCTAAATTTTAGGACAAAGCATTGAAAACCGCGTTTTAACACATGTGGAGTCAAAGATAAAGTCATTGCTCAGAAACGTTTATAACAAACATTTAAAATGACTTATTAAAGTGTCCATTTGGTGGCTTTGTAGCTGTGGACAAACCGTGCCAGTTCTGAGCAGTCATAGGGACCAGTTAGGAACTGGTTCCTGCGCTAACCTGAGCCTGCCACTGGAATCAGTTTTGTATAAATCTCCTTAAAGGCATCACTCGTGTTTTGTCTCCTGCTTTTGTCTCCCCCTCTCCGAGACATTTTATCCAGCTGGCACTGTGAGAGTGAGGGAGTGTGTAAGGGAGCTTTTATTTTCATTAGAGTTAGTGAGCGCAGTAAAAGGACGTGTTTGTGGTTCATATTTTATGATTTTTGTGTTTGTGTGTGCACGTATAATATAAGCCTTTTGGGCCAGGGAGGATAGAGTAAGCTTCTTCCCTGGCTGTCCCAGTGGAGAAGCCCTTTTCCCTGAGCTGACATTTGGACTGGACACCTGGAGGCATGATGGGGGGGGGTCACAAAATTTCCAACTGTGTATGTCTGTGTGTGTGTGTGCATGTGCTTATGGGTTGAGGGTCGGTTGCTGGAAGCTTATTAGTTCACAGGGTGTTATTGGCATGCAGTGTGCGTGCATGCTCTGTCACATCAGGGCAAAAAAATGTAATAACGCTGCATGTTAGGGTGCCAGGAGGCACAGGTGTTCACAGGTGCATGCCCACCTTTTGTGTACGCATTCCTAATTTGGTTAAAAATGCTGCTTTTTGTGACTGTTTTTGTTGCATTGGCGTCTTTGATGAGCAATTTACAGAACTGATTCCTGAACAATGTGCAGATTCTTCCTTTCTAAATTCTGCTAGCCAAAAACAATCATAAATTAGTACAACGTTCTGATGTTCTTATTTTAAATCCAAACGTGCTGCTCCAAAATTTAATTATATTGTACACAAATCCAACCAGATTTTTGTGTATACTTCATAAAATAACAAATACCTTATAATAAAAAGCTCCAAACACAGTAATTATATGAACGCTCTACGCTGTATTTGCACGTTATTTTTGTTAATTTATTATAGAACTGTTTCACTTCATTGTTTAGTAACTTTTCTTGAAATTCTTTCTCCTTCAGTGGAAACACACAACCTGCAGTCTCTCCACACCATCCTGTCCACAGGATCTCCTCTCAAACCTCAGAGCTACGACTACGTGTACCGCTGCATCAAGAGCAACGTGCTGCTGGGCTCGATTTCAGGTGACTGACGCATCGTAACTCGAGGTTAAAATCTTAGAAAAACCTTGTGTGTCATTCTTTAGATTTGAGCCAAAGGGTGTCACAAAGCCAATTCAACAACAATAATAAACGCAGATTTTAAATTGATTTATTCAATTTGTTTTTTCCTGAAGCACTGTTGCAAGCGTTAAAAAATTGTATTCATACTGGACGCATTTAACAAATGGTTCTTTAGATAAAACGGTTGTGTCGATACTAAAATTAACTTTGTTTTAGGAGCATAAAGGTGCAAGTGTAGGTAGATGAAGGTGTGTGAAGTTTCATATTTTTATTCTCATCTCCACAGCAACTCCTTTATTACTTACATTTTTTTAAATAAATATTTACAATTTAATTTTAGCGTTTTTGTCATTACTGCAAAATGTTTGACACTCCAGATACTATTTTGAAATACAGAAAAACAAACAATATCTGAGATGATTTTTGGTACAAATTAAGGCCAAAATACTAGTTATCACTTCATTTGTTTTTTTTTTTTTTCACATACAGTGAACAAACACCCAATAAAATACATTTGATGACAGTAGTAGACAATAATATACAAGATTCTGAAAGAAAATAAATAATTTCCGTATTCAAGAATCAGTTTTCAAATTCTAGAAACCGTGACCAGATATTCAAAGGTTTTGAAATCCAAGAGTGCATTGGATGCAGATGAAAATGTTACAGAAGAGGGTTGCTATTCCCCACCCCCTTTACTGACTTGTGGAGCAGAAAATAAGAAGTCTTACTTTGGGTGAGTTTTGCAGATGCAGTGGACGAGAACCAGCATTTTAGTGAGAAATAGAAAATGTAGCCCTTTTGAGAGATAAAGTCACTAATATAAAAAAAACCTCTGGCTAACATAGAGTAATTTAGGAAGATGCAGACTCAGTTCTGACTTTTGTTGCTTTGTGGGCCTGTTAGAAGTATTTCATGTATTGTTCTGAAAATTGAAATGCCCATATCCTACTTTTATTAGAAGCCATATCCATCTGCTCTAAATCTATTTCTAATTATTTAATAAACCTATAAAAATTAATTTACAATATAAGACCTCTGGGATGTTTTGAACTTTTTATTCCTACTTTACTAAAACATTTTTTAATCTAGGCTTTTAAAGTCCTACTTGGTGAGAGAAAAGCAGGAACTGGAGCTAAAATAAGTTTTACAACAAATGTTAAAAACCATTTGGTACTAAAACTAATAGTTTTGCAAGTTAAAGTTTTTAATTTATCTGTTCTTTTTTAATTTATATCTACATTTTGCTTTAAATCTATTCTACTGAAATCTCAATGTTAAGCGGACTATAAACATTTTGTGTCGTTTGAACTTAAAAATGTCTCACACAGTTAGACTTTGAGATTTACAGCCAATTGTCAAGTCACAAATTCTGCTCAGAGAACAACAATCTTTGTCTCACCACCCTCCCTTAAACCAGCTGTTTCAAATGAGTTAGTGTTTTTTTTTTCTTGTTTTATTAGAACAAACGGAAAACAAAAAAAACCCAGACATTTTATTGTGCCAGCTTTCAAAACAGGCACAGCTTCTTAAGTATTTACCTACTTTATTAGTATTGATCTGATTATGACGTCATGAAAAGAGTAGTTCAAATTCAAGTTTATTGTCATTGGCATCACATGCGGTACATTGGGTGGAACAAAATTGTGTACACAGGCTCCCAGTTACACACAATAATAGCAAAAATATAAAGTGTAAAATGAAACAGTACCGTATATGAGGATCTAAGACACAGGCTAAACAAACGCCAAGCAGCACGCTAAAAGATCTAATGTACCGTATTTTCTGCCGTACACGTTGCACCGCTGTATAAGGCGCATCAGTCCAAATATGTCTAATAAAGTGGAAAAAAAACATAAATATGTTGCTTCACCATATAATTACGTATCACCGCTGGCAACCCGGAAATGTGGTCCCGTGTGCCAAAAAGCAATTGGCTGCCAAATGGCGGCCGTTGGAGTGTGTACGGGAGGACTTTAACAAGAATTTAATAAGATTAACACTTAAAAACAATTATTTGTTTGCTAGAAATTATAGTAAAGGTGTGTCTCAGTCCAACTTTTCCTTAATAAATGCACTTTAACAGTCAAATCAGTTGTATTTCGCTGGGGCGACACAGCAAACGAAGCTGATTTGACGGTTGCTTCAGGGATGATCCCTGAGCTGGACGAAGGTGGCAGGTTATGGCAAGCCGATTGTGTCATTAATAGCCACTTTTAACTATTACATGACACAATGGCATGCCATACTACTTGAATGCCATCTAGCAACTGAAAATGGTAGTGTTCAACATTTTCAGTGTCAGAATGAATGAAAACGGTCATATCTCGGTCAAAAATTGGTTTATAAATATGGGAAAATAAACATAAATAAGTCGCTTTGGTGTATAAGTCGCAGGGCAAATTATGAAAAAAACTGACTTATAGGCTGAAAAATATTGCACTTATATAGTGCTTTTCTATCTTATCAAGATGCTCAAAGCTCTTTACACTACAATCTGTACCCTCATTTACCCATTCATACAGCACTCTACTGTATCTATACAAAGACTAATCAGTGCTTTCACATTCATACACTGATGGGACACACATCGTAGGCAATGAGGGGTTCATTGTCTTGCTCAGGGACACTTCAGCATGTGACTGCAGATGGAATCGAACGCCCAACTCTTGCATTGGAGGACAACTGCTCTAACCACTCAGCCACAGCTGCCCCACTAATAATATAAAACAATATGGCATAACAACAGCAGCCTGAAGCTCGTAGAGACTGAGTAGAAGCTTGGATGTTCTTCTATTTGACACAACAGAAATTGTCACTAATATAATAATAGTAATGTGTATGTATTGTCATTGTATGCTCCCATACTATGGCAAAATTGGCTTTCTGCATTTAACCCATCCACCACCAGGTGGAGCAGTGGGCAGCTGTGGAAACCACCCAGGGAGCAACTGGGGATAATGTGGCCTGCTCAGAGACACCACGAGATGTGCAATGCCCGGGGGTTGAACCCAGGACCTTTGAGTCCCGAGTCGGCTGCCCTGCCCCTACACCATCTCGGCTCCTACTGAAATAGTTAATGAATTGTATTATGCTAATTTAAGCAGAGATTGTTTTACTTTGTCAAAGACCATCACAGGTGATGACTTAGTTCTACATCCACAACACAGAGCTAACAGCCATCTTCATTAAAGGTGCTGAACTTTCAAAGAGTAAAAAAAAAAAAAAAAATTGTAAATTAGGTATTTTTTTTATTTGAAGTGGTTTTTCCACTTTGATTTTTTTTTTCTGCTAAGGTTCAGATTACCATCACTATTTGACATGAACAGTATCACAGGCCATCGGTGCAGTTCTTCACCGTGCATCGATGCATATGTAGGTAGAATCACTAGTCTTTGCTCACTGTCACCATTATCTTTTTGCTCTTTCAGAGTAAACCGTGCACAATGAAACATGCATAATGACACATTAGGCTCCCTTTCTTAGAAGCTGAGACATTTATGCCTTTCTTTTGAAACTAGCTATAAGCGCTGTCAGTTTTGAGTTCATAAAATTGATTTCAAACCTGTTTTAACATTTATAACGATTCATTTATTATGCTAAGGTAACAACAAAGCATATGTGACACACACACACACACACACAAAGAGCTGACACAGATAATAGAAACTTCAAAGAAAATGTATATGTAACTGTGCATTTACTTCATTTTCCACACACAGGCCCTCTGAGCCCATTGTGGTTTTGACAGTCCAGTAGCAGCCCAGCAGAATGCTGTCTGTCTCTTTTCTGAGTCCTGAAACGTTTAACATTTAGCACAGCTTGGGTGACTGACGTTTTACACACACGTTTATTACACACACATACATGAGATATGGCTTGGAGTGTCACACAGTCATTGTGAATGACAATCTAATGGGTGTAGCAAGGCTTAAATGCGCATGCACACAAGTGCACGGACACACAAGCTCACATTGACATGCAAGTCAAGAGTCTGGATGCAGGCGTCAGCCTAAATGTCAATCACAAGACAGAAATCTGGAAAAGATGAAGACGTACTTTACAAACAGATCGTCTTGGGCTTTTTGTAAAAACATTTTTGTTTGCTCATGTTGGTGCAGACGTTACACTTTCATATAATGCTCATTTAAACACAACTTCATATAAATAAAACAGAGAACTTTATAAACCAGTGCCAATTTGTTCCTTTATACACTTTTTTTTTTTCCTACCAACTTTGCAAACCTGGTTAGAAAATGTAATGTGTTATTTAATTTTTGGATCAAACCGGAGATTAGGTTTCTGCTTCAGCAGGAATTTTTCAGGTACATAGTGTTTCGATTTAATATGTATTTAAAAGGTGTTTTGGGGAAATATTTCATGAGCATCTGGCAAACACTCACAGATGATTTTAAGCCTTAACAGCTGCAGTGACTCGACAATTTGAATTTCATTGTAAACCACAGTTTTAAAAAGCACAGTTTGGAAACAAGTAAAAAAAATCACATATTTCTTGCAGCTTTAGCTCTTTTTTAACAAGTCAGACACTTTCCGAGACAGTGTAGTGTAGTGTGGTGTACACAGTGACACTCCCTTCTCTCGTCAGTTGGTGTGCACTGTCAGTCAACTGTGTACACTGGTCAAAGAAGTAGTATCCCCCACCCCCTCCAAACAGTTCCCCTGTCTGAATATGTAAATAATGTACTCTAGGCTGTCAGGAACAGGATCCCAGTTACATCCAACAATGAAATGTAAAAAAAAAAAAAAAAAAAAGTAATAAGATCTAAGATTTGAACTATGAAAAACATTAACAAAAAATATGCTAAGCACTAACAGCATAAAAGCAATACGCTGAACAGCAGCACGAACATGAGTCTGTGTGAGCAGATGCGTACGAATGAACACCACAACATGAAACAGATCAGCAGCAACATGAAACGGATCAGCAGCAGCATGAAACAGATACCATACCATACCAATTTATATATAGAGCACTTAAAACAGCAACAAGGCCAACCAAAGTGCTGTACATCAGCAACAACATGAAACAGATCAGCAGCAGCATGAACCAGATCAGCAGCAGCATGATGTGAGTCTTCACAGTGAGTATCCTGGTTAGATATGAGTCTAACAGCTTCAGGGTAGAAGCTGTTCCTCAGTCTAGTGGTTCTACACTTAATGCTCCTTAACCTCCTTCCTGAGGGGAGCGGGGCAAAAAGTGTGTGTGCTGGGTGAGTGGGGTCCTTCATGATGCATGGTCCTTCATGATGTGCACAAAGTGATATTTTATCTGTACAAAAAAAGTGACCAAAACTGTAACTGTGGGCTTCAGTTTATTAAAATTGTGTATTTATCCTTTAGTCGTATATTTGTTGTGTGTTTGTGTGTGTGTGTGTGTGTGTGTTAGTCAGAGAAGTGGGTCCTGCTCCTGTCACTTTCCCTCTCGTCGCCAAGGGCATCAGCAGGCTGCAGCCCTTTTGGCTGCCAACCGACCTAACCTTGACACCCGAGGTCAATGCTCTCTTTGTGTATGTGTGGGTGTGCACAAAACTGCGCATGTGTGTGTGATAGGATTTAACACAGCATATGTGCCACTGTGACCACTGGCTGGTGGTCACAGTGGCACATGTAAAAATGACTTTTTCGTGCATTCGCCTCTTGTTCACCGAGTGTATTTTTGTGAATATGTGCACACGTTTTAAACGTGCATTTCATTTTGCAATGGGTTTGTGATTTTTTTTTCATTTATTCTACATGTCTGTGTCATTTAGGATGTGTGTGTGTGTGTGTGTGTCCTTCTGCCAGCAGGGATGCCAGATTTATGTTTTCCTTCACTGGGTGATATTAACACCTTCACTGCTGGATTCTCTCCATCCTAATATACCTCCATCTGACTACCCATATGTCACTTCCCTGCCCCCCTTGAACTCTAGCTCCTCTTGGGGTGTTTGTGTGTAGGCGTTTCTGCTCGTGCTAAACTTGTGTTTGATCGTGCCACTTTCACATATTTTTCTAGGGCAATTCATTATTTAAAAAAAACAATTCATACTTTGTACATCATCTAGGCATTAAAAATCAGTTGGGTGGTGGTGGTGGTGGTGGGGGGGGGGGGGTTGTCTGACCCTGAACTGTCTCAGAGGATGTTCAAAGTTTTCATAGTTCCACAAATGAAAAGTGATTCTCACACAGACATGGATTCAGACAAAGGAAAACACAAACTGAAGAGTGTTGTTTGGAGCATAAGATCAATGTGACAAGATAACTTCTTGTTCACACATACGCATGCGCGCAGAATATCATAGAAGTCATCTCAAGAAATCCACTGCGACTTTTGGTTTAAAATATACTTGTGCGCGTGTGTGTGTGTGTGTTCCCACCTATGAAGATGAGAGTAACAATAAGATAATTGCTTATCTTCCGACTAAAAGTGTGTTTGTGTGTAATCAGAAGTCAAGGTTTCCACTTCCTCCAGGGAGCCAATTAAAGCTCAATAAAGAACCTGGCAGACAGAGAAACCAAGTGTAAAGAACAAATAGAAAAGCTAGAGAGGAGGGAGGAGTGGTAGAAGGGCAGAGAGCACGGGAACAAGATGGATGGATGTAGTCTGTGAAACAGAGAGGAGCGAGGCAGGGAGGCAGAGAGTGAACAATGGGAGGGGAGATGAATAGAATGTGTCAGGAATAGTGGATGATTGGAAGGTAGAAAGGGACAAATTGATGTGTGTATCATCATGACAGTTTTAGGAAGGTGTTGCAAAGGAGGAAAACTCCTAAATAGGTCAATAAAGGGGGAACAGTGCACTATCACCACCAGTTTGTGGGATCAGACTGATACTAGTACAAATAAATGTCCCTAGCTCGGTGCTCACCAGGGATGCAAGGATACTTCTGTCAGTTGCAGCACTATGGATTTCAAGTATTGTAGAAAATGTTCAGGAATTCCTAGTAAAGCATTCTCAGACCTATTTGAAACGACGCTCTAACTTCCTGAAAAGTGCTAACCATAGATATAGAGATCATTTCAGGTGTGTTACACAGAATCTAAATAGAATAAAATGTCTTAAAATAAACCAGTCATTTTGATTATAATGTGCTGTTTGGTATCATCGTCTGCCTTCCAACAAAAACAATCAGATTATTTAAATCTGGGGTGTCCAATCCTGGTTCTTGAGGCCCACGGTCTTGCATATTTTACTTGTTTCCCAGCTCCAACACATCTGGTTCAATGGTTGAATTACTTCTGTGTGTTCTGCAGAAATCTGATAACCACCGCTTTATTCAGCTCAGGGGTTTTAGAGCAGAGAAACATCTAAAGCATTATACTTGCCCTCCAGAACCAAGACTGGACACCCCTGATTTAGGCTATTGGGTATGAACATGTGAACATGGGGGTTTTAAGTCTGTATGCCCAAAGCTGTTGATGCATGTGCATTTACTGTGTATTCAGACCATTTTTGGGCCGGCTTCTACTCACAGATCTACAGTTTAACTATCCATTTACAATAGGTGATGATAATGCAGTAGTTTGTCGACTAGTTAATCCTAAATACATGTAGAAGAAAAAAAGTTTAAGACAGTTTCTTATGGTTCGTAATGTCTCAAAATATTGGGCTGCATGTACTGTTGGTGGACTTGGCACTGAGCTGTGATGTTGCACAGGTCATTTGGTCAACCACATGCTCAAGCAGGTGAAGTCATCATGAAAAGGCATTTTCATGTTGCTATAAAAACTGGACAGGCCTCTTTTTTCAAGAACTGAAGGCCCAAGACCAACTTTGCAAACATGAATGTGAGAAAACATCTTTTGTGTCATTTTGCATTCCCTCTAAAGAAAGTGGAATGCATGGAATTCTGGGAATGACTTAAACAGTTTAGCGTTGTTTAAAAGGCATGTACTGTATACAAACTGTAGTGTTTCAGAAACTATACGCTTTAGTTTTGACACGTCACATCACATCTATGCACGCTCAAGAGAAAAAACTAAATTAAAATAACACTATTCCCTGAAGTCGTTCGGGCACAGTCTCAGTTAAATGGATGCTTTTGTTGCGTCTGGAACAGGATGTGTTAAAATATACATATCTATAAATAGTATAGCAACGGATGGTTATGAATCCAAATAGACCGTCATAAAAGGTTTATTTTTGCATGAGAATTAACTATTTTAACGACTGTTTTAATAATCCAGTTATGCAAACGAACTTGTGAATAAAATCCTCGGTCTTACATTCAAAGCACATAAGTTAGGAGTTTAGAAAGAAATGGCAATAAACCAGACTTGTGTATTCAAAATACATCATGATATTTTAAAGGTTATTTAATAAGGTAATTGTACAAGTATACCAGCACTAGACCGTCGTTGGCACAATTCACTTCACTAACATTTGGTGTCTCCTTCTCTTTCCACTATTTTCCAGGTGGGACCGACATTGTTTCATGTTTCATGGGTCAGAACCCGACAGTTCCAGTGTATCGGGGAGAGATCCAATCAAGGAATCTTGGCATGGCTGTAGAAGCTTGGAGCATCGATGGTAAGAGTGTGTGCAGAGTGGGTGAAAAGCTTCAGACTTTGTTTTTATTTTCATTCTTTTTTTTACTGTTTTAAAAACTGTTTGTATTAAACTGTAAGAAAGTTGCAATATAGTTTATTTTAAAAAAGCAAAATTGTGAGTGGCTTATAGTTACATGTCAGGGCACGTGTTAAGAGAGTAACTTCAGCTGAAATGTTGCTGAAGTATAAACTGCTGCTGTTGGATAAATGTCTAGACAAACTATAAGAATTGTTCCCCAATAAATTTTTACTTCTTCCTCTTATGCATCCATCCATCCATCCATCCATCCATCCATCCATCCATCCAATTTCTTCTACTTATCCGAGTGTCAGGTCACAGGGGTGGCAGCTTAAGTAGGGAGGCCCAGACTTCCCTCTCCCCAGCCACTTGGGTCAGCTCCTCTGGGGGAATCCTGAGGCGTTCCCAGGCCAGCTGAGAAACATAGTCCCTCCAGCGTGTCCTGGGTCTTCCTCTATGTCTGGAACACCTCACCAGGGAGGCGTCCAGGAGGCATCCTAACCAGATGCTCGAGCCACCTCAACTGGCTCCTCT
>JARVGQ010001777.1:8930413-8943624 GCA_031762355.1 Hypsolebias martinsi | reverse complement strand
CCCCACACACAAAAGAAACGCATGGATTCCTGCGCTGTGTAACTCGAAATAAGGCTGTTCAAAGTCAATGGGAGGTGTGTCGTAACAACAAAACGACGTAACTCGAGACCGTCGTAACCCGAGGACTACCTGTATTACGGTAGTTACAGCCAGTTATGAATCTTAGTGCACCATGATAGACAGCGTCTAACATCTGCAGGGTGCTTGCAGGAGCATTCATGTAAATAATGTCACTATAGTCAATGGAGGGAAGGAAAGTTGCAGTTACAAGGTGTCTCCTAGTGTTCATAGTAAGACAGGATCTACAGTATGTCTAAAAAATAAACCACTTTCAGTTTCTTTAGAAAGTTTTACAAGGGTAAAACAAGGGTGCATTATTACAAGGACAATCAAAGGTTTTAAACATGTTTGGGTGAGAAACCATGGAGCCTGAGAATCTCCAAAATAAATTTGACTTGTGTATTCCACCTTTAGATAAAACTTAACCATAAGTAGACTGTAGCTAATGTGTTAATAAATCTGCTCTGATATTAATGCTTGCAGCACACAATTACCTCAGCACATACAATTGAACTTTAAGACAAAAAAATAAATAAATAAAAAAACAACAACTCAAGCACAGGAAAAGCAGAAGAAAACGTTTTCTGTGTGAATGTTTAAGGCATATTTCACGCCTGCATAGTTTTCTGCAAGTGTAAAAGCCACTCATTTTGATAGATGGCTCTTTCAGGAGTAAACTTGGCGGTTTCAAAGAACTCTGTACCATTTACACAGTAAGTGTGGACACTCAGACCTGTCACTCAGTTGAGTTTGGGGAATAAGGACCAAAATAGAAAATGTGCAATTTGGGCAGAGGCTCAAATCCTGTCGATCTGTTACAGAAAAGGGGGGGGGGGGGATCTGGATACAGAAGTGAGCAGTCAGGGGTGAACAGCAGGTGGCAAAACAGATTGCCAAATTCACAAATAACAACCATGATGTGCCTTTTGAGTCGCTGTGGTTGCACAACCTATCAGAGTACTTACAAAACACAGGGCTTCAAAAATAACTATTATAGTGGCTTTTTGTTGCACTTAAATGAGGTTAATCAATAAATCAGTCGGAACCAAACCTGAGTTGAGACCAGTGGTGGACAAAGTATTAAACTCTAGGACTTAAGTCAAAGTATTTATACCAATGGTCACATTTTACACAACTACAAGTAAAAGTTGCTCAATCAAAAGTTTACTCGTACTGAAGTTTTTGAAAATGCTCAAGTATTCAAAAGTACATGAATTAAAAAAAACATTTTCTAATTTCAGTACATTGGTGTATTGTTTTTAGTGATTTTACAGAATCTTGTAACGCTGAAACCACCTGATAATGTATTGATGTAGAACTCTGCTACCACAAATAATATCTTCCCTGCATGTTACATGTCTGTGGAAAGTCATGGAAATCCCTCAGATGATGCACCTTTAGTCTTTTTTGCTCAGCTTTAGTATTCATACAGCACAATGGGTTTGTGTGTACAAGTGCACATGTCAACAGCAACAACTTCACACAGGAGAGGAAACAGTAAGACTGATAACTGAAAGTTCTGTCATACTTTACATATAAGTTTACAAAACAATGAATGTTCTGCACAGATTAATCTAGAATAATACCTGAATCCACAACTGGCCGGCTGCAATTCAGGAAAGAAAAACAGCAACAGCGGATTACAAAGCTGAGCCAAAAGGAACAAGTAAGGAAAAGCTTGTGGAGTCGAAAGTACAAGATTTGTCTTTTAAATGTAGTAGAGTGAAAGTCAAAAGTTCCCAAAACCACAAATACTCAAGTAAAGATTATCGGAAAATGTGCTTAAGTACAGTATTCAAGTAAATGTACTCTGTTACTGTCCACCACTGGTTGAGACTAGTCAAACTAACGACACGCTGTTTCACTTGAGCTTTTTCCACACTGAGCATCCATCACACGACAAATACAACGTGATGGAAAATCAACCAAAAAAGGCTCAGTCGTGTCATCTGGACCAGATTCTTTAAGTGAGAAACATTTTGTACCCCCATCCGGAGGACTTCCTCAGTCTGAGGCCCACCAACCACATCTGCCCCATAAGTAGCCTTCACTGCAGTTTCAAGCCAACCTCCTGTTGGATTCTAAGAAGCTGGCTTTTAACACATGCAAAACACACCCACACAAAACAATCAATCATCATGTACAACAACCAAATGTTTTAGGCCAGATGGTCGACTTGCTACTCACAAAAACATCCTGAGGACATCCAAGGCCAAAAGTGGTTCAGGAAACAATTTGTATAATCTCAATCTTCCAGGTAGTTAACAACAAAAAAGGTGAAATTATGTCATCAATTGTGTCTTTAAGTGAGAAATGTTTTGCCATAGCCTATCTTGAGGACTTTGTCAGTCTGCGGCCTGCCAACCTTGAGGACCTTGGTTGTCCTCAGGCTGTATCTGTTGCAAGTTGGCCATCTGACCTAAACAATTTGATTGTTGTACATGATGATTGATTGTTTTGGATGAGTGTTTTTGCCTGTGTTAATTCTGAGATTCCAACAGGAAGTTGGCTTGAAACACAGCAGGGAAGTCTACCTATGGGACAGATGTGGCTGGCAGGCCACAGGCTGACGAAGTCCTCTGGATGGGGGACGAAACGTTTCTTACTTTAAGAAAGACACAGTTTGACTTTTTTTTGTTGTTGTCATTATCTGGATGATTGAGCTTACAAACCTTTTATTTATTTATTTATTTATTTTTTGGACAGAAAATTAGTCTGTGATCTGGCTTTTTGTAGATTTCTGTGAAATCTGGAAGTCAGAGTTATAAAATTGTTCCTGAGCTTCAAACAAAGAATGCCATCGCTCATCATGACTTCCTTTGCAGAGAACAAAAAGTCTGGGTTCCTAAGTCAAGTTCTGCAGATTTGCTCTCTGTCTGCTGATACGTTCAAAGCCTGCTGTTCTCATTAAGCTGCAAACTTGTTCTCGGTGTTGTCTTTATATTATTATCACCTGACGTCCACCTCTTATTTGATGACTGGCTCTCAGTCCCTTCAGTGTACTTGCTGCTCTCCTGGTTACCTGCCTGATTAATATTTGGTCTTCTCACTGCAGCTTTCATTCTTACTCCCAAGGACTTTCTTAAAGTTTGTGTTTTGTGCCACTTCATCTCTTCTATTTTTTGTCGTCCTCCCCATGAACCTGAAATCCATCACAGGAAATGTCTCGATTGCCTCAGTTCCAAAGATTCAGCTTAAAAAGAGGTGTTATACTGAAGGAAACATGAGCTCTGGTTTCTTGCAGAAGCTGTTTTTGACACTCACTGACGTGTAAAATATTAAGATGGGTTGCTGATTTCTTTTCTAACACCAGTGCTGTCTTAAATGCTTGAATGGGACTAAAAGATAATAGGATAATGCAAACATGAAGACAACTGAAATGGCAAGCTTGTTCTTTATCTGCATTTTGGAACTTGCCTGTTCCATAATTTTACTTTTAATCAACACATTTTATTATTATCCCATATGTCCTGTGCTTTTGTGCTAATTACTGTGCACATATTTTAGCAGATGTGTTTTGTTTTAGCTCATATTATATATCCTAATCAATGACAATGCAGTAATTTCGAATCTGATATTTAACAGTTAAACTTTACATTGAATCCTTTGAGCTATTGCAAATATTTCAGCATTATCATTCGTTTACCGTAACAGAAACTTTATTCATTTAATTCATTCAACCTTTATTTAAACAGATAAGTCACATTTATCACAGTCACCTGAAATAATGAAGACAAGATGTTTTGTTGGCAACATTTATTTTAAACTGCTGAAAAAATATGCAGGGAAAAAATATTGCTATGTCCATGCAAACATTCACATGAAGACTTGGCAGATGTTTTTATGCAGACTGTGTTTCCTATCAACTACAGACCACCGAGCTACCACAGCACTCTGTGTGGAGCAGAGAGCTGCCATCCAGGGACTCAGGGGAGCAGATGGTGGGGGTTTAGGGCCTTGCTCAAGGGCACAGAGTGGGAAAATGAGGATGGAAGCAGGTGTGGATGCTTCCCCTTTCCCACTCACATTTTTGATGTTGTCTGGGGGATCAAACCGGTGACCTTCCGATCACAGGCTTGCCTTCTTGAACCTTTACACCACCACTCCACATAAGAAAACATGAAAAAAAAAAAAAAAACTATACAGACTGGTGGAAACAATAAGCTTAGATGCTCAAAACTGACGTTACAACATTTTACATATGGCCCAGAAAATGGCCAAAAACAAATCTGGAGGAAGTAGGGGTGTGGGGGGTGCTGTAGCACCATTTGATGGATGCCAGAGGATAATTAAAAAAAAATGAAATAAAAACCTTTTTTATTTAATCTTTAGTTTTTTTTTTTTTGCCTCTCTACTTTCATAAAGATTTGTAAATGTAAATTACAGTATTTTAAAGGTATTCTGAAATTTCTTAACTGTTTAAAATGCTTTCAATTAATCGTTTTTACTGCTGAAACAAATAATTTGGACAGCAGGCTTTTCAATAAATCCCCCTCTACAGTCACACAGTGGGGGAGTGGTGGCACAGAGTAGTTTCATTCTCTTGGGCTTCCTGTTGTCATAAAAAAGGTTAGATTGAATCATAAACTTACCTGCCTGCTTGACAAAGAATCTAAAAAAACAAACAAACAAACAAAAAAACAATAATATTCTTTTTTTTGTGTATCTTAATAAATACTTTGTATCTTAGGTGAACAAATCTATATTCTATGTCTTGATTTGACTAAAAAAATTATTTATTTTCATTGTTCTGAAATAATTCATATAATGTCAAGTAAAAAAAATGTGTTTTATTTTTGTTATCATTATAATATTTAGAATATTTTGGCTGTCGCAGAAAGCATTTTAAAACAAAAAAAACTTTATTTCTTCTTTATAGATATAAGTGCATTGCAACACAGCCACGTGATTTGTCTCAAACGCCCCCACCCCCCCCTCCCCACCATCATCCCCCCACATGTCACCATTTTCCTTTTATCAACCTGCTGCAGAGAGAACCTGACGGCAACAGGGAACGTCAAAGGAAAAGGAGAAATAAGGAGTGATGGAGGAAGGAGCAGCCAAAGAGAATAAAAAGGCGAGTCTAATAATCAGCTGGAGACAGGTGAGGCGAGAAACTAAAAAACAAGAAGGCAAATCAAACAAAAGGTTAAAATGAAGAGGAATGAAAGAGAAAGAGACAAAACTTTTTAAGAAGTCAAACATGTAAAAGACAGACGAGCTGAAAGTTATGAACATTTCAATAGTTTTCTCACTCGACCTGTCAATCTGTGTGTTTTTAATAGGAATGCTCAGCTGTAGGTGGTTTCCTACTTTGTCCGCACAACATTGTCAAAGCTTGATTCTTGTTCTTGTCATTTGGGCAGTCAGTGTGTGTGTGTGTGGGGGGGGGGGGGGGGGGGAATGATTGACTTTCTATTGGTGCCAGTTAAACAGCTTGACGCATCCTTATTTTTACTCTTTTGAATGATAAACTGTTTGGTTGTAACATGAGAAAAGACAAAGTCTCATATGTGTTAGGATTAGTTCTGAGATCATTTGAGAGTTTAGTGTTTTTTATTTTTATTTATTTATTATTTTTTTAAGGGAAAAACAAGCCCTATAGCTAAGAGTCATTTTACTTTGTGTGCAAAATCCTTGCTTAAACCTTGAGCATTAGTTGTTGGAATCAACCAGATTGATCTGTTAGTAAAATATAATATAATAATATAAATATATCATGAATGACAGGTCAGACTTTAATGAAATTTGCATTTGATATAAATTTACAAGTGAATAACTTTTGGAAATACTCTAATTCAAGATGGCTGCCACAGCTAATCAACATTAGCCAACAAGAAACTGACTGTACCATGTTTACAGTACTTTTCGCTATACACGTTGCACCGCCGTACGTCTCATCCGTTCAAATATGTCTAATAAAGTGGGGGAAAAACATTAATGTCACTTTGCTGTATAATGGCATCTATTATGCATCACCGCTGACACGTCACGTTTGTTATGCGTCATCACTGACCACCTGGAAATGTGGACCAGTGTTGTGGCAAAAATCAATTGGCTGCCAAATGACGGTCGCAGGAGCGTGCACGGGAGGGCTTTAACAAGAACTTAACCAGATTAACTCTTAAAAACAGTGATTTGTTTGCTCAAAATTACTTGATTATCTTATTATCATAAATTCAAAAATGAATTTGCGGCTGTGGGAGCGCCCAGAGGGAGGACTCGCTATGCCTTTCTTCAGAATACTTAAAAACAATTAAGGTGTGTCTCAGTTGACCTTTTCCTTAATAAATGCACTTCAATGGTCAAATCAGCTGCATTCCACCTGTGCAGTGCAGTAAAATGCAGCTGATTTAATGTTTGTTCCAGAAGTTCCGGAGCGAGACAAAGGTGACCCTGTATGGCAAGCTAGGTATCTCATTAATAGCCACTTTTACTTATTAATGAGACATTTGGCTTGCCATATTATTGAGGGCCCTCTAGTGGATGAAAATGGTAGTGTTCAATATTTTTCATGCCAGAATGATTGAAATCATCAGATCTCAGCCAAAAATAGGGTTATAAATACGGAAAGAAAAACAAATTACGTCGCTTTATCATATAAGTTGCAGGGCATGCTAATTTATGCAAAAAGGTGTGATTTATATGTCAAAAAATACGGTAGCTGTACAGATAGGCAAAAATTTGACGTGTAGCTAAGAATCGTTCATAATATGTACTCTGAGACTGACATTTTGTAGTATAGTATGAGATTGTAAAAAATATTATTTTGAAGGTTTGACAAAAGTGGCTAATGTCCTGCCATTTCTCATGTTTTCAGTCAGCGGGTGATATTCATTCTTTTAAGGAATGCTAGACCTTCTGTTTAATATACATTCTTCCAAGTTTTAATTTGTTTCTTTTTAACTATGTGCTACAGCTGACCAAACAAAGCTGCATCTTGCAACAGCTGTTCTGAGTTTTTGCACCTGGAGTATCAACACAAAAATATGGCGCCTTTTGAGTTTTGTCAGAATCGGATCACTGACTTCAGAGCTTACACGTTTGATTGTGAGACAGATACAGCTGGATGCATCCAACGTGGACAGATGGGAACATGGACAAATCGATGGATGAGAGAAACATATGAAGGGAAAAACTGGTAGGGTGAGGAAGGTAGTGTAGCAGAAACAGTGATGAATTTATGGTTTTCGAAGCAGTTACAGAAAGATGTCACCTCTTTGCAAAGAAATAGTTCTGTTAGCAAACTGTACCTAGTAAAAGTGCAGTTTTCTTTGAATACAAGAGAATCAGCAATGTTAAGACTCTTACAAGACATACAAACAGAAAATTAAGACAGGAACACTAACAAAACAAAAACAGAAGCAGAACATTATACAGTATTTGATAGTCAAGGATAATAACAGTTCCAACAAAGTTTAACCACATCCACTGTCCAAAACATACAAAACTGTACTAATTAATAAGCTACTGCTTCTACTTTGAATTTTTATGTGGGTCATTTTCTTTGTGCACATTGCAGCATTCTAAGTTTTTAAGATGCCAAAACAGATACTAAATAATATTAAAGTAATACTGTTTTTAACACTCACCTGCTCCATGTGCATTTTGAAAAACTCCCCCATTTTCTCCCGATGCATGCGTAGGTTTTCCCCAGACACTTCAGTTTCATCCCAAAGACCAAAAACATGCATGTTAGGCTACAACTCCAAATTCACACTATGGGAGAGTGTAAAGGGTTGTCTCTTTGTATTTACGTGCCCCTGTGATGGACTGGCACACGGTCCAGGGTGCGCCCCACCTCTCACCCACCTTTGGAGAAAGGCACTAACTCTAAAAACACCCAAATTTTCTGAGCTTTCACTTTCATCATGGCCACACAGGGCAAGTTCAAATGCACCACAGAACTTGACACAGTCTATTATTTTTGATAGAATGTGCCTGTTTTTGTCAACCTCCTCATTGTGCTTACAGATTCCTACCCTGTAGCCTTCATCAAGCTGAGATGAAATGTTTATTTTTCCAAATATTGCTAGTTGCAGTGAATTTTCCATGTGGAGCCCAGATTGTTCATGCTTCTTTGCCTTTCCCCCCAAAAAAATGCTTTAAATTAGTCATACCTGTCTTAATCCATGCTGGGTCAGATCCTGATGTTTGAAAAAAGAGGCAGAGAAAGCAGAATAAAGCATTAGCCTCGTTACATGAAGTTAGCCAAACCTTGTCGCTAAACCAGGTCCTGGAAAAAGACAGAGTACTGTCTCCCTCTGTCTTTGGGCTGCTGATTAATTGTGATGAGGCCCACTGCGGGAGGGTAGTGATATGCAGTTCAAGCTGCATTCAGCTCTGGGCGCAGGAGAGGTGCGCCACAGAATGGTCCTTTCTCTAGTCTTGAAGAGGAGATAACTGTGCATGTACAGCTTTTAACGAAAGTCTATGGACAAAGATTTTTGTGCCCCAGGGCGGATATACATCACCAAACAGACAATGTCGTTGAATGAAACAACTTTTCTCATCATTAACTATAAAATGTTTATTTTACACAACAGCAACAAAATATACCATAAATATATTTCAAAATATATATATTTTTTATTATCATTATTATTTTTGTTAATGTCTTATTCAAGGTAATGTGGTGAGTGATGAGTGGTGGGGCAGCTCCCTTGCGTCCTCTATTGGCCAGCCGTCACTGCCTACTCTTTTCTCCATGCTCTGTGCTGTATGACTGATGTCACGGCTGCAAAGGTACTAACTATTAACTGTTTGACTAAACATCACTTCAGAAATGACCAGACTATTCATTTAATCCTGTTCCGGATTGTGGAGCTGGAGCTTATCTCTAGTTGTCAATGACTGAGGCAGGGTACACTCTGGAAAGGTTGCTGGTCCATCACAAGGATAACGCAGAGAAGTGAGACAAACTACCATTCATGCACACCTTGGTTCAAATTTAGTCCTTATTTAACCTAACACTGAAAATTTTGGAGATTGTCAAAATAAAAAGCCTGAGTATCCAATGATTCTTCAGCCAGAGGGGCTCACCTTTACAGTGTGTGACTTTTTAACTTGCAACATCTGCTCTTGTTCAGTTTCATTGAGGAAAACTTGTTTAAAACAATTTTTTAAGGACATTTATTTTCAAATTGGAAGAATAATCTGGTTGTCAAACACAAGTCCAGTCTGGAAGCAAACAGATGGTTCCATGTTCCAAAACCTGAGCCTTTAATACATGTTGGAGATTTACAATGTGCACATCCACAAAGTTTTTCTAAGATAAACGTGGAGAGTCTTTATCCGTGCCTTGCTATACACGGCATGCTTGTAGAAGTGAGCGGTACATGAATATAAAGTAAATATTTATGATTTTAGGACTTAAATGAGAAGATTTACTTGAGCTTTTTAACTTGAAGTCTAGAAGTTCTCAAGAAGCCGGCAAAAGTTAGTTTCTCAAGAAAGTTTAGATTGATCCGTTTATTTATTTACTTAAACTCAAGTGAAACTTCACACAGAAAAGGCCTGCGAATAAAATCTTTGACGGCTGGCTGTAAAATTGCGCAAACAACTGCGGTATGTGAGCATGCAACCAAAGTGAGATCATTCGAATAAACTTCAAACAAAATGCAAATGAGCAAAATGATTTTGTTTCACTCTAAATAACAAACAAACACAGTTAAATAGTTAATTTATATAACCTCTACTTCTTACAGGCACTTTTAGTACGTCAATGATTTTGTTCGTTAGGATGATTATTTTTTTCCCACGGTTTTGTTCATTATCTGCATTGATTTGTGTCCTTGATTGAGCGAATGCGTTCACAGACAGATATAACTGGTAAAAATGAAAAATGGAAGGGGGGTTTATTATTTACACAAACCGTCTCGAAGCGTAACTTCCTCCTCCGGTTTATCAGGGTCAGTGGATTACGCAGGGATAGAGTGTTTGTCCCGAACACTTTCCCATACGTACACACACAGAAACATAATCTTTATCAGAAGAACTGGATTATACAGGGATAAGGACTGACTCTGGATATTGACCCACTGACTAAACACACACACACATTTACACATCCAGCCTGTGCACCAGCACAAACACCATCAGTTTATTCATTCAGTATGAGGACAGGTAAGTTTTCTTTCAAAATACTCATTACTGTAATATCAGCAGCTCAAAGTAGCACTTTGGAGTTAAGAAAAAGTTTGAAATACTGTACTTGGAAATCTACTTCTTAATTACTTGCTTCTTTAGTAACACATTTTTCTCCTAAATGAAACTTAATATGACGGAATGGGTCTGTGCCAGGTAAGTACAGGTGTGTCTACATAGATCCATACACATGCATAAAACTGCATGGAGTTTAGTAATGAATCCATGTAGATGGAATAAAAGTAGCTCGGTCTGAGCTGTAAAATGGATAAAATTAAATCTCTGCAGTTTGTGAGCACCTGATCTGTCTGGCATGTGAGATCCACGTCTGTAATCCCAGTTTGCATTATTTTCTTCTGCTTTGTCAACCTGCTACCTGAATTCTGGTTCTGTGCCCAGACTCCTGTTTGTCAAAATTAAATAAGTCTCACTTTGTCTGTTTTGTAACTGTTTTTGTATTTTGGTCCATTTCAGAACAGGAACCTCAACAGTTCAGATACAACATTAACACAAAAGTCTGTTTCAACTTTCATGTGACATAGCAGAGCTAAACACTATATTTCCACAGGGACATGCACATACTGTACACGTTTGTCTTTTGCTGCCAAGATTTTTGTGATAAGCTCTTTTTTTTTTTCAAATTAATCTCACAAACACACACATTTACATCAAACAATACAAATTTTAGTTCACTGCTGCATCTGTAAGGCTGGGAAATTATTCTAAAACTAAATATGGCAACATATTTATCTATCAAGTTCACTGTGGGAAGATCTTCACCTTGGCTTGAGGATCAATTTTAATTCCATCTGAGATATAAGAGCAAAAAAACTCCCACCTGAAAATGTTTCCTATCCTAATCAGTCTCCTACAAGAGCATATGTGCCAGGATCTGGATTTTTATTTTTGTAATGATTGCAGCTATACTGTATGCAGATTCAAGGACTGAAGCAAACAGATACAAGGACTCAAATATGGTTTACAGTGTTTATTTACAAAGTAAGGGCTGTCATCAAATGTACAAGGGAAGGAGCTGGAAATGGTAGTGATTGGAGTCAGCTGTGGGGAAGGGTGACTCAATGGTTCCAGTCAGGAGGCAGGAAGGCAGCTAAGAAGACACAGCAGACATCCAGGAAACAGGAGGATGTCGGCGAGAACACTTCTTCTTCTTCTTTCTTCTTCTTTCAGTTTATTGGCGGATTGCAAGCAACGTTCAGGTGCATACCGCCACCTACTGAGCAAGAGTGTGTAGCTCATGGCCTCCTTTCCCTATATTCTATGCATAATATTAATGTTATGTAAATACAGAAACAACGCTTTTCTAACAACATTTATCTTATCCTTCAGCACTCCTTTCTTCAGTTGTCTATCCTTTCAGTACATTTTCACCAGTTTGCCACGCCCACTCTCACCTGTTACCAATTGTCATTCATCCCAGGTGTTCCCACTTTCCTCGTTTACTTCAGCCTTCATATTCTTGCAGTCTTCTTTCCTCCAGCAGTCTCACATTACTGGTCTTCTGACCAGCTTATGGGGCTTCTTTTCTCAGTTGAGTTTCATCCATGGTTCCCTATCATGTTTATTTTTGTAGTGTTGCCACAATAGTGTTTTTGATTCATAAATGTGTATAATTTGAGTTTGAGCCCTTTTAGTTCTGTTTGCATTCTCAGTCCAAAAATCCCCTGAAAACTTAACAAACAGTAACACACGAGGAAAGGACAAAAAAAATGTAAAATGTTAATGGGCCCTCTTTAAACGGACTTCACTGGTAAATCTAAAAAAGTTAAAGTCAGGTCCTCTGGATGTGCTCAGAAACGTTTCTACATTATTTTTTTTTTAACCCATCCAAAGGACCTGACTTAACTTTTTTTTGTTTTATATATATATTTTTTTTCTACCTGGATTATTGAGCATGCATCAGGATGTTTTGATTCACTGGTAAGCCATTTCTGGTAAAAATTAAATCTCAACACTACCTGTACTGGGAGCAATTTTTGATGTTTTTTTTATTTTTTTTTTTTAATTTTTCTTTTTCTTTCATTAATAGCTGGGAGGTGTGGCAGGTTCATAGGGACAGGTGGGCCACAGTCCCACAAAAAGAGAGGTAAAAAAAAAAAAAAAAACACAAAGTACTGTAGTTAAATTAGCTTGTGTATGTTTTGTTCTGATTTTCTTTCTTTTTTTTGTAAGATGTATTCTTTGAGGTTCTCATAGCAAATACATTAGCATCTGTTAATTACAGCAGAGAAAAGAAACCCCCACTTTTCTTTTTCCCCCTCCCAACATGAACAATTTCAATAGAACAGCTAAACACACAACAGGTTCTACAATAACCAAAAAGCATAATATAACCCCAAAACACACAGATAATGAGGCACTGTGTCATCTCCTATGAAATTGTAAAGTTGGTGCCTGTGAGATCTAGTCTGTCTAGGAGTGGTTTCCACATCTTAACAAATCTCTCGCTGTCATCCTGTACGGTGTAGGTCATTTTTTTCCAGTGAAAGTATTCTCAGAAGATCCTTATACCAGTCACTCAATGTGGGGGCTTCCTGTAATATCCAGAAGTTGAGGATGACCTTCCTTACAGCATGTAGACTTATCAATTTAGTGTTCTGGGTGTTCTTTGCACTGTCCACTTTAGCTCCCAAAATACAGTGAAGGGGCGATAAATCTAGGTCATACCCAATCAAAGAGGTCACCTCAACCTGTACCTCACCTCAAAACTTCTCGATCTTTACAAATTTCCAAAACATATGTGTGTACGTGCCAGGCTCGAGATTACATTTACTACAGACAAAAATCCCAGCCCGAGCCTGCCCTTCAGTATCAGCATGATATGAAGCCTGTGTGTCTCTGTTCGCATTACACGTCAACATATTGTGTGTGTTTCTCAAGATTGATGCCCAGGTGTCATCCTCCATATGACAATCCAAATCCATTTGCCATTGTCTCCATATATAATTAAACGAACATTCTAGATTTGACCCAAGTTTCACATATAT
>JARVGQ010001777.1:8906743-8919192 GCA_031762355.1 Hypsolebias martinsi | reverse complement strand
AAAGAAACCATCCAGATGACGTGACTGAACCTTGTTGTGCTTAACCTCCTAAGACCTGGACTCTTGCGGATGTGAATGCCAGGTTGTCCACATGTGGATGCCAGGTCCTAGGAGGTTAAAGTCATTTACAAGATCTGACCAAACCAGCTGTAACTCTGTTCCTTTTCAGCATTAAAACATGTTAGTTCAAATCTTTGGCATAAGAGTACGGTTCATATGTATTCCTCCACAAAGTGCTGTCTTTAATGTTTAACATAAAGTCTGCCTTGTAGCAGTGCAGGACACAGTGTACGGTAATGGGAAATAAATGGATGCATAAGCAGAATTGTTTACAGCTGCTTCAACAAAAAAATGAAAGCAGCCCAAGTTGTGTGTCTCCTAAGCCTAATCTTAGTTTTTCTTAGCTGGGCTGATTTCCCGCTAACTCTCAAACACAAGTACCCGCTGTGTCCCAGAGCTACTTTTTCTAGGAGTACACATCCACAGACACACACCAGCCAAAATGTCCCGTCCCAGGAGGCTTTGTTTCCTGTAGAGTGGGATTACACAAGGCAGCCACCACACTTCTGTACAAACCTTTCCATCTCACTCACACACACGTTCAATTTCACTGAATATTCATGGCAAGCTGTTGCACTCCTGGTCCGAGTCCAAATCTGAGCAAGTTTCGGCCCATGTTTGTGTTCAAGATATGAATAAGAAGTAAATGGGTAAACTGTGGCTTTTGTTCTGCCTTTACCTTTTTTTTTTATTCATGCTCTACACATGAGCTTCATGCATGTTTAATCTAAAACTATGCACCCACAAACCTCCCAGCTCACTGTTTTATCTGTTTATTTTTTATATTTGCTCTTCCACAGTACTTTACCTGCTCTCTAAAGTGTTATTTTTTTTATCTATTAGTGTGTGTGTATTCTTGTTTTTTTTGTTATCTTTTTAGAATATTTTCAAGTTTAATGATCTATCTTGCCAAAACCGATACGCCTTATGGAAAACAAAGCCTGGTCTTAATACAATGACGTCATTTTCAGGTTAGGTGTTAGATTTAGGGTTAAAGGGTGAACTAAGTTTAGGCATGTGCACTAGTAATAGAGTCAGGGTCTTTTAGGCTACATAACTGAATGGAAGCCAATACAACATCCTAATGAGAATAGATATATAAGCTTGTTTGTGTGTTTGACATTTGATATGATGCTTTTCACTGAGTTAGTGTGTGTGCGTTTGAGATGTTTTGTGTGTCATGATAAGACCGTCCAGTTGGCTTCAGCTGGCAGTTTGCCTGTCGCAGCTGTAGCGGTTTACTGTCTCTTACCAGAGGATTATTGGCTCAGTTAAAGCCGAGCTAGCATCCTATTCAGCGGCAAACTTTTCACGACAGCAGGCAGATGACAGAGCAGTCTGTTTTACTACGGTAAACACTCTGTACAAAACAAAAGCATAAACTAAAGATAACTGTCAGTGAAGAGGTTTTACTATTGCTAACTTGTGTGATCTAAGAGAAGCACACAAAACTCTCATACAAAACTCTGATGCGACGATTGCTCTATGGTTTAAAATATACACACTGACACACTTTGTGAATATCAGTTACATAAATATTATTTTTTAATTGCAAACAAACAATATTGTTCAACTGTTTTGATCTGTTTAATGTATTTACTTATAAAATATGAAAATGACACCTTTACAAAAACTTATTGCCCAATTCACAAGCTGGCACAACTTAGCAGAATGCAATGAAACCACATTAGGCTACTAGTTATTCTATAAAAGCATTACCATTAAAAAAAAAAAAAAAAAAAGTAAAATGACTTTTTTGGTATCAGCTTTAAAATAATTTAAAAAGCCATTTTCTGTAAAGTGAGTTTTCTGTACATCTATGTATACGTAGAAAAAAAGAACAGAGTCAGTTATACGAAAACATACAGCATAACTTTAGTTGATATAATTTGTTCTTTCTCAAATTTGTTTGCATTTTACATGAATTAGAGTTAATATCAGACTTTTGGCACAAACTTATCAGTCAATATCATTGTAATGGTCCAAATGAAAAAATAAATCATCATAGGATCATTATTGACATTGTTTATTTATTAATCTTTATTTAACCAGGCAAATCCCATTGAGATCACAGATCTCTTCTGCACGGTAGCTCAGATGGTGGAGCTGTTGCCTCTCAGCAAGAAAGTCGCCAGACCAAAGTCCATCTGGAACCTTCTGGGTGGAGTTTGCATGTTCTCTCTATGCATGTGTTTTTTTTTTCTCCAGTTACTCCAGTTTCCTCCCACAGACCAAAAACATATATGTTAGACTGACTGGTAACTAACTGACCCCTAGGTGTGTGAGAGAGAGAGTGAATGGTTGTTTGTCTTATTTGTCTATGTGGCCCTGTGATGGACTTGCGACCTGTCCAGGGTGTCCCCTACCTCTCGCATAGTGACTGATGGAGATGGCACCAATGACCCCCGGAGCAAGTGGTTTTCCACAATGATGTTATACCCCACAATCACATATAAACTTCATAGTATCAAATCTAATAGCTACAATTTCTTCATTCCTTTTTATTCATTTCCTTAGAGGCTAATTTAATTCATAGGTGAATTTAAAACAGCCACACAGAAGAGTTAGATAGATAGCGCAACTGTACAATGTTCATATGTTGTATGCTAGGGTTGTAGGCTGACTCACTTCCTGTTTTTAAATCTTCTCTGAAGACTCATTTTTTTTCTCGTTGGCTTTTAACGCAGCTTGAAATGTTGGTTTTACTGTTTTTTAAGTTATTTATTTGATAGTTTTTACTGTTTGCTGTTTTGACTTGGTAGTTCATTACTTTTGGTATTTGTTGTACAGCACTTTGGCCAACGGTGTTGTTTTAAAGTGCTTTATAAATCAAGTTGTATTGTATTGTATTGTACTAATCCGTATGATATCATTAAAGTTACAGCAGTTAAGTAAACTCCAATTAGATGTACAAATATTTTATAATACTTCAGATTTTTGCCAGCGTATCTGATTTAATATCCCCACAGACATGCTAAGAACTTCACGCAAAGTCTGCATCTTTGGCATAATTTTGCTACGGTCAAATTTTATAATCCCTGAAACAACCGGAGTGGTCTACACTGTGATCTTTGTCTGGTTTTGAAGCACAAACTCTTACAGGTTTTTCATTTGTGTACTGTACATGTGTTCAGTGACAACTGTCAACCCACATAGTTCTTAATGAACTCTAGATTTCTTCTAGGAGAAACTTTATCAACCTGAAATTTTCACTATAAGCTGTCCGTCAAATCTTTGGCAGGTTTTTGCGTTTTAAAATCTTAAACAATTTGGCTGCTAGAAAGCTTTGGTTTGAAAAAGAAATACCTACTTCAAACTGACTTCATACCTTTTCAAACAGTTTTTAGTGTCTAAAAGCAATAAAAGGTACTTTATAAAAAACCAGGTGATGAAATATGCAGCCGGAGGAAAAAACTGAAGGCAACAGAACATCTGGTGGCTTGTACCTCAAGTTCTGTGACTGCCTGATGAGTCTCGACCAGACGCCACGGTAACGACAGACGCCAACACCTCGTTAGGCCCTCGTTAAGCTCGTCAAGGCCCCGCTCATTATGTTTCCAGGTAATGAGGCTGCTAGGAGGTGATTGAGCTGTGAGGAGATTTGGGAACATGTTGCATGGCTTGTAGTGACACCTGGTTTCATATGGCCTTAAACAGGGAGGACGACTGATTGTCATTCCTCTCTCTGACAGTTTAGGAGGTGTCATTGGAGGAGGATTCTTTCTGCATGGTCCAGTTTGTCTCTTTGTAGGCTCCAACCCCATGAGCACACAATTGAGGACAGATTTAGCCATAAATGACAACACTCGCTGAGTAAAAAGCAAAAGGTGGGAAAGTTTAACAGCAGCTTTAGAGACTCATTTTTATCTTATATTTAAATTGTTCATGCTGTCTTCAAGGTACTTTATTGTCACTCACATCACATGTGGTATACGAGGTGGAACGAATTTGTGTACACAGGATCCCAGTACATCCAACAATAGCAAAACTATTAATTGTAAAAGGAAACAGTAATAATGATCTAAGATATAAACTAAGAAATACAGTAAACTAAGAAATATACGCTAAACACTGATAGTGCAAAACAAAAAGCTAGGGAGTGAGTGCAATATTGTCGTTCTGCAATGCACTGTATGATAATTGTCATTGTAACACTATTCAAGGATATTGCTAGTTGATTTGCATTGATTTCGTTGCTGAGAAGCATTTGGTTCATAATTTTGTGGTGGTTTGTTGTGTTTTCTACATACACGCTTTTCCTCACAACATTGTCTTTTTGGGTCTTTGCTAGCTCTAAGGGCAAGGTGCATACCTTGCTAACCTGACATGTATAATTTTAGACCATAGGAGAAAAACAAAATTTCCAGAGAAAAGCTTCATAGGCCCTGGAAAGATTTTTGGAATTGCTATTTGGCTACGTTAAGCCAAAAAAAAAAACTACACCCAAAAGACACTCCTTGTCTAGCTGAATGTGCTCTCATCAGTTGTGAAACAAATTATGCCAGCATATGGAAATATACCATAATGTTCACTATAACCCAACTTAGGCCATCAAGAATTAGAATTTTCCGCCAAATGGCAGAAAACTGATATTTCAAATAGTTTTGTTTGTCCGTTTTTGTCTGTTTTACACCAACAAACAGTTTTAACGTTTTTGTTGGCATTTAATGTGTATCTAAATGTATTTCTCTGTGTGCATGCCTGCATGTGTGTGAGTGAAGCTGAACAAATAAAGCTAGTTTCCCCTTTGATTGTGTTCACAGTGTCAAGCACTCAGTCTGTAATTAGCACACAGACGACCATCTGTCCAAACAGCCAGCTCAAAACAATTCCTGTCCTGCTTACTTTTGCTGCTATCGCAGCATCCATTCATAGTGAACTCACTCTTATTTGCTGGCTCTTTTCTCCATCTGCCTGTCTGCCTCCATACCATCATTTCACTGTCTCCATGTCGTTCTACTTTGTTTGTTCACTTTCTAATTCCATTTGTCTGTCTGCTTGTGATTTTTCTCATTTTCCATCTTTCTTGGGTGATAGAAAATCTGACATGGTTATCGTAAATGCCGAACCAAGACTTACCAAGGCTATTGTGCCCGCGTTTTGGTCAGTGTGCTCCAGTTAAGAAAATGTTTTTGACATGAAAATGGGAGCCTAAAATCAGTTTGAGCTTTCATTTTTAATCAATAATTGTATCTATTGGTGTTTTCAAATTTCATCCATCCATCATCTTTACCCGCTTCTTCCTTTCTGGGTCACGGGGGCCACAGGTGCTCATATCCAGCAGTCACTGTGCGAGAGGCAGGGGACACCCTGGACAGGTCCAGTCCATCACTGGGACACATAGAGACAAATGAGACAAACAACCATTCACTCTCTCACTCACACCTAGAGACAATTTAGAGTTACCAATCGGTCTAACATGCATGTTTTTGGTGTGTGGGAGAAACCGGAGAAAACCCACGCATGCACAGAAAGAACATGCAGACTCCACACAGAAAGGCTCCTGGCTGGGATTTGATCTGGCAACCTTCTCACTAAGACGTAAAGGTTCTACCAACTGAGCCAGCATGTCGTCCATAATCAATTTTTTTCCCTATATAAATTATCAACCAGTTCAATCATTCAAAGTTTGATGTGTGAAAAAAGTATAAACCAATAAACACACAATTAATGCATTTAAAATGGAGTCACATCCAATGTTTATTCCACAAAATGAATGAAAAATAATTGGAAAATGTTTCCAGCACTGTGCTACTTTTATTTTGAAGGCCATCACATTCATTTAGTCTTTCAGTTTTTTTTAAATTTATTTATAGATTTATTTTTATTATTACTTTTTTTTTTTGCTGATCTGGAATTAGTGCTTTCTACGAGTCCAAACTACAGAACAATCTCTTAGCCTTTTCATCGGAGTCCTTGTGTGTGTCGTCTACTCCCCGGTGCTTTTATGTTGCAGAGTTATTTTTGGTCTGAGCTGGAATGAGCCAAGTGCCTAAGGAATTGCATTTATCCTGCTATTCCTGTCCAGTTATGTTCAGGTAATAAATATACTGAGGTAATGTACGATTGTGTTACTTGTATTTCAGAAATATTATTTTAAATATATATTTTTTTTAATTTGGCAAATGGTCTTGTACCATATATTGTTTACCTAAAAACAAACTAATATGCAAGACATGAAAAGATTTGCTTCAGATTAACCGATGTAAAAAATATGAACTTTCAGTAGACTTTTAAAATGCTCTGAGGCCAGAGTAATTCTGATTTGAATTGGTAAATTGTTCCATAGAGTGTTTCTGAGTTTGGTTTGTGTTGGTTATTTCATCCATTTGTCACACCTTCTTTATCCTTTTTAAAGCTGCCGTGGGACTGCTGCCTATCTCAGTTGTCACCAGGAGAGAAGTGGAGTGCATCCTGGACAGGCCACCAGTCCGGCACAGAGATGCACTGCACAGTGCAGGGTGCATGCTCACTCCCCAGGCCAATATACAATCACCATCTTATATAATGTGCAACATTTTTTTTTTGAACTGTGGAAAAATCCAACGTAAGCAGTGATACGTCTCATGGTAAAGTTTGGACGAACAAAAACTCAAACCAGAGACCTTCTTGTCGCAGAGATCGCTACTGGACAACTTTATTTCTTCAACATTTACTTGTTTCCACTAAAAGGACTTTACATGATGTTCCAATCTGAGAAATGCTGAGCAATGCAAACATTAGGTAACATGTTGATTGCTGATAACTGCACAGAAGATTGGTTTAACAAAAACTAATGTTTTTAACATGATTTGAGCAAATCTCTTCATTTTCTTCTGCTTTGTCATCAGTGGCTGTTCTAAAACCTACATAGGGTTTTAATTATCTCAACATTTAAAGAGAAGTCAAAGTGTCCAACATGCACCATAAACAATACAGTTGGAAAGTTATTAGACTGGGTTTTTGGAACCACCACCGTCTTTGACCATTTAGTGTTTAACTTTTGTTGCCTCTTCAAATAAATTGTAAATTTATTTATAAAGGTTAAAAAAACTGCAACATTCTTCTGCTCTAGATTGACGGGTCGAAAACAAGTTTTGCCCCAATTATAAACTGAATCGTATGACGATATTAAAAACTCGTTTTTAATTGACAACCTTCCTCAAACGTCACATTGATTAAAAGTGTTTCAACTGAATGTTTTGCTGAGCTTCACCTGTTCTGCATCATTGAGCTAAACCTGATCTCAGCCACAGTAGACGACGATTTCACTAGAATACTCAATGAAAAAAAAAAAAACACTACCTGTTTACTGCTAAAGGGCAGACAGACACAGTTAGCAACCAGCTGGCGAACACCGTGGAGCATTTGGCAGCTAAAGAGCCAGATATGTTACCTTGTGATTAGATGAGACAAACAGAATCAAGGCTTGCAGTGAATAGTAATGCTTCGTCATATATGGTTGCTAACAAACATAGAATTCTCAAGTGATCAAAATGTGTTCTTTAAAAGGATTAGCATCAATTACAAATAATCTTGCAATAAATGCTCTCTAGTTATTCTGACAACTTTAAAAAGCAAGAAAACTGGTAAAAACCTGCAAACATTCTTGCTTACTAAGCAAACAAACAAACAAACAAAAAAAAAAAAAGCTTGATGCCAGTGCATTAGGTACTATATATATTCATATTCCAGTTGTGCAGAATGTTATCTCACAGTGTTTACTGAGGTTTTGCAGCAATAAAACAGTGTTTGTTATTATTGGAAAACAAAACTGCTTAAATGAAAAGCATAAAATGTGAATTAATTCACTCCTGATAGAAATATCTTGATACATGCTCAATACTCCAGGTAGAAAAATCTAAAAAAAAGTTAAGTCTGGTCCTCTGGACAGAAAGGATAATATATTACAGAAGGATACTGTTGCAGATATTAATGGCAACCTTTGTTTTGCATCACAAACAAGCCAACAAATCCAAGCACACACCAACACATTCAGACTGACACATTAGCTCACAAGGGAAATGATCCAATATGACAATATCCTTAATTCAAAGTGTTGAGGCCAAATTGTCTTAGCTGTGTGTGTGTGTGTGTGTGTGTGTGTGTGTTCCTATGGGAGACAATCACAGGGAAATGAGTGTAATTAAGTTGCCAGTTGTGGTGTGCTTCTGTTGAGAATTAATATTTACCCTCTAAGTGTGTGTGTGTGTGTGCATGTGTGTGTGTGTGTTTAAAAACTGATTAGCATCCTCCCAATGAGTCACCTCCCTCCCCCTCTCAGGTGACAAACACCAAGGCCTCCTGGGTAATCTGCCCGGCAAATTGGATGTTTGTTTGAACTGCCATCCAGCTCAGGACACTGAGTGTTTACTTGTTCCGATGGCTGAAAGTTATCCAAGTGAGTGTGTGCACCTGAGACAGTCTGAAACATGGTGTGTGTTCCTCTCTGTTTGATTTCATTTCATTTTATTTAGGAAAATGTTAAATATCTCAATTTAATTAGACATTTTCTGACAGACAAATCGAACTTTTGGTGAATGAATTAAACAATCACAATTAATATTTATATAAAGATTCTTTATTTTCTTTTTTTTTAACACAGACTAAAATTTTAGCACTGTACTGTAAGTTGATACATATTAGTTAGCATAATTAGATTTTTTTAACCCAGTTTTTAAATTAATAAAGATAGTAAAAAAAAAAAAAGAATAAGCACTTTGCATGTACATTTACTACCTTCTTAAATTGTTGGCAAATTTGCAATTATAGTTTTTTTTTTAAATTTATTTATAAAAGTCAAATCCTAACATGCTTTCAAACTCATAAAACATTAATATATCCTGAACTATAACAAAAGGTGCATTATAAAAACTAGTACCGTAGTTTTCCAGATATCCTGAAAGCAATTCTGAAATGCGGGTCCACATTCAGTATAAACAAAACACTATGCTGAATCCATCTAAACACAAAAAATATAAATAAATAAATAAATAAATAAATATGGACAGTTGAGTCACCTCGTTAATCTGTATTAGGCTGACTGTAGTCTGTGCATTTAAATAAATATGGCGGAACAGCGTCTCAGAGAAACTGCTAGTGGGGAAAAAAAAAAAAAAACACAAAAAAAACAGGGACTCTGCTGCTATAGGACTAAAAAAAGTGAGAAAATCCAACTGTCAAGAACATTTTTTCAGGATCAAAAAGGCTGGTAGAGAAACATAAAATCAGAGTTCAGCATTCAAACAAGAACAGCTTTTGCAGAACTTCTAATGGATGGCTAAATAGATTTTTTGACCTGCTAGCTGGTTCTGTAGGTCAACAAACACATGCCATTTAGTTGCCATCCATTTACAAATCCTGTCTGAAATTTTTCAATTGAGCTATTCATATTAGAGAAAAATGTGCAAAGTTTATTAGGGTACTTTGTGATTGATTTATTTGGCGTTTGTGGGTGTAGTTTTCATGATGTTGTCATGAGTGCATTTTTACTAATCTGACTATTTAATGTTAGAAATAGAAGAAAATAGGCCAAAGTCAAAATATATGTTTTTTACAGTTAAATAGTGTGGCAAAATGTGAGACATCTATAGTTGTATGCTGATTTGCAAAATGTGCAAATACATGTGAAAAACAATTTCCAGTCAGGTCATCTGGACAGTTTCTTTTTTTGTTGTTGTTGTTTTTTTTTGTGCTGAAATGTTTCGATTATTGAGCGTGAACTTTGCTGGTATGTGAGAAATGTTTTGCATGATGCATACGTATTTTCTGTTTAATGACCAATTGCCAGTGCTGACATTGCATTGAAGCTTTCAGGGTTTTTTTTCTATAATAACTGTTAACTCATTTCAAAAGTAAAGTTTGCTTTGCAAATAAATGAGTAATTTTATAGACTTTTATACAACATCTTAAGCAAAACCCTTGATCCCGTTCTGATTCATAAAGCTTAGGCTGTTAGTTAAATTTGAGAAGTTAGCCGCAGGTATGCCCGATGCAACATCATTTATTTAGTTTTTGTTTGTCCTTTCATTTTTATGCAAAAACACACAGACACTCACAGTAACCAAATACTAAAAACACAGAATAATCTGAATGGCACACAGTGGTGAGTGTTAACATTGGCTGACAGCAGAGCATGTGAATATTTTCTAACACTCGAAGCACAAAAATATTCTTGCTCTGCTTTTCATTATAAATCTTGAGGGATTGTTTGGTGAAGTGGTGCAAAGCTTCTTGACATTGGGCACAGCTCCGCATCTCCACGGTGCACTCAAAGCCGGATGTCAAAGTATGAAAGAGAATGCGGAAAGAAAATCACGATGCGTGTACAGTGAACTGTACTGGCATTTAAGTCAGAGGGGTGGCCTGGTGGTTTGAGACCTCCTTCTGAAAAGGCTGGAAAACTGGTGCTGAAGCAGGCTGTGACAGATCAATTCACCAACCCATCATGAGACATTTTAATAGCCCTTCATACCTGCATAGAACTCACAGGAAAGTTTTCTTTCTTTCTTCCCATTAGACTTCTTCACGATGCTGGAAAAGTGTATGCATGGTTAGTTTTTGCACAGAGCAGTTTGAAACAATTTGCAGCCTTAACGGGTATAAAATCATGGGACCAATATGTACGAGCAAATGGCTTCAGACTAAACAATTCTCAGCAGACACATGGGAACATAAATAGGAGCCTAATTGACTGGATCATAGTGAGATGTTCTTGCTATAAAATACATTCAGATGTCTTTAAGGGAAATAGATGTCGAGAACACATTCCCAAAACAAAACAATAGTTTTGTATCAGGAACCATTTACACATTTCTGCCATTAAAAAGTGTTGTATGTTTGTGCAGATCCTCAGTCACTGAGGACCTGGTAAATACAAGCAATACAGATAAACTGCACTTCTTTTATTAGTTGAAGATGTTTTTCTTTTTATTTCAAGAGGCTTCTCTTTTAATTAAAAGCGCTGCGGTCCAAGCTTTAAAATAATTAATAAAGTGTTGCAAATTATGCAATACAATTCATTTTCCAAAGCTTGATGCAGTTACATGAGGGTGATTTGTGTTATATATATAAATGCTAATTCTGTCAGGTTTTGTGTGAACATTCCTTATGATTGTTTCAGAAAATATATACTTGTTTTGTGAATTTACTGTGCTCCTCTTTGTTTTCTCTCTGGCATTTATGTTTTATTTCTTTTATCCAATTTTATCTAGTCATCTACAGCTTCTGTAAAAAGAAAAGAAGAGGCTACTCACCTGGAATCAACCTAACTGTCCACTTGTGGAGATTTTTATTAATTTTTTTTCCCCACTCATCTCCTTTCCCAGCTCCTGAGTGGGCGGAGCCTATCTGCCTCAGCTGTTTCCAATCAGCTGATGAAGAACCTTCAATACTTAAGGCTCTATGACTCCACCAGGCTTCACTGGAACATTGTCTTCACTGTTACGATGTTGGATAAAAATAAATATCCTTTTGTCATCTGCTTAAATAAAGGAGCTCGCACACGACGACAGGAGAAGATTTTTCAACCCAGTTCACTTGCAGAGTTCACGTACAGGCTTTAACAGATGTTCAACGTTACATGAGCCTCGTCAGTGAGAATCTGCACCGGACAATGAGGCAGGAAATGCTTCAATACACGTTTATCAGACAGAGGCGAGGTCAAGTCGACCTCGGCTTTCCAGCTTACAGACTCGGAGAAGGTCTTGGAGTTTATCAGGTGAGGCTCCGTGCACCTGCAGGCTCCTCTCAGAGGAGACAAAGCAACTCTAACTCACATTAATCTAACATTGGTTAGTGACAAACATCCATAACCTTTACCTAATTTCCACTGACACTTTGTCTGGTCAGAATTTGTTTGATCGGAGCTCTAGAACTAAACTTGTGTCTTTGTGCTCCTGTAGCTCTGGTTTCTAATGATGAGTAAATTAAACTTTTGTGAAGCACCAATTCTTTCAGGTCCCTCTTGTAAATGAGTCCCCAAGGCTGAATGGAATTAACCTGTATAAATAAAGGTTTGGATGAAAAATTGGGCCAAAAGTTTCAAAAATTGGTTCATTTTTTTGAAGCTTCAGTTACAGTGACCTACAGTATCTTTGCAACCTGCGATGCTGCAGTCAAATTGGAAACCATCAAAGACATTTTTTGAGGACCACGTTTTTCAACAGTTTTAAGACTTTTTTTTTTCCCCCATAACGTCTCTACACTTGGAAAATACTCGCTCACAAGGAAGCATACATAAAAAAGTTTAAAACTTTTCATGTTTTTCTTTGCTTGCAACCAGTGAAATCTGGCCTCGTGATCTTTACTCATTATGTCATCTGGATAAATTAAGTACAGGCAGTCCTCGAGTTACGACGCCCCCGACTTACGGCATTTCGGACTTACGAACGGCACCCGGTGACGTCATC
>JARVGQ010001777.1:8649760-8663955 GCA_031762355.1 Hypsolebias martinsi | reverse complement strand
ATGTACATCTTTTTTTTTTTTTTTTGGTCATAATATATATCAGTAATCCAGCAGTGTTCAGTCAGGTCATCTGATGAAATGTCTCAGCAAAAAAGAAACGGTCCAAATGACCTGACTGAACATTGTTGGATTTTAAACTTGGATTATTGAGCATGAACTTTGGTGTTTTGAACCCCTTTGGCATGATTGTCTCAGAGGAGTTGACGGGGGAGAGGACGGGCTCCGGAGGCCATCTTAGCACCAGCAGACTGTTTTTTTTTTTTCCACTGTGGAGTATGCTGTTTATTGGAAATCAGTTCTGTTGGCGTCTCCTCAGACTGAAGAAATCCTTTGGATGAAGGATGAAACATCTCACCAAAAAACAACCATCCAGATGACCTGACTGAACTATGTTGGATTGTTCAGCTACAATATTTAGTTTACGCCCAACTAAAACGTGTTTAAACTCTGCTGTCAGCCTTACCATGTTTACTGAGCAAATCATTTTTATTCTTTTGATATTTTTATGTATTTACCTTCAGTTTTCTGTCCTGATCTGAATGTTTTTTGATGCTGAAGCTTCAATAAAAAACACATCAGCCACTAACTCAAACAGCTACATTACAGGCAGCCAACGTATGTCTCTGTTTCTCAAGTTATAAAGTCACAGTTTTCCCTGGCCTATATGTTTTGTGATTCATATACGCCTGTTATGTCGTGTGAATTTGTGTGTGCATGGTTGAATGTGTGTGCATCACTTATGTGAGCTGCTTCTATTCCCCATCCTGCCATGTTTTTTTTTATATATATATATATATATATTTTTTTTATTATGCTCGGCTGGACCTCTTTTTCAATTTTGCCAATTTCTGCTCAAATAGCCATCAACCAATGTGCACAATCTCTCTCACTCACACACGAACACACACAAACACGTCCATCTCCCTCAACTCCAATCTTTTAGTAAAAAAAAAACACAAGAGCTATTAGGTGCACACTTGCACCAATGGACCCATGTGTGACAAGGTCTCCGGGAAATGGAAAGCATTTCTGCAGAATTACCTGGCTACAGGGGTGCAGGGACGGTTTGAAGATGTAGAGGTAGTCTTCTGTGTTTTAGATAGATATTTCACAGAGGGGCGCACGGAACCAAGATTGGCGTTTTATTTGTGCTTACTCGACAGAGAAAAATCCGTAAAGAAGCTAGAGGGAGATTTTTTAACACTACAAGAACATTCAAAGAATTATTAGGCTTTGACAGCACATGCATGTGGATTTTCATTGCGTAGTGCCTTTTTGGACACTCTAAAAATGTTCCGTACAAAAACAACTGGACTTTATTTGTACTTTTCTTTTTAATGTATATTTGTTTTTGTATTGAACTTTTTTTTTTTATTATTATTATTTGTCATGTCCTGGATGACTGAGAATCTTCACCAGGAGATTTTTGGCCACTGTAAACTGTTCTGGGTTACTGAAAATACTTATTTTTAAAAGATTTTGCTGAGCTTGTGTTTGCCACTGTCAATGAAGCACTGTTGGGGAAAAAAAAATCTGAATTATTGAGTTTATAAATCACCAAATCCAGATTCACATAATTTTATGTTTTCATGTCAAAAACTGTCCATACAGTTATGTTATTGTGTTATTTATTAAGTGTATATGTGGTCTTATCTAGGAAAACTTTATTAGTCTGTAAATGTATGTGCAAGAGCTATTTAGCTATGAATAGAGTGAAGTAAAATAACATTCAAAGCAAAGAGCAAAGTAGAATCAATGGAATTAAAAACAAACGGGTTAGGTAATAAATAGCTGGATTACAACCAAATGCCAAAAACAGTTAGTTGACAGGATTCATTAGGCTGTATGGATAATTGTAACAAAACATCATCAGCAAAAGTGTAAAAATGTATCATGTGCTGTCTAAAATTGTCTAAGGGAAGCAAATCTAAAGTCCAAGCACAGAACCCTGCAAAACACTATGGCAAACCCTGGTGTGGGAAACAAATAATTATGTTAAAGTGTTTAGACCTCAGTAATATAAATTGTAAACACAAATGATGCAACTGACAAAAAAAAAAATCCTTTACAATAATGTTTGTACCTTTCAACTTTTAGTTTGTATTTCTGTTCACTGGCTACTACTGTACACCATCCATTGTGTACAATATTTAAAAGATCTTAAATCACCTCAGTCTTTTCTCCCCAGTTTCAACCATCTCTTGTCTTCCCAGACCCACCAGAGACAGTGAGGATGATGAAGATGATGATAGAAAGGGAAAAGGCTGCACTCTACAGGTAACGGACCTAACTGGATTCCATGACAGTTGTAAAACCAGTTTTTAATCATGTTTGTCATGAACCCTGAAAAAAGAGCCGTCCCACTACAAAACAAGATGACATCATATACTATTATTTACGAAGATGAGTTAATATAAACTAAAGTACTTTATGGGATACATGCAAACATAACCCTCTTCTTTACCTTTCAGTACCAGTATGCACTGGTGCGAGTCCTCACCTATTTTGTCGCAGAGCCGTCAGACCCTGGAGGAGAAATGGTCTACATGTTGGGTCCTGACTGGCAAGCTGATATTACTCCTTTGGTCTCAGACCAGTTAAAGGTAGGGATAGCAAATCCATCTGTTCTCGTAATAACGTGCATTAAAATACAAACAGGGTCCTGTTTAATATTAAAAGCAGCCGCAAAGTGACAGAATGTATTTATTGATACATTCTGCATAAAGACATTGGTTCTAATTGGGCGTTCCTGTGTAGAAATATTTATTTGTGTGAGAATAAATTTCAAACTGCATTTGTTTGTAACAACAGATTATTTTTTTCCACTGACTGCTTTTTTTTTTTTTTTTTTTTTGCTCCACAGGTAGAAGATCCTCGCATTGCCAGACTAGTAGATGGACATATCCTAATCGGACGGGACCTTGGCATCACCACTATACAAGTACACCCTCTTTAATGCCCTAAAAACAAGACCCGGTCTCATATCTTTATTTTTAAGACCTGACTGACTATCGTACTTTTCGCTGTACACATCGCACTGCCGTATAAGTCGCATCAGTCTAAGTATATCTACTAACGTGGAAACATAAATACGTTGCTTCGCCATATAAGTCACATCTATCGTTTAACCGCTGACCATCCAGAAATATGGGCTGGTGTTGTGCCAAAAATTGATAGGCTGCCAAATGGCGGCTGTGTGAGCGTGCACGGGAGGACTTTAACAAGACTTTAATAAGATTAACTCTTAAAACCAATTATTTGTTTGCTCAAAATTATAACAAAAGTGTGTCTCAGTTGAACTTTTCCTTAATAAATGCACTTTGATGGTCAAATCAGCTGCATTTCAAAAATTGATTCATGGCCACGGGTGCGTGCAGAGGGAGGACTCTTTTTGCATTTCCTCTAAATTTACTAAGATAACCACTTTAAAACAATTGTTTGTTTGCTCGACATTATATTAAAGGTGTGTCTCAGTTGAACTTTTACTTAATAAATGCATTTTAATGGTCAAATCAGCTGCTTTTCACCTGGGTGGCACTGCAGAATGCAGCTGATTTGATGTTTGCTCCAGGAGTTCCTGCGTGAGACGATGATTGCTCAGTGTGGCAAGCCAAGTGTCTCATTAATAGCTACTTTCGCCTATTAATGAGAAACTTGGCTTTCCATAATACTCGAGGGCCCTCTAGCAGCTGAAAATGGTAGTGTTCATTTTTTTTTTTTTTAATGTAAGAATGAATTAAATTGTCAGATCTCAGCCAAAAATTGGATTATAAATGTGTGTGGGGAGGAACGTATAGTAGTCGTTTTGGTGTATAAGTCGCAGGACTTGCAAATTTATGTAAAAATGTGTGACTTATATAGTGAAAAATACAGTAATTGTATAATTCTAATGCATAAAATAGTTATCTTTGGTGTTGCGGTTCAGCTTAAAATTTCCCTCTATATTTGTTCATTATCAGACACACAAGTTCACACTGCAAAAGCATAATATACATCACTTTTGTAACAAGCCCAGAAAGAGTCAGTTGAAAATTTCTGATTATGTCAAGCACGGTGTAATTTGCTACTTCACATTGCAGCACTAAGCACTCAGGTGACATAAACACCGTCTTTTTTTTTTCTCATCCTTTATTGTAACAAAAAGCCTCCCCTGCTGCCTCGTTACACAATTAACCATAATTAACTATTGGGGATTTGGCCTTCATGTCTTGGTGTGATGTTCAGCAATTATACACATACAGACAGAAAACACATTTGTGCGTTTGCTGAATTCTAATGAGTCTAACGTTACAGAAAAAACAATCTGTGGCGGTTTTACACGAACACATTATTGTTACACCACACAGCTGAAACTTAACCACCTCGTTTGTTACATTTGAGTACAATCTTTAATACTCTGTCCAGTTATTATATCGTTAACATAATGTTTTTGAATTAAAGTCACTAGTTAACTGCATTTTCTTACATCACAGGTCCAAAACACGTGCGTTTTTTAAATAGGGGGGTGCTGAATTCAGTTTGAGTAATTGTGGGGATTTTTGGAAACAGCTGAGTTTGTGTTAAGCATCAGCTCAACTTGGGATCTAGACACACACACACACATGTAGAAATGTACACTCACAGGCAGCTACACACTGTTTCAGAACCAGGAGTGAGAATTTACCCAGCATTCCCTCTTAGGTGCCAGAGTCGACAGCCACCATTTGATAGTTTGACATTTTAATTTTGTCCCCCAGCTCGGTCTCCCCAAACCCCAATTCTTACATCGCTGCCCATCGCTCTTTCTTTATTCCCCCACCCCTCAGTCCTTCCCCCTCACCCTCTCATTCTCAGTCCTGAAGAGCAATTTCAAGGATGTCAATCATTTATTTTATTTATTTTTTTTTCCCATGGTGAGGGTAGGATCGAGTTTGACACAGTGACATGTTCACTGAGAGATTTTCTTTGTACACCAATCAGATCTGCCTGTCCTCATGTCACCAGCCAGAGGAGGACACAACAACACAAGGATCCTTATCGGTGTCACTCTGTCTTGTGCTCTCTCTCTCTTGCGGCACCCCCCCCCCCCCCCCCAATCTCTTTCTTGCTCATTCTTTCTGGCCTTTCTCACATTCGGCCGCCTCTATTTGTCATTGTATCTGCACTTCTGGCACCTGTTATATTACCCTCACGTTCTCCCCAGTTACTTGTCTTCTCTATTCATCCACTTGCGTTTAGTGTGTATTTTATTCTATTGTTTATCTTGAGATAGGTGAATACTGATATTCTGAAGCACAGCTTAGAGAGCATACAGTTCATGCATGCTGATTTGTGTCTCCTTTACCTTTTTTTTAATTTAAAGTGTGTAATTGTTCAGTAAGAAATGACAGAAACTCTGTCATCAAATTAGCAACAGCTTTACCTCGACTGATTTTTCTTCACTTGAGTCTATAACATGTATGGTGGAATAATGACTACCAGGAATTGTCACTGCCACTTTATTTTAAGCATCAAAGATGTAATGATGAAATATTTGTCATCATTTTAGGGATGTGATCACAGACAGTCAAAATGAATAAATGATTCCTGATCAATGGTGTGATCAAATTCAATTTGACCTTTATTTCTACAGGTTAGTCTCACTGAGCCTCGAGGACTCATTTACAAGAGAGACCTGTTTTGAACAAAGGACACAAATGAATACAGTAGAGAATCATAAAAAAGCATATAAAATGATAAGTAAATTAAATAAATGATGTAAAAAAAAACAGTTACATTAAAGCAGGCATGGTTGTTCTACGGCTCGGCCTGTTGTTTTTTTTAATTGGTCTGCTGAGCTTGTCCAAATTATATTAAAAAAAAAAAATGCATTTAAAAAGAATAAACAAAACAATAATAATAATGTAAAACTACTAATTTCTTACTGATTTATGTTGCTATTTATTCAAGTTTATGCATATTTTTAAAAAAATTGCCACAAAATGCATGTTTATTGTATCTTTTGTTTTAGGTTCTTTCTCCCTTGTCTGACTCAATATTGGCAGAGAAGACTGTGACAGTACTGGACGATAAGGTACAAGAACACGCTACATGTTTTTTTTTTTACCCAAGTCACAATAACTTATTTTATTGTCACTTTATTGCAGTCTCCAAACAAATTCAGCGGCATTTTAAGTGACATTTTTCATTCCAGGAGACATTTCTGAGCTTAATAGCATTCGTTAGCAGCCATTTAGGGAGCGCAGAAAAGACAAAGTATTATTATTATTATTATTTTTTTTTTTTTAAATACCATATTTATTTCTTTAGGTAACAATCACTGGCCTAGGAATCCAGCTGGTTGCATCTTTGTCTCTCAGTATGACAGCTAGTCCTGGAAATTACCAGGCTATACAGCTAACCACTACAGCTACAGATGTGCTACACACACCTAAACAGGTAAGGAAAATGTTTGGTTCTAAAAAACAGTAACATAAATAAAGTAAATTGATTTATAGCATCATACTTTTTTCATTCTTACTAAATTCACTCCAATGTCATAACATATTGCCAACACTGGGAGGCATTCTTTGTTTGCAAGACTCTTTACCTTTTCACTTTTGTTTAAAACAGTTGAATGATGATCATTGTAATATAATTTGTTAAAACAAGTAAAACTCCACCATTGCACTGTTTCTAATGTCTTAACAGCTCTATTCAGCTGGTTCTAGGGACTAGAGTGCACCACACCACATCAATCGATTTAAATTATCTAATAATGTGCTTATTTTGTCTGCATAACTTTAATAACATCCAAATATACATTGAATTTGGACTCATAGTACACTAAGTAACCCTTGAGTTACAAAAATCCCAAATAAGATCTTACATTAACTGGTCCTAGATCTCACACTAGCACAAACAACGAACTAAGCTTTCACCAACAGAAGCTTTTGTTTTTTTTCCTCTAATAATTATTTCACTTATTTATAAACAAAACAAAATCATACACATTTTTTAAAGTGAAATAGGGAGTGAGAACACAAATAAATCAAGGGGGGAAAAATAGTGTGCTTTGTAGTTGAAGCTTACATGTAAAAAGGTTTCCATGAATGCTGGTGAGTAAGATGGAAGTGTAGGTATGTCTCTTTTTTAAATAATTTTTCACAATGCAGCAACATGCTATTTTGTGCAGCCATGATGAAGACCGGCTAAAACTATGAATAAATTCCAAGCTTCATCTAATCTAAAATAATACAAATG
Organism: Hypsolebias martinsi; assembly: GCA_031762355.1. Classification (NCBI taxonomy): domain Eukaryota; kingdom Metazoa; phylum Chordata; class Actinopteri; order Cyprinodontiformes; family Rivulidae; genus Hypsolebias; species Hypsolebias martinsi. The sequence goes on along the minus strand of JARVGQ010001777.1, from coordinate 8,656,734 downwards.
AGAAAAGAGCTTAATGCTTTCAAATATATATTGCTGTTGTAATCTACTCTTTTAGGTTAACAAATGTCAAAATACTTGTCATGGCTATGTGTTTTATTCATAAAAAGTCACTCCAACTAATCATTAATTTTTAGGTTTTGTTGCAGTCCAAGCAATTCTAACATCTTATGAAATCAATAGAAAATGATAATTCTTGTCTTGTTGTTGTTTGTTTGCAAAAAGGCTCTAAGTTAAACTTACTTTGGTCAGTTTAGAGCTTTTTGACAGAAACGGCTGCTTCTGGCAACAAAAGCAATGAGAGTTATGAGACAATTTACGTTTTGATAAAAAGCTACAACTTAGAAATGCTCATCACTGGACACATTTTCTTTCAGCTCTAATACAGGTAGTCTTCGACTTACGACGTAGATCCGTTCCTACGCGGCGTCGTAAACCGATTTTCGACGTAAGTCGGAACGTACGCAATTACATACCATATACATGTACGGTACCTGTGTTACCAAGCACTTAGCCTATCCTAACGCAGTACCCTACATAATTATCAAAAACACATAAAATCCTGTACAGTACGTTTAATAATGAAATACAATACTGTATTCTTCCGCCGCTGCGCCGTGGTTTTACGACCTAAAACCGACGTAAAACTGATGTAAAACCGACGTAAAACCGAATAACTCGAAATAAGGAGATGCATTGTAACCTCGAAACGTCGTACCTTGAGACCGTCGTAACCCAAGGACCACCTGTATATTCAAAAGTTTGGTCCTAAACTATGACTGAAAAGACCTTGTGTTAGTAATCAAAATTAAATGAGCTCTCCCAAAAAATACTAGTAATATGTTTGTAGCGCTTGTAATACAGAACAATTTCTTACAACATTTGCAGAGATAGTAGTGTTTTATCACACACAAAAGTCATTCCAGCCAACCAGAGTTTGATTTTACAGACTAATCTCTGTGAATTCATTCAACCTTTATTTATACAGGTTGGTCCCATTGAGACTCGGGGACTCATTTACAAGAGAACCTAATTTACAAGAGGGCTCTCCTTCACCCCGAAGACAGGGTGAAGGAGAGCCCTCTTCTCGGAAACATAATTGGGTTTATGATAACTGGAATCTGCTTCGTGGAGTCGGTGGAAATCTGGATTGTAGACAAATTCGGAAATGCCAGCCGCTGTTTAAGATGCCTGGAATGTGTGTGCTGGGCTTGGCAACACTCAACACAATGTGCAAACTATGTGGACCTGTAACAGAGCTGAGCAGGCAGGACTGTGGAACTTTGTGGCAGTGTTCATGGACGGTTGGAAGGAAGAGGTCTCGGAGAAGTTGTAAGCCCGACTTTGGCGGAATGTCCATGGATCTGGCTGTTTGGATTCACCATTGATTGTTCCAGCAGAACTGAATGCAGACTTGTTAGTAGAGTCTGCCTGCCTGAAACAATTGCTGTTTATCTGAATTTGGCCTCCCCACTGGCCTTGGATAGACCAACTTATCTCGAATTTATCCTGGAGGATGTAAACTAAAAAGCTCTACCTGCCCCCCCCCCCTCCCGAGGATGTCTGTCCATCTTATCAGAACTTTGGAACTTTCTGGAGTGTCCATGGACAACTCACCATCTTTGTTGACCTCCTAAGCATAGATATATTATGATGTCATTGTATGTTGGTGTTTATGTTGCAATGCCTTTTTCCATCTTTTACACTGTGCCCCAGCCAGGACATGCTGTGAGGCATGATGTTTTTAACTTCCTCCACCCTCGTGGTCTCTTTTCCTCATCTGCTCTGTATGTTGTATGTAACAGGTCTCTCTTGTAAATGAGTCCCCCTGAGGCTCAATTGGGAACTAACCTGTATAAAGGTTGGATGAATGAATGAATGCAGGAACTGTAACCATTTTATTTGCTTTTAATTTAGGAAGCTGGGTTCAGTGCATGGATCCACTACAGTGATGGCTCAGTGACACCTCTTAATATCTATGATCCGAAGGACTTCCACCTTTCAGCGGTCTCACAGGATAAGAGTGTCATCTCTATAACCAATCAGGTTGTGACCACCAATGATCATAATTCTAAAAATCAAATTATGATAAATACATAATATATACGTATATATATATTTTTTTTAATGAAGCATAACTAAACCTGGTTTGTTCATTGTTGTATTATCATTTAGGAGCAGCATTGGCCAATTATAGTTGCAGAGGGTGATGGACAAGGGTCGTTGGTTCAGGTCTCTATGGCCATCTCCGAGATGTGTCAGAAATCCAAACGGAAGAGTGTGCTGGCATCTGGCGTTGGTTATGTGGCTGTTAAGTTTGGAGCAAATAGTGAAGATAGAGGTGAACCAGAGGATGGTGGAGGGTTGGACAACAGCACCAACGAACAAAAGACAAAGGATGGAGGAGAGTGGAAGTCCAACAGTGCAGCTGTGGACAGAGAAGAAGGAGCTATGAAGAAGGTAAGAGTTTAATTAGGAATGCTAAATTATCAGTTTGTTTTAATAAATAATATATAAAATATTGTTTTGTAGAGTTTTAGATATGAGGGTAAAGTACTTTAAAAAAAATCTGTTTATAACAGGCTGACCCATTCTTCTCGTTCACCACTCTTACCCCACATTTATTGGACATGTTTGAAGTTACTTCTGGTATATGCAGTAACTAGATTAATCTGTGTTAACAAACGTCACTTAATCAGATATCAATACATTTCTGTTTATGCAATATTATCATTTAATGACATTTGTCAGGTTGGCACAACAAACAAAAGCAGAGTGATCCACCTTGCTTCAGGTGGAAGAGCTGGCAGCAGCCGAGGCAGTGGTCCCAACCAGCAAGGGGACTATAGTAGCTACCCTGCACAGGTGGAGGTACCAGGAACTGTGAACAGTGAGCTGACCCAGACCACAAGAGGCCTGTCAGATCTGGAGATTGGGATGTATGCCCTTCTGGGAGTATTCTGCCTGGCAATACTGGTCTTCCTCATCAACTGTATCAGCTTTGCTTTCAGGTAAATACGTAACAACTCTTATTCAAGCTATGGAGTTAAACCCAGCACTTTCTACCTTTAAATATCTTTAATATTCATTTGACTAACATTGCTGTTACATTTGCCATTTGTAAAGATGGTTGTATTTTCTACCCTTGGCCAGCTGTTCTTCAGCAGAGCAGTTCAAGCAAACATGAGAGATTTGTCATTTTTTCCTAATTTATCTATAAACACACCCACAACAAAGTTCTGACCAATCCCTTATTACTTGACACATTCCCCTTTGAGAAAAAGTTCTGCCTGGACCTTGTCCACAGAATGGGCTCCTGGAGCTCTTGCTAGAACAAACTGATGCATTTTTGTCACACGACTAGGTCAACAAGAGCAGATTTCTTCACTTGTCATGAAGTATGAATCTTGCTTTGTCTGATTTTTAAAAAAGAACACAGAAAAAGAAAAGAATGTGTCATTGATGTCTAACTTTTTTTTTTTTTTTAATCTACAGGTATCGTCATAAGCAGGTTCCTGTACTAGAGGCAGGAGGCAACATGAACCATGCCCACGACTGGGTGTGGCTTGGCAATGAGGCTGACCTTTTAGCTGACCACACTGACCAATGTCAGGGTGGACTGCCTGATGAATGCACCACCATTATTGATCGAAATGAAGGAGGATACGAAGAGAACAAGTACCTGCTGAATGGTGCTGGAAACAATTTGGTGATGGGCGTAGGCACGGGCATGGGCAAGATTAGTGGGAGTGGTGGCACAGGTGGACTTCGGGGAGTCACCCATGGACAAACCTTGCCAAGATCTGTCCCAGAACCTCATCAGTGCCTTTCAGCAATCACTTCCAGTGGCAAGGACACTTCTGGTCAAACAGAGCATTTGAATAATTCTCCCAGAGCCACGGCTGCAGCTGCAGTTGCAGCTGCCAAACGCAAACGTGTCAAATTCACATCTTTCGCCACTGTTTTACCCACAGATAATTCATGTGGGAGTGGCGCATACACCAACTCCTCGGTCCTTGTAACCAATAGTAATGAGGATGACATCAAATGGGTGTGCCAGGACATGGACCTGGGTCAGTCTGAAATCAGAACCTACATGGAGAGGCTACAAGACAATCTGTGACTGAAATGAGTAAGCCTTAAAAAAAGAGGTGGCGGTGGACGAGTGCTAAAGGAAGAACAGGCAATGAGTACAATTCACCTGTAATGCCTTTGCAGCGGATTAATGGAGAGACTAAAGGAGCAAGACGGGAGCAGTAAAAAGAAAACAAAGTGTCCTAAAGATGTCGGAAGATTTTCAGACAGACAGTACTGGGGTTGCTTATGTTTAGCATCTGTTTGGACATAAGGAAAGCATAAAGTCACCACTGACTCACACTAAAAGTAATGGTAGCAAACAATAACTGACATTATGGTTTTGTTTTTGTGTTACTTATTGACATTAGTGTAAAAAAATCAATAATTGTCACCATTGGTTCTGAATGTTTATGTTCAGAAAACAAGCTAACCACTGTATTCATGCATAATAAATTCAGGGTACCCTATTGGACAAACGTTTTCATGCCACAATACATTTGAACAAGATGTTGAGAAACCTTTATCTTCTATTGACTTCACAAGTCTTTTTAACTTATTATTTATTGCCAATTTTGGCTTTGGTTATGGAATAATTATACATTTAATTTCAAAATTTAAAAGTTTCATTTATTTACCAGGTCTCACAAGGAATCATTGAATTTGTTTGAAATGTTTGTCAAAGATGCAGTCTTTGATCCGTTATGTGACCCATTTTCTTTTGGTGTTGCTCATAAGTATAATGTGAAATGTAAAAGAAATATATATTTGAAGTATTCAACTAGAAATTCAGTCATTTTGCAGTCAGTAGTGGGAAATAATCAGCCCTGAATTCAAGCAATTGTGCTATTTCTTCAAACAGTGCTGAGAGTTTGAAGATGATGTGTCATTAAAGGACTTTCTCCCTCAGATCCAGGACAGAGGTTTTTACTCTTGCACAAATACAAATAGGAAAAGACATTAGCCATTTTTAAGGCTTAATTTCCTGAACTTTGCAGACATTGACGGCTTTTCCTTGTGTTCAGAACCAATCCTGAAATCCCCTCCTCTCCCGGCTTGTCTGCGACTAAACAGTGGTGCAGTGTAGCACAATGGCAGCCTGTAAATGGCAAGGGGGACGCTGAGATGCGTCTTGTAAAAAGAAAGCGGCTCGGACATAAAACTCTGCCTGAAAACTTTGTAATGGGAATTTGTTGAAAGAATATAAATATATATATATAAAAAAAAAAAAAAAAACGTACCTATAGGCAACAAGACAGACATATTAGAAGTATATGGAGCTACCAGGAAATAATGACCTTGTGGAATGATTATCTAACAATATGAGTTCTAACAATAATATGGGTTCACAAAACATCCTTGAAAACATTTTTTCCCTTCTGTTTATACTTTTGATAAAATGTTTTCATTGTTTTTCTTTGTACTTTAGAAAAACGTTAAATCATAGCTTTTTTTTTTCCCCCCCACAGGCTGAATAAGATTTAATAAGATTATTTTTAGATATTGTTTTTATTTATTTAAACTGGCATTTGAGGGGGTGATACAAAATAGAGAAAGTCCCAGGACAAGTACTGAAAATGACAAATCTGCTGGTAAATGATAGCACATAATGGATGAAAAGACGGAGCGGGCAGAGGTTGCCTCACCTTCGTTAAGCTCAGGTGACCAGTCATGACAAACTGACAATAAAAAGGGGGACTATAAGATTATTAAGATTGCAATATTTATTTATAAATGTGTTATTGTTTCAGACACTGTATGTTGTAAATAAATAAACTTGCTTCGAAGTGCTTGTGAATAAGATTACAGGTCACTAACTAACAACATGGTGATGTTTTGTACATTTTACTGTGCGAACATGGTACAAAACTCTACAGTGCCACAACAATGTGAAAGTGATCTCACGTTTCTTTTACGAAAGCTGTTCCTGTGATTGTTTCAGGTACTGACTTAATTCTTGTCTCTGGACAAGGAAATAATCAGTTTCCTCCCTTAATGAGATGTAAAAATGAAGGTGATCCTTAAATGCATCACGATCGAATTTGTTTTGTGAGTATGAGATGTCCATTTCATGCAGAAAACTAAACCAAATGTTGAAATGTTTCACCAGTTGGCTGGTCCAAAGAAAAACTAAGGTGGAATTTAAATTATTACACACACTTTGCATCGCTTCTTGGTAATCGATTACAATTATATTATTTTGAAGACTGAGATCACAACCAAAGCTGTTAGATGAGAAGCAGCAGGATGTGTGGAAAATGAATTAAAGAGATGTTGGACTGATTCTGATAAAAGACGAGCTGAGTCTAACCAGGGCTGGGCGGCCGCCACCAAAGCAATAAATGTTTTTGACTGATGACTACATTCTGGACACATTACTGTATTTAGTCTACCCCAGCATAATTACAAGTCTGCTGTGGTTAAAAAAAAAAAAAAAAAAAAAAAAAGGTATAGTCCAACAATTTTAATTTAGTAGTAGCCAAAGGCGTAACAGTGTTTTCAGATGAAAAACTCACGACAAAATGTTAGATTAATCACATTTTACAGCCCTGCTCACTTGTTTAAAACATTTTATTTCTTAAACTGTTTTGAAAAAAGGTTTAGACAAGTTTGCAAGGTTCTTTAAACTTTTTTATTTTATTTATTTTTTTAGAGAAGAACTGGTCTATTGTAATCAGTATGTAAGTGTGGGTCTATAATCAACTGCCTGCTCACAAATCTAATGCTGAGCTAACACATGGTTCTGAAGACAAGGGTTGGATTGTCTCACAGTCCTAAACGTTTGATCACCATTTTTCATTATTTAGTTTTACATGTAACATGTAGTAATAATAATAATAATAATAATAAACTTTATTTGTATAGCACCTTCCTACAATGCCTAGCATTGACCAAGGTGCTGA
>JARVGQ010001777.1:8320580-8336134 GCA_031762355.1 Hypsolebias martinsi | reverse complement strand
ACCCGAGGACTACCTGTACCGGTACTATTAAAAAGATATGAACTGTCAAGTTATTTAGGAGCAGCTTGTTGTTTTGTATTTATTGCTTCAGGGATTAGATTGATATCACCAGAGAGCTGGAACAGACAGTGACATGACGTGTGCTTTGCAGGTATGCCCCCGAGTCTCTGACGGAGAGCAAATTCTCTGTGGCATCGGATGTCTGGAGCTTTGGAGTGGTGCTCTACGAGCTCTTCACCCACAGCGACAAGAACTGCAGCCCTCCTGCAGTAAGTAACAAAATGCATTCAGCAGCATAAATGTTTTTTTTTTTTTTTTTATTAAAGATGTAAATTACTTTCACTGCTTATGTAAGTTATAAGTTTATAAAACTGGCGAGGGAACTTAAAGGCAGCGTGGGAGCAATCAGACATCGGAGTTGAGTCACAGTCGAACACATGGGATAATGTCAGCAGTGAATCCCAGAATAGATTTCTAGCTGGGTGGACCTTTACTGCAAGTCATTCCCCTTCTCTCATTTCTTACAATTCACTATTCATCCCATTACCTATTTTTATCAGATAGCTGTTGAAACAATTTAATAAATAAACTTAAACTCCTGATATTTAGAAGCAAATATTTTCATTAAGTATGGGGGATTTAAAATTGACAACTTCATTATTTCATTTCATTAACTCCAACACTATTTGTAGTTCTTTATTGTAAGTACATCCTTGAATTGTAACTATTAGATGAATCCTAAAGCTACTTTTTATGTTGACAAAATAACATCACAACCTGCTGGGGAGTTGTTTCTTGTTGCGCTCACCTCAGTGTCGCTCTATTCTAAAGTAATTTAATAGTCATCGGGGTCAACATAAGTGGCTTCCAGTTGTCCCGAGACAACCTATTTTCATCTCGGACAACCAGACCTCGTCAACAAAGTGGACAAGCAAGTGAAATAAACATGGATTAGAAGTCTCCGTCACCACAACAGATTTCTGTCATCTGTAAAAAAACAAAAGGGGGAAAATGAGTATTGTTGTGTTCAGGTGTTTGTAGTTTGTGTTTTAGCAATAACAAGATGTGGCTGTTTGTTTGGATGAGCTGAACTTGATTATATTTAGAACAATTCTGAGAAGTACTTGTACTGTGATAAATATAATTTAATAAAAGATCAGATATGAATAATCTTATTAAATGACCTTCATGTTCTGGAATCCTGTGAATATAATCCCTTTGAATTAATTTTTTTTTTGGAAGTCTGTCAGGCAAAAAAATAATAATCTGTTCATTTATAGTCTGCAAAGGCCTTCCTGTGCAATTTTTGTTGTTTTTAAATATTTTAACGCTCCTAAATTTAAAACACTAAAATTAAATAAAAAACTGCAGAACATTTCTTCAAAACCCCTCTCTTCCTTCAAAATGACACCGGTCTTTATGGTGCAGGTTAGTTTTCTTGCAAGTTTTTTTTTCTTCTTCATTGTAAAGGTTGCAGACAACTGAAAATTTTGGCAATCAATCAGATTCTGTCAGGAAATTGTCAGCTGGACAACCTGAGACTTTTCCTTATGTCTCCCCTCTGGTCATTGTTGAGAATATGAAGTCTTTATTAGGCCTGTCACAATAAATAATAAATCAATTAATTGTATGACAAATGAAAATTATCAACCTCATTTTCATTTATCGGCTTTATCGTTTCTTCGTGTCTCTCTTTCTACTGAAGACACTGGATGACAAAAGGCTCGGTGCTCTTCATTGACCCCTCCCTTTCTCTTTTCTCTTTAAAATATGTTTTAACAGTCCAAAATTGCATTTTTGGACTGTTAAAAGCAGCTAAGCTGAGAAGCTAAGCTACGAGCTAAGCTAACAGGCCGACCTTAGGGGAAAAAACCTCCGTCTTGTCGAAGCTCCAAAATTCATAGTTGAAAACCCATGCCTTCATGTAAAAATTTGTTTTTCTCTGCAAAAGAAAGAGAACTTGTTTACTGATTTTTTTTTTTTTTAATTATTATTATTAAAAGCTTTGTGTGAAAAATACTATGCTAAAGAGCTCAAACCACACTGAGCGTCCACCATGTCGCCATGTCAGCCTAGTCACGTCAAGGGGCCTCCCTACCATTTTTTTTACTAGACTATCCATCCTTCGGTTTAAACAGTCTTATACTGCCATCTGGTGGTCAAAAAAAAAGGTACTACACTCAAAACAAATCAACATTTCTTATAAAATTTGACAATTACTAATTATTGTTAAATTTCTAACAATATTATTGTTTATCACAATAGTTTCTGAGACAGTCACCCAGCAAAATTTGTTATCGTGACAGGCCTAGTCTTTATGACATGACTTAAACATACAAACCTCGTATCTCTTAACATTTCAAGTTGCGGTACAAGCATACGAGTCCAACACTAAATTAAAACTGTAAAAATTAGCATCTTATTGTCTTTACATTTTTTATAATATAGTTGGAGCATTAAGTAAAATGTAGATTTCAGCTTACCGGTATGTCCTTTTTTGCCAAAACACTAACTAGTTTGTTTTTGTTTCTTACATAAATATATTTTCAGCAAGTCATATGCAGAAAATTATTTTTGCATTTTGTTTCCTTTTTACCATATATAAAACACAAATGTGTGTAGTTTGATACTAAATGTTCATGTGGAATTAGTCTTTAAAAACATGTCCACTAAAATGACTCCCAAATGCTCTGAAGAACCTCGAGATTTGAACGTGGTGACATCATTTAATTTCCCTCTGGGATTGATAAAGTATTTTTGAATTTGAATTTGGATCAATAAGCCGAGCAAACCAATGAAGTAATAACAGGTGCAATCGGTCAGTTTGCAAAGTATTTATTTTGGGCTTCAGAGTGCAATTTTTCATGCATGTCTGAGAACATTGTGCTTACTCAGAGCAGCAGAACATGTAATAACATGTAATGTGATTCGATTCATTTGTGATGAATGTTGCAAACTTGCTCTCCCTCCCATTAATCTGAGAGCAGCTGATCATTTCTTCATGTCTTCATCTGCACCATTCTCATTTCTCCAAAACACCAGCATCAGGATGCACCTGAATTAGGAAGTAAACAAGCATGGTTAAATTGTTTCTGTAGGTTTCCTTCACAATGCCTGAGCTAAATGAGCAGGGAGATGTTGAGCCCAGATAGTATCAAATGTCTACACTTATTATTCTGAGTGCAATAAATCATTCATGTAGAAGCCAGAACAGTTTGACACACCGGCTCTTCACCACGACTGAAACATGTTGAGCACCAGTGATTTCAACTTCTCTAGTCCATACATTTTCTATACTATATGGAATATTTTTTATATCTGTCCTCATTTCAGTCCTTACTATCCCTTTTGTCTCTTCTTCCTGTTCAGGTTTTTATGTCTATGATGGGCAATGACAAGCAGGGCCAGCTGATTGTTTATCACCTCATCGAGCTGCTCAAATCAGGCAGCAGGCTGCCTCAACCCCTGGGTTGTCCTACAGAGGTATGGACATCAACTTTCTTTTTTCCTCTTCACTTTGTTTCACAATTTTTCAGAGAGTTTTGTCGTAGTGCACTCTTGTGTCTGGCAATTTAGTGCCTTTCTGAACTGTAAACATATTTGTCATATAAATCTAGTTTACTGAGCTTTTGTTGTAAAGCAGCTGTGCCCCCAAAGCCACTTCCAGCACTGGCTTCTTTTGAAATGACCTAATTTTAAAAACTGTTTTACCACCAGGAATGAGAAGGTTTTGGTTGTTTGCTCGATTTAGGAATTTTATCTACCAGTAATCACGTCCACTGGGACTTGGAAGCTGAGCTGTGCCTGTAAATGTTTCCAGATTGAGAATACGGTGCTTTGCAGAAAAACTGAATAGGTGATTTTAGTTTCCTGGTGAAAACGTTTTCTCTGCTTTTCTTTTCAGATGCATGAGATCATGAAGGAGTGTTGGGATAAAGACCCCACCTTGCGTCCGTCTTTCAATGAGCTGGCCCTTCGGGTCGACTTGTTCAGGGACAGTAAGGAGTTTTAAGATCCAGAGTCCCGCTGCTCTTCAACAAAAGTACTGGAAGCTTTGTTGTGGCTAATCGAGGAAAGCCAAAGCGAGGTTTCTCTGCCAGTGAGCAATGGAGCAGCATGACTGGAAGTGTGGGAGCTTGGAATAAGGACTACTGCCGAGGTGCCTTTTGAGCAAGGCAGTTTTCTGTCGCGGAGCAGCTTGGTGGACTGCAGCTCGCTGCAGGAAGAGGTTAAACTTGAAGGTTAATGTTGCTGAAAATAAGCAAATGGTCAAAGTTTTAAAAGAAGACTTGAAGAGTTTAAAGAGACTGTGACAAGACTGTTGCCAGACCTGAAGCTAAAGGTGGTTGTGGTGAACAAGTTCTGTGTGTGTGCGTTACGTGTGTGTGCGTGTGTGTCTACAGTCAGCTAGCTGGTCTAGCTCTTGCTATCCACTTTTGCCGTCATCTGAAAAGAAAATGTCTTATAGTTTATTTTGTGTGTGCATGCATGCTTGTGTGTATGTGTGTGCATGAGAGAAAGAGTTTAACTGTAATATAGTAATTGTGTACATATGTTCAGAAAAATTTTATAATTTTATAAAATTAAAACCTGGTTAATGCTATATTTACAATGTTGGCAAAACATCAGTGTTAATTAAGCGCCCATGGAGGTGATTTTAATAATCTGTTTATGTTTTCGATGTGAGAGATGGTGTGAAAATTAAAGAAGCACATCTGTGGAGCAGTTTGTCACTTTCTATTCTCTTTATTTTATAACTTCCACTGTTTTTATAGCTTTTGTTGCTGCTTGGAAACAACAAAATACTGCTTTTGTGTTGACTAGTCCTTTATTAAGTATAAAATATATGGTCACTGCAGGTATTAAAACATGGTTTCAATTGAATTTTATGTGCGTCTAAGCCTGTTACCATGCAGAATAATATCAAAAATATTTTACTGCAATAATTTATCTTCTGGCCTGTATTGATTTTCAAAGTAAAAATAACTGCCTAAAGACAACAAATGGACATTTAAATTGGTCTGTTATACAAGCTAGTTTCATTTGTTTAAATATATTTTTATTCTAAATACGCTTGTATTTATCTCTGTAACCATGAAGTTTAAATAATGGGAAGGTTAAAAAAAGTGAACATTTTATTTTGAAAGCCGGATGTTTCTTCAGTGTACATTAGCTTTAGCTTCTTCAAATCCTTTAATGTTAGCCAAAATTCATCAGCGATAAAAACAGTGATTGCTCGTAATTTCTTGTATTGGGGGTTTGTTCAGTAAATGAGATGGAAATGCGAAGCTGTAAGGTCCGAATCATTTCCTCTTTGAGGCGTTTCAAAGGCGGAGCGCGCTGTGACGTGACGGCGCAGAAAGTGCAGCTTGTCGCCACACAGCAGGAGGAGGTCGTCATGAAGGCATCAGGGTTTGGACCCTCCGCAGCGACAGCAAACGTGAGCATTCACTTTTATTCATTCCCTTTATGAAACTTATTATTTATTTCTCGTCATAGTTGTTTTTAAAGTTTATTGCGCTTTTGTTTTATTTTGAAACGACTTGTTTAAATGTATATTATTTATCTAATTTAAACAAAAGGTACTCATTGCAAAGTGTGAAATCAAACGCAATTTTTTTTTTTTTTTTTTTTTTAATTCTAAACAATATCAGACAGTGTAATTTTAAAGTGTCTACCCCAGATGCAATTCTGCGGGTTGGCGCTTGATGTAAACAAAGCACTCTTCTGAATCTGCTCAAAGGTCACATGATTGACCTTCATTAGGTCGACTACAGTATATTCTGTGTAGGTAAACGAATATGGTCGTAAATTTAATTTTCCACCACTTCAGCTCTTTTCGTACATAAAGGCATAGTTGACAAATGTTGCTTACAATTCAATTTCAGTGCAACCTTTATTTATACAGGTTAGTCTCATTGAGCCTCGACTCATTCACAAGAGAGACCTGCTTTAAACAAAGAACGGGATGAGGTAGAGACAACAATAGTCTAATAGAAAAGCATATAAAATGAAAAGTAAACAGAAGAAATTATATTAATTAAAAAAAACGCTACATTATAAAGCGATGTGAATACTACAAACAGAAACGATGTCTGCGTTGGTTTTTGCTTTGAGCGTAGCAGGTGTTCAAAGGTCCTTAGAGAGTCATGATCCAGAGCTTCAGATCTTTTTGTAGGTGTTCCAGGATACAGGAGTGGAGTAAGAGAAGGCCATTTTGCCTCGGTCCGCACCAAGGGTACACTGCATGTAATATTGTCCCACGCTGTAGCTGCACTCAAGTGTCATGTAGGAGATGTATGAAGACAACAGACCAAGAAGTGATTTAATTTATGAAAATGTACCAGTGTGAGAGTTGTGAAGTTAATGATGACCAGTTGACCAGAGAATAAAGGGTGGAGTGATGGGAACGATAGAGCCAGAATATGAATCTTAGTGCACCATGATGGCATCTAACATCCGCAAGGTGCTTGCAGGGGCGTTCATGTAAATAATGTAACCATAGTCAATGGAGGGAAGGAAAATAGCAGTAACAAGGTGTTTCTTAGTGTCCAGAGTTAGGATATATTTCTGAAAAAGAAACCCAGTTTTACTGTCAAGGTCCTTTATTGTCATTTGCATCACATGTGGTACAGGTGGAACAAAATTGTGTACACAGGGTCTCAGTTACATTCAGTTTCATTTCATTATGTGAACAAGATACCCACATATTTGTAAAAATCAACAAACTCAATAAGAACACCATTCAAAGATAAAATGGACTACTGGAACGGACTTCCTGTTTGAAAATGACATCCCATTTAGCACAAGTTTGAGACGGAACAAATCTGACTGGATGATTCAAAAACAGACTGTAAAAGCTGGAAAACCTTAGCAAACTTTTTAGCTCGACAAACTACTGTGTCATCAGCATAGAAATGTAAGGATGCATCAGGGATGCTCTGACCTACATTACCCATGTAGATTGTAAAGAGGGTGGGTCCTAAGACTGAACCTTGTGGTACACCGTTGTTAACAGTTGTATTATCATTGCACATTATACTCTGGTTAGCTGCCTTTGTTACAGTAGACTTTTACATTGGTACACATTTATTTACAAATCCTTCCTCTGTGGTTACATGATTTGCAAACAGTGTCTCTTAAGTCTGTTGGAGTCTGCCTCCCCACCATCACAGACATCTGCACCTATAGATGCTGGAAGAGGGCAACCTGCATCATGAAGGACCTCACTCACCCAGCATGCACACTTTTTGCCCTGCTCCCCTCAGGAAGGAGGATAAGGAGCATTAAGTGTAGAACCACTAGACTGAAGAACAGCTTCTACCCCAAGGCTATAAGACTTATGATTATCTAACCAGGATAATCACTGTGAAAAATCACGTCATGTTGCCGCTGATCTGTTTCATGTTGCTCATCTGCTCACACAGACTCATGTTCGAACTGCTTTTCGACGTATTGTTTTTACGCTATTAGTGCTTAACGTATTTTTAGTGGATGTTTTTCTTAGTTCGTATCTTAGATCTTATTACTGCTTTTCTTTTACATTTTATTGTTTGATGTAACTGGGACCCTGACAATCTCTTTCCACCGCACATGTACCACATGTGGTGCGAATGACAATAAAGAAACTGACTCTGTCACAGCCTTCGCTCTCAGGCATTCATCACCTTCAGCGTTACACGAGTGCATACTGAGCTGGGTCAGTTCTTCCCTCCAGCTGGATCAGAAGCTGTCCAGTCACGTTATTTCAACAGCTAAGAGTGGAGATCGCATCTTTAAACCCATGCTCCTGTTTCTAAAGAGTGTTTCGATTATTAGAATCAGATCAGGATCAGAATAAACTTTATTGTCATTGCACCGAGGTACAGCGAGAACATGTATGTACAGTCGTCCGAAAGATGGGCGGAGTGCACGAAGCTGCTACTATAAAAGTGCGGCCTTCTTATTCTTATGCAGAATAATATTTTGCTTAGATGAGAAAAGGGAAGAAAAACATGAGAGACGGTATAAAAAAATCTCTCACACCGTGTCCTAGACAGCATAAAAAAATCTACCACAGCATAGCAACATCAATAGATGTGATACATGTACATATAGCTGGTGAAGTCATTGTAAAGGGAAGTCGTAGCATAGTCCAGATAAGAGGTGGTGTTATCAGGAAAAACATGTCTGGCTTCACCGGAGGACAGGAAGAAATTAAAAAAACAACTTTTGTGCCAGTGTAGCTTATGTTTGAACATTTTTGACATGCTTGTATTGATATGTATATTTTATACTAATGCATTTTATTGGTTGTATTGATCTTATTTGTATATTACAGGTCTCTCTTAGAAATTTGACAACTGTGTCTCAACAGGACTAACCTGGACAAAAAAAAGGAAATTAATTGCGCGGATTGTCTTTTTTTTTTTTTTGGTCCAGTACTTGACTTTGTGATGACTACTTTTAATTTTAGCATTTTATGCAATGCTGGAAATGATTTTAAAATCACTAAATAATAGCGCGCTGAAATTAGAGTTGTAGTGTACCTGTGGCAAAAGATAAAACAGTTCTTGACTGTTCCTGCAGTTGCTGTGCACATGATGTGCGCATTTGGACTTTGGTGTTCGTGAGTCCTTCCCACGTGGGGGGGAATTATTGCACAACAGCCTCTAACAGGTGGGTAGTTCAAATGACGTCCAGGAGAACCAGACCTCCTGATGGGGGGTACGGATGGGTGGTGGTTGCATCAGCCTTCTTCATCATGGGCCTTACTGCGGCTGTCCTCAAAAACTTTGGGCACTTCTTCCTGGACATCCAAAGCCATTTTGGAGTTTTGACTAGCACTACCTCATGGGTGACCTCAACAACAATTGCCATGTTTCACATTGGAGGTAAAGATGTGGCAACCTGATTAAACTTTGTCCCTTTTTTAAACCCAAGGTGATTTATTTTATTTCTTCTTGTCTACAGCTCCAGCTGCCAGTGCTTTGACCATAAGGTTTTCTCAGAGAGTGGTCATCATAGCTGGAGGCCTGCTCTGTTCATTGGGGATGTTGCTGGCGTCTCTGGACCTCAGCCTGCCTTGGCTCTACCTCACTATGGGAGTCCTGGAAGGTAGCACATTTAAAAACCTGCTAATCGTTCTTTGGCCTTTAATCCACTTACTTTCATGTTTTGTTGTTAACGGTGATTAACAAAACCTTTCCATGCTTTGGATTGTTGGTATTTGTTATTTGAAAGCATAGAGAGAAAAAAAGTTATGTTGAACTTATCTACTTGCGCCTAATCAAATCTAATTAAAGATTTATCAGTTTTATTGCATAAGGTGGCAATAATTACAAACAGATGACAAACAAAAATGAAATGGTTGAGAAAAGAAAGAGAGGATATAAAGTCTGTGGTCAGGTGGCTGATCACAGACATGCTGGATGTGGAGGTCCTGGGCTGGTGTGGTTATATGTGCCTGCGGTTGAGAGGCCAATTGGATGTACTGCCAAATCCTCAGAAAAACTCTTTTGGAGATGGTTATGGTAATTGTTCAATTCATGGGCAACAGCTCTGGTGGATATTCCTGCAGTCAGCATGCCAAATGTATGCTCCCTCATGCTGTGTGATAAAACTACACTGTTTAGAGTGGCCTTTTATTGTGGTCAGCCTAAGGCACACCTGTGCAAAAATCATGCTGTCAAATCAGCATCTTGATATGCCACTCCTGTGAGGGGGATGGATTATCTCTGCAGGAGAAGTGCTCATTAACACAGATTCACGCAAATTTTTGAACAATATTCGAGAGAAGGAATAAATAAACGGTCATAGAAATGTTTTTGACCATGTATGGGATAAATATACCTACATGGTTTGGAGTAAGTGTTTCCATTTTGTTTTTCCAGGAACAGGCATTTCCTTCTCGTGGGTTCCTGCCATGAGCATGGTGAATCACTACTTTGCGAGGTGGCGGCCCATCGCCTACGCCCTTGCCAGCTCAGGGGAGTGCGTCTTTTCCATGGTGTTCAGTCCCCTCTTCAAGTGGCTCATTGAGACGTACACCTGGCAGGGCGCTTTGCTCATCATCAGCGGCCTTCAGCTGAACCTGTGTGTGTGCGGTGCACTCATGAGACCTCTAGAGACAACCCTGACAACTTCAGAAGACGAGGCTGCTGTGCTCCCTTCAAAGAGGGAGGTTATCTTTCAGTGCTCCCTCCTGAAACAACCTGAACTTCTTCTCTACATCCTGTTTGCAATCTTTGCAGCAGCAGGGTTTTTTATCCCCACCCTGTTCCTGGTGCCCTTCTCCACCAGTTTGGGGATTGAGAAGTACTGGCCAGCCTTCATCCTGTCTGTGTTGGCAGTGGCTGACCTGGCAGGGAGGTTGTTCTGTGGGTGGCTCGCTAACATGAGGCTTCTGAGGAACCTGCAGCTGCTTGTCATCGTCACCATCCTGACCGGGGTGGTGCTGCTTCTGCTACCCATCAGCCACAACTTCTGGGCCATCCTTGGCTTTTCATTGCTCTATGGTTTCCTGTTCGGTTGCCTGGTGGCTCTTCATGTCACTTCTATCGTGGACATCGTGACGTTGGAGGGATTTGACAGTGGACTGGGTCTCTTTATGCTGTTCAGGAGCATCGGAGGCTTCATCGGTCCTCCTGCTGGAGGTAAGCAGTTGCTACTTTTCTTCTGTTTGTTGGTGGTTCTTTATGCAGCTGTGACATTCTCTGATATACAACTATAGGTACAGTCAGAATAAAGCTTTAAAATCTCTATTATTTATTCTTCATTTATTCAGAACTAAGCATTTGTTAATCTAATAAAATATGGATTTATATTGACAATAAATATCAAATTAGTGCTGCAAATATGGGTGTAGATTTCAGGTCAAAGAAACAGTAATTTTTGTAAAACTCTAACCTACCCATACTGAAAACTGCTGCCATAATCCATTCACGACCTGCTGGTCTGCATACTTCTTCTCCAACGTTCTTGCAGCTGATGAATGCACACTGACATCAAGTCCAAGTGTGTGAGGATTATGAGCTGAAGCCTGTAGCACATCAAAAGAGCCTCAAGTTCTCTTAAAGTAAAATCAACTGCATATTTTTCCTTTCACAGTGGAATTATGTCTTAAGACTGTATCATCTTCAGTTCATCTTGAAGGACAAAAATTGTTTGTGTGCTGCCATGAATATTGACAAAAGAAATGTTTCTTTGATCAATCGCAACAAGAGAACATTTGTTACAAAGGAAAATTAAAAAATATATATATTTGTTCAGCCTTTCTGTTCATGACCAAATAGTTAAAGTAACCAAACTGCGGTTTAAACTGATCCCTGCTTTTTGGGAAAATGCTAACGTGTTTGTTTGCTAAACAAAGATGATAAAAGTGAGTATCATGAACAACTTATAATAGAGCTTTAGTGCTTTAATGGGATTTTAAAATGAAAAATATTAATTTGGTAGTTTCTCAAGAATAATTATTGATTTTGTTTTGCATGTCAAATAGCAACCTGAGGGAATGGGCCTTGCTTGGAATTATAGCAACAATTGGACAATTATCATAATTCCTAACAGGTTTCGATATGTGTCTCATAAAGTTTGCATCACTCCGATTGTGAAAAAGCTGAAAATATTCCAAGCTCAAATGCCTGTAACACTAAAATATTGTGTTTAGGCACAACTAGTTGTACTAGTTCTTTTATAAATGTGTTTTTTTTTATACACACATGGTTCAAACTCCAGCTTTTTACTCTTATCAGTTGCATTTAACCCTCTTGCTGCCAAATCACCCATAAGGCCTGAGTTTTAAAACTAAGGCCCCATACGATGTTTTGATCCAAAGGCAGCAGGAGGATTAATACACGTTTTATGATTAAACACATGTGAGCAATGGCAAAGAAATTCTGTTATATGAAATGTGAAACTGAAACATGCAGTGGTAATAGAGAAAATAAGAATTTTTTTGTTTGTTTTCGTCTCTGTAAGTAAAAATGCACACGACTAAATGTCTGTTTTTGTTAAACAGTCCTAAAGCAACACATCAGACAGCTCTCCTCCAGTCAGAATTACAGGATTATCTCCAAAGACTTGTCTAAGTCTCATTTTTAGGATTTTCTCACAATTTTTTTTAGGATTTCTTTCAATTTTGGAAAAAAATAAAATAAAATTCAGCTCATTAAATCAGTGTTTGCACCCACTTAGCCATTTTTTGAAAATCATCTTTTATTTTTGTGTACAGCTTTTTTATATACTGTATATATTATTTGGGTCAAATATTAACTTTGATTTAGTTATTTAGACCATAAAGATCTAGTTTTTAAACAATGTTCTTTATATGATATTGGGGCATTGTAGCAGATCACTGGTTGACTTTTTTAAGACTTCCTGGACATTTTAACTTTAGAGCTCTGTCACTGCATCATTTGACCTACAGACCCGGCAGTTTTATTTACGTTTTAATAAAAGTGCTGGGGTGGGATGTGACAAAACACGTTCTAACTATTGCAGCTGTTATTCTGAGTGTTGTTCTCTGAGCCGTATAAAAACCAGAAAGAAAACACCAGTTTAGTCTTTCTCCTTAGATGAACTTCCACAGCGAAGCATCCTGACCTCACAGTCCATGAATTTTTTTTTATCAGTATCAGTTTTACTCCAATAAAATAAAATGATGCTTCATGTATAAAAAGATAAAGATTGAACTGTGACGTCATGGAAAATACATTTTATTCTGCACCAGATAACAAGGAGAGACGGTGAATTATTGAACACAAATTACTGATCCGAGTAGCTTTCAGCTCTAAATTTTATTTTATTTTCTGCATCACAGGCAGGTTTGTTAGCAGTTGCATGAATAATTACTGGTACCGTGTGCAACGTTCCTCGTTTTCTTTCCAGGCTGGTTGGTGGACCAAACGAACGACTACGGCGCCGCCTTCTACCTCTCTGGCTTCTGCTTCATCTCCTCAGCGGTGTTCGTCATCCTGGTTGACCGCCTGGTTCAGAGGAAGAAGTCTACGGAGGCTGAAGGTCAGCAGACGGGAAAAGTCAAACGAGACACAGTAACACAAGAACCTCTCCTCGAGATTACGTTGCCCGACTGACTGTTTACGATTTGTCTCTGGTTTGGCGTCAGTGCCAGCAGCAGGATGATTTGACCTCGTTCAAACTGGCAGAGCGAGCTACCATCACTAAGTGCATATTTTAAAGAGTCTGAGGAGTGTGTGAACTTCTAAACATCTGCACAGGTGTGGTTTAAACCTCGTCACAGTTTCCCCCTTTTAAAATTTCTAAAGGGAAATGAATGAAAAACTTACAATCACATATAGTATCAGTGCACAGCATATACATAACGTTAAAATCAATCAAGAAACCAAACGTCCATTTCCTTCACCTGCTTCTGTTTGAGTCTTGGGGAGCTGGTGTCTCTCCAGCATTCTCTGTGAGAGGCGGGGGACGCCCTGGACAGGTCTCCAGTCCATCACAGGGACAAAAGAGACAAACTGGTCACATTCACCCACATCTAGGGATAATTCAGAACCTACCGTGCATGTTTTTGGTCTGTGGGAGAAAACCCACGGAGAGAGCATGCGAACTCCACCAGAAAGGCCCTGGGCAGAGAGATGAACCACTGCTCCACCATGTTGCCTCCTGATACCAACCATAATAGGTTGGAATAAGATCAAAGTAGATTTAATTTAGACAATGAGTTTCTTCGATAAGACATGAATAAATCTTCCAAAGTCATGCAGTCAGTTGTTAAATCAGAGCATTGGTTCTTCTGATTGACATTTGGACTTTAGGTTGGTGAGTCGTACATCGGGCTTGTTTTATTTTACAAAATGTATCTAATCTACCTCCTGATGACTTGTGGAGATGCAGACCCTGGACTGGAGGAACGGATGGATCCGACTCATTTCACCATCAAACGTTTAATACGTATACATTTTTCTACCTCAGATGTTAAATTTATTTAAAAACCTATTTACAAACAATTGTAGCAGCTTTGCAGTTACACAAAATAAGTTAGGAAATATAAACTTTAATAAACATGTTGCTGTCGTGCCAAAACCTCATTCACATCCGTCTGTGGTTTTAAGGTTGGCTGACCAGCACGTGTCCAAAAGAACTTGTGAACGTGTGACGACACAGTTTATTTACTGGAAATGTGTTTTTGTTTTTTTCTTCCCCCTTTTTGGAGCTACAATTAAGGTTTCAGCCTGACTGCAAATAAATACAAATAAAGAAATATATATATATATATATATATATATTTTTTTTTTAATGCTACAAAGATTTTTCTGTGTCATTCTGAAAGTCAAATAGAAAACTATTCAAACACACTGATTAGTGTTTAGAGGATTTTTTTGTTAATATATATTAATATTAAATTATTCAATATATTTTATTATATTTAGAAGATTTAAAAAAATTCTCTCAGGTTATTTATGAAAAAGGCCCAATTCCACTTTCATTACAAGAAGTGACAAACTGGAGAACACGTTCCCAAAAAGAATCTAACAGAAACCAGAACCTGACCAGTTTATTTCCATTGTTTAATCACCCACTTCCACCATTAATATGTTGACAATCAAATAAAGTAAATTACATTTTAAAGTTGTTGGTTTTGACCTTGTGATTAGATTTTAGAATAAATCAGATGTTTTTTTCTGAATGTGAACAGAATTGTGGTGCATTTGGTTTGAATCTTTTTGATTAAAAACCGGTTTCTTGATCAGGAACAATCAAAACATTTCAGAATTAAACTAAATTAGTAAACTAGATTTGTGAAGATTATCTTTGTCCTGAATCTATAGGACTTATGTTGGTCACACTGTTTATGGTTTTATTAAATATCTTTGTCAAACAAGTTTTCCGAGGCAACTGAATTTAAAAACTGATTTGTGCAGAAAACTAAATCTGCAGATACTTGAGATCTATATTTTTTGTACTCAACAAAATTTATAATCTACTTCGTTTTTTGCTTTTACAGTGAAATATTAAATCTTAATACTCTGTCTCAGTACAGTATATGAAATGTTTTCACCTGTTTGTAGCTGTGAATCTTTTTAGCAAATAAATCGGCACTGGTTTGAAACGTTTCGACTTCTTTTTGTTTTCTCGGAGCTTCCTAAACGTCCTGCGGCTCCTCGGGTGGTGCTGCGCAGCGTCAACCTGACACCACATGTATGTGCTGCGCAACAAGTTTAAAGTGCAGCTATGTGACCAGCTCAGCAGGGTGCACATTTGTAGTGCACAAACAATCTTAAAAGGAAAATGAGCGCGTCTAAATTTATGCACGTTTATAAATCACTCAGAATCACTGTAGTCCTGCTCAAGACATTTCAAAATATGGGGAAGAATGTGCATTTTAAATTCTCGTAGAAACATAAAAACAGTCTAAAACCTAAAAAGTCTGACTTAAAGCAGATTTACATCCATTCAAGCTGCCTGAACTTTTTCAACTATTCCTAAAGCTCCAGTCAATTCATGAAAAACTGTTTATTAAAGTATCCTGATGCATGCTCAATAATCCAGGTAGAAAAATCTAAAAAAGCTAAGTCTGGTCCTCTGGACATTCAAAA
>JARVGQ010001777.1:8271015-8283628 GCA_031762355.1 Hypsolebias martinsi | reverse complement strand
TCATTTAAGCAAATGGCAACAAACAAACAAATGGAGTATACAGCAGAACACAAAACTTACATGAACAAATAATCAGGGGTATTAATTAGACAAATATTCACAAAAATTTACAAATAGAAACTATGAAGGCCTTTTTGTTGGTAGAGTCTGTTATTAATTTATGTTCCAGATCCTTAATAAAATGAAGTGACCATGGTGTTTTGTTAATAAATTTACATTTATGAATGTAAAATTTGGCCAAAAGAATTAGCAAGTTTAAAAAAATAAATAAATAAAAAACGTTTCTCATCCTTCCTAGGGAATCTAGAAAAACAAAATAAAATATTTGCCCAATGTAAGGAAAAATCCCTTAAAATATGGTTATTAATAAACCTGCTAAACTCCAAAACCTGCGTGTAAAAAGGCGGTGCTGAAGACAATGTTGGTCATGTTTTTAATTTTTTCTGCGTCTGTGCGTCTCCTCAGTTATGCTCACGTGCACTGCCTGTTTGTCATCAGTCTCAGTGTTTGTAATTACTGTATTCTAATCAATTCTGATCCTTATAACTCTCCAATTGTTACTCCATTTACATTACATTTGTTAATTTATTAGAGTAATTAACTTAAAATATTTAGTTTGTACAGAAATATTTTATTGAATTAATATTTTGGTGCATTTTTGTGTTCTCGTCTGTTCACAAGCTGCTGCAATATTAGAATGTCTCCACTTAAAGATTAATGTAATCCATCCATCGATTGAGCATTTAACTTATGAGACGCTATCACTAAATCACAACTTATCTGTCGGAACCCGTATTTTTTTTTATTGGTTTGTTTATGTTATTTTCTGTTTTATCATGAAAATTATTGGGATTCCTGTGTTATTTCCTGTTCAGCTCCGCTGTGTTCCTCTCTGACTCACCCACAGGCAGTTCTTCACTGTTTTTCTTAGTCAGCTGTTTCCAGTCCACAATCAGTTCAGGTGTCTCCAAGATTTCATCAGCCTGGTCCTATACATGTATATAATCAGACTCTTTCCATCTCCACCTGCACCGTTGGTCTTCATGCCACTGATCTGGTTTCCTTCCAGTGATCCTAATACTCCTGTGATATTTTTCCTTTTGATTTCTCAAGTTCAGAAGTTTTGCTGCCTTGTCAGGCTGTTTTTTGAAAATAAATGGGTTTTGGAGCTCCTCGCGTCAGTCTGCATTCTGGGTCTAAATCTACCACCGACTGTGACAGCATCTCATTACGACACATTATTTCATAATTATTACTTTGTGTCATCTATTTGTGAGGGAATGTTTCAAATTTTTCAGATACAAAAATATAATTATACGATGCTAAGTTGTTATTTTAAGATAGTATCTCATAATTATGACAATTGTTTTTATCAAAGTGGCAGCAGGTTTTAGGAAATATTCTATTAGAATAATACAAATTTTGGATAGTAAATTCAGAAATTCCCAAATGTCAATGACAAACTTGTTAATTATGATTTTCCTGTATGCATATTTTATATATAAATAGTCATTCAAAAGAAAAAAGACAAATCAACTGAAGTAACAACAACAAAAATAACAGTAATTGCACAATTCTTAAAACAAATTAAAATGGTTTATTTTAATACAAAGTTTAAAATGTGAAACAAATCATAAATGAACCAAATAAGACAACATTAATTCATATAAATAACAAATATGTTGTATGTTGTCCAGGTCTCTCTTGTAAATGAGTGGCTCATCAATGGGACCAATCTGTTTAAATAGAGGTTGAATTAATATTTCATATACTGTAGTTTAAAAAGATGTTTTCAATACAATTGAATGTGACAGTAAAGTCCTCTGAGGGCATGAAGCCCCAGAGACAAGGCGGAGGAGGAGGAGGAGATCCCCTCAGTTCAGGCCTGGTTCTTAAAGACACAGCTCACATGAGAAGGTGCTGTTTATAAGACTGAGTTTGTTGCAGCTCCCCAGACTGAAGAAGTCTTTTGGACAAAAGACGAAACGTTTCAACAAAGAATCCATCCAGAGGCCCTGACTTAGGTTGCATAATTCAAAATGTTGGATGAAAACCAATTGCATTATCTAATATTTGCAAAATTGTGGAAAGTGTTACAGATAAAAGATTGACATACTAGAGAGGATGTACAGTATGTCAAATTTTCAAAGTGGTTTTAGAAAGTGAGAAACACGGATGGATCCAAAACCGTTAAAAAACATAAAACAACTGAACTTCTATTGTGAAGCTGAAGACGTTTCGCTTCCCATCCTGGAGGCTTTATCAATTCAAAAATGTCTGGAGTGTGTGGAGTTCCAGCTTTATAGAACTGTATGAGAGGCAGGAACTCTGCTCAATGGAAGCTCGTTAGTTTATCTGCCCGGCTCACAGAGAGAGATGTTCTGGTCAAATGCATGAAGGTGTGAAATAGAGTGAGCTGATGGGAATCAGGACTTAAGCTGCATTATAAGGTTTTGAAAGTTGAAATCTGAGACCTCCTCTTCTGTTTAAAGTTTTTTTTTCCTCTTGTGACATAAACGTCTTCCTCCATCCCCTTCTCAAATCATCTGTCTTCTCTGTCTAAAATATGAATATTTAGGTCCTCAGAATTATCCTTGAGATGTAGGCGGGCTGCTGAGTCTTGGCCTGAAGTGCTACTCTCCTATGCTGAGCCATGCCTCTGTGGAGAGTTTGTTGAGTTCCTCCAATACCGTATAGAGGTCTGAACATTCCTCACAGCAGTGAACTGCAGACATCACACCGAACAGTTTGGGTTTGGGGTTCTGTCCTTGAGATGGACCAACCTCGGTCTGAGTGTCCTGTTGGGTTTAGAATGTGCTGGTATGTTGTGTTTGGAGTTCAGAGGTTTTTTTTAGATACAGTACTCTAGCAACATATGGGATGACAACAGTTTTGCATTTGCTCTTCTCTCTGTTCTGTTCGGCAACATGTTTTTTTTTTTCTTGGATTTGTTTGCCAAAATTGTTTGGAGGGAGGAAATGGTCGTATCACGTCTCAGATATGGACTCACGGGATTACATAAAACATTATTTATAATGGAGAAACATAATAAAGGTAAATATGAATACTGTATTGTCGAGACGATGAGACAAGATTGTCCTAAAGCTATGAAACTGATTGACAGTCTCACTAAAATAAATTCAAGGTTTGATCCAATTGAATTATTGCATAATTCAAAATTTAATGGTACTCAGGCTTTAATACAATATCTGAAACAGACTTGTTTGTTTCAAAGAATATAAGTTTAATTTTATTTAATTTTTTTGAGCGTCGCTTCAGTACATACCTCTTACCAGATGGTGGCGGTGTTGCACCAAGTTGTTGTTTGCCACCGCCAAATATAACCGAAGAAGAAGAAGGAAGGAAGGAAGCTGAAGCTTAAAAGAAGAAGAAGAAGAAAAATACGGAGAAGAAATCTCTCGCGCAGGTCTTGTAGTCGCGGGAAAAATGGCGGAAACGTGCTGTGTGTTCAAGCTAACAACATAAGTGTTTCAAAACATCGCCTTATGAGCCTTTTCTCTTGTTTATCTTCAAGTGTGAGTACACAAACTGCGTGCAGCGAGTGTCAAAGCGTCTAATGTTTTCCATCTTGATAGTTTTCGAAGCAGTTTTGTTGTTTTGTTTATTTTAAGAAATACGTGTTTTCCCGTTCTCTGTGTGTAGCACAGAAAGTTAGTTAAAGAGTTGTTTAGTCTGCTCGTCAGTCGTTTTTTTCTAAAACGGACACCGGCTTTGTCTTTTTTTCTATAAACACGTAGCTTACTTACATCCGCAAGTGTAACAAAATAATGAAGTATTTTCTGGAACAGACTTGTTTTACTAATTCCTGTTTCTAATAATGTAGGTGTGTATCTGTTTTGAGCAAGCTGAATGAGGAAATCAAGATGCAAAGTGGTATGTGTTGAACTGACATACATTTATTTATTTCTTTAGTAAAAAGGCTGCAAACTTAACAAATGTCTTTTTACTTTTAGATTCTGTGAAGCTTTCTACCTTTGAGCACATCAAGGAATCCAACAATCATACGGTCGCCCAGTCATCCACGATCAGGTCTTATGAATGTATTAAGTGTCCACTAATCTTCAAATCCAAGGTGTACCTTTATGAGCATCTCAGCAAAGTACATTTCCTAGAGGCGGATGCCGCGCTCAGAGGTGCTGGTTTGAAGTACGCTGATAGTAACGCAGCTAGCGGCGAAAACTGCAACAGCAGAAGTTCAGGACAGCCTTTCAAATGCCAGTTTTGTGATTTTAAAACTCATCATCAGGACGTTTTAAACAGGCACGAGAAACTGTGTCAGAAGACAGAAGAACAAAACTTAATTGACGCTGTAGTCATTTCTGAAGACGCCGAAAGCGAAGTGCTTGACAGTTCGACAAACCTGTGCAATGAAGCTGCAGAAACAGAAGATGATCAATTTTTTCTTCCCCTTATGCCTACCTCAAGCGCTAAATGTTCACCCAAAATTTCAAAGGATCTGAAAACATACAAGAGGTCGCAGCAAACCATCACCAAGTTCTTTGCAGCATCACCTGGATCAGCTGAGAACTCGCATACAAAGTTAGTTGATAATAACAAAGGAGCTCTGATTTTACAGGAATCTCCCTCCTGCTTTAGTCCCAGTTCAAGCAGCAAAGCAAAATCTGTGATTGATATTTCCTCTACTGGGACTAACCCCTATAAGTTTTTGCAAAATGACCAACTTTTCATTACAAACTACAGATCACCCAAGCCTAAGGACAGACACAAAGAACTTTATAACAGCATTGACAAGAGTAGCGATAGCAGTAGTTCAGAAGGTCCTCCTGCAAAAAAAGTTAAAATAGGAACAAAACAGACACTTTCAGACCAAGAAAATGCAAGTCAATCACCTCCACTCAGCACAGATTTTTCTTTTGAATTCAGTGAGGATGAAGAGGAAAATAAGCATAGTCTTGGTAATAGAGACTCCCCAAACCCAGTTGTTTACTCCTGTAAGCACTGCGTCTACAGAGATGGGAGTTTTAGACGTATGACTTCTCATTATCACGATTTCCACCCCTATGTCAGATGTAATGCGTCCTACATTCAGATCCAAACTGATGAGAATGCATCCTTTCGCTGCCTGGAGTGTCCAGTTGAGTTTTTAAGCCCAGCTGAGCTCGAGTGGCACTACACGGAAAAG
The DNA here is from genome assembly GCA_031762355.1 of Hypsolebias martinsi. Lineage (NCBI taxonomy): Eukaryota > Metazoa > Chordata > Actinopteri > Cyprinodontiformes > Rivulidae > Hypsolebias > Hypsolebias martinsi. The sequence goes on along the minus strand of JARVGQ010001777.1, from coordinate 8,278,464 downwards.
CATCCCGAGGCTGCAGATGTGTTCAAGGTAAAGCTAAATGAGCTAACCTTGGTTTTTAAATGTTTTTCATGTCCATTCACCACCACCATGATGAAGGCCTTAAGAGAGCATTACAAGGAAAAGCATCCAACTTGCAAATTGAACAGTTTGTTGTTCTGTAAATATTCTGAGAGCAAATGCCAGGATGAAATAACAAAGGGTAAAACGCAAGAAAAAATGTCCAGTTCAAAAACACCTGAGAAGACCCATGCACCTTGCAAGGAGGACAAAAGTACATCTTCACCTCAACATCCTACTTCTAATGGACCAGACGTGACCCTGTATAAATGCAGCAAGTGTGAGTTTCTGCATAAATCAGCTGTTGCTATGCATGTTCACTACCAAAAGAAACATCCAGAGAAGGTAGTTTCAATAGATCAAATTAAACATTCAGCCCGTAGTGCATCACAAGTGGCACCTGAAACGAACAAACCAGAGCTGTCGCTGCAAGCAAAGAGTGCATTGTTTTTGCCCAAACACACAGCTGAGGCATCCAAGAAGCCCTTGGATGTTTCTACAGCTAAACCTGTGGAATCTTTGCAGGTTAAATCCACACCAAAGATCTCATCTTCTGAAAGTAACAGAAAAAATATTCCTGGATCGGTCAATAGGTCCTCTAGCTCAGCAGCAAACGTGTACTACTGCCAGATTTGCAATTACACGGGTTGTGAAGCCAGAAGTGTTCTTGGTCACCATTCTGCAAAACATACTATGCAGCCACCAATAACTATGAAAGACATCGTGGAATATAGTGCTAACGTTAGAAAAAACGCTGTTAAGAGTCAGACTCAATCTAAGGCAAAACAAGTTAAAATAAGCAACAAAACAGAAGATGACGTTGATGTTTCTGTGGAAAAGCTTGATGCTTATGCCGATGCGGAAAAATTGTTTTACTGCCTAATATGTAATTTTGGAAATCCAAGCGCACAAGGAGTGTTTACTCATCAATGTCAAACCCACCACATCAAAAATGTCAGTATTCGACAAATCGATGAATACACAGCCGTGATCCGAGAAAAAATCAAAAAGTCAAAATGTGACAGAAAAAGCTCCTCTTCTACTTATCTGCCTTTTCCTCTCCTAAATGATGGTGATGAAGATAAAATTTTTTGCAACTTGTGCAACTATAGAAACACGACTATGACCGCGGTATTGTCGCATTATTCCAAAGCGCATCATAGTTGTGCCAACAAGGCTGCTGATCTCCGTCTGTACACCTCTGAGGTTCTCAAGCAGCCACAGAGATCTGCAAACCAGAAACAGCCGGAGAAGAATAATAAAAAATCAGACAAACCATCATCAGCAGAGGTCTCAGAAACACAGAGGAAACTTGGGTGCTATATTTGTGAGTACAGTACTCAGTACCTGTGCTATTTGAAAACTCATCTTCGAAAAACCCACAACTCAAATCGCTCAATCTCAGAAATTTTACAAAAGTGTTTTCGAGAAGGCACAATAGAAGCAGGCTACTACTGTGAGTGGTGTGTTTTCAGTCACAAAAATTCAGTGGTGCTCCATGAGCACTACCTGGAGCGCCACACATTGCACCCGGTGAGCCTCAGCTACATACGTAATCGGCTGTGTGCTGGTCCAAAAAAGACATTTCTACCAAAGTCTGCTCATCTGGGTAATGACACGGACGGCAGCCAGACATGCAAAAGTTCAGAACAAAGTGACGGCAAGCCTTATACGTGCACCGTGTGCCCTTTTAAAAGTGGCACTCAGTCAGGTCTTACACGCCACAACAATGAAGTTCATGAAAAAGACAAATTGGATCCGTTGAACAAGGAACCAAGTGCAAAAAGCCTTTTGGAAGACCTAAATGATATTCCTGGGGTGTTTGAATCGTTCCAAATGCCCCTTGAGGACGCAGATGAAGCATTTCCCACTTTGATCTCCAAGCATGATCTCAGCACTCACTCTGGAACGAAACACCTTGAACTTGTAAACGTGGTCAAACTGAGAAAAAAAGCAAAACGCCAAAGGCCTGTGCACGTGTTCAAGTGTCCCCATTGCACCTACATCAACTCACTTCATCACGGACTTATCGGCCACTGTAAGATGAAGCACCCTGACCTTGAGTCCAGTGCGGACAGTCTTTATGTGGATCTGGTGCATTTATATAACAGAAAGAAATGCATCAGGTTACATGAATCTGGTGAGACTTTAAAAATCAAGGGGCACATGTGTCAAACCTGCTCACAGATCTGCAAATCGCTGGATGAACTGAACAGACACTGTGAGCAGGAACATAACGAGACTCCAACAAGCACGCTCAGACCTGCTCCTAAACCGTCCGCTGTTAGTAAAATAAAACATGCTAAGCCCTGCAGCTCTTTTAAGTCTGTGCCTAAAGGTCCCTTTCTGAGTAAGACGAACAGCATCAGCTTGAAGTGCCAGCACTGTAGTTACTTTTCCACCACAACAATTAGTCTGTTTCGACACTTGCACAGGCGGCACCCAGATATGGTCTCGAAGGACTCCGTGTACAAGTGCTCAGTGTGTCACTTAGTTTATTTTAGTAAAGCTGCTCTTGGAAGGCATTATTATAAAAGGCATGGAAAGGCTGCCTTTTTAAAATATGTGGATGTGTGCAAGACGGCTACCAAGAATACAAAGTCATCATCTCAGGATCATCCATCACCTCGGCAACAGCAAGATAACTCATCAGAGGAGAAACGGTTGGTCTTCAAGTGTCCAAAATGCTCATATGCGAACGTTTCCTTCCATGGAGTTCTCACTCACTGCCAGATGAAGCATCCACATCTTGAAGTAAGAGCAGTGACGCTGGAAACGGCTGAAATATTTGTCTCCAACATTGCTACAGGTTCACCTGGAAAAGGACTCTCTGAAAGAGGTTACTTGTGTAAAAGATGTTCACAAATGTATCCGTCGTTGTTTAAACTGAAATCCCACCGCAAGAAAGAGCACGTTAAGAAAGCAGCTTCTGAGCTTTCAGCTGAACGTGAAGCAGAAATGTCAGATGTTGACGATCCTCCAGGCTCAAGCCCAGAAGCTGCCCCCAAAGAAATGTCGCAGGCAGACATCACAGAAGGGTTGAGCACTCTGAAGACGTCGGACGCGCTGTCGCTGCAGGACGAAGACGTTTTGTACGAGTGCCAGCTTTGCGCTTACTCGACATCCCTTCGGGGATACCTATGGAGACACTTGAAAAACTTTCACAAACTGAATTCAGCTGAAAGGTGCAAGATCCTGGAAAAGTATAACAGGCGTAAGCCCAGTTCCCTGAATCCCAACGATGAACATAAGCGAGATGGCCAGTGTGTGAAATGTCCAGAGTTGGTGTTTGACTCGTCTGAGTCGCTTATCGACCATTATAACACTTTCCATCGCTTGAGCAACAAGTCAGACTTCACAGTGTTATCATTGGGAGTGAAAAAGAAGAAGAGCACAGGGCTTTACAGATGTGCCCACTGTTGGATGAAGTTATGTGGAACCAGGAATCTTCGTTATCACCTGGATCGCCACAGAGCAAAGATGGAGATGGCAGCGAGTAAACAGATTAAGGCTTCACCTGCCGGCTTGTCATCAGATCCCAAACCTGTCGAGGTAGGTTAATTCTGCTAGAGGTGTCTTGATCTGTCCCAGAACTACATTTACAGGTTGATCACTGTGACTTTAATTTGCAGCGCTGCAGGCAAGGTGACGTGTCCTCGAGTAAAAGTGTGGAGAACGAGATGTCAGAAGAGGGCGACGTTCTGCCGTCAAGTCTCCAACGGTCCGCTTCCAAAGTCACTGAGGCTGAACTAGACGCTGAAGTAAAACTGGACAGACTTCCTTGCAAACATTGCCACAGGTTGTTCAGGTCAGTGAAAGGACTACGTTTACATGAGCGCAGCCACGCCTTCATAGCAGCCCTCAACAATCAGGACAATCTGACAACCACAGAGTAAGTGAGAATTTTTAACAACTGATGCAAAACAAGATGTTTCAAATTTAATACATTGTGATTTTTGCTGTACAAATTTTGCAGATTAACTATTAAGAAAAATTAAAAGTGGACACTTTTAGGAATAATTTTTACACGTCACCAAGTTTTTAAAGCTTTACAATGCTAGTTTGTAATGTTACATATTTTACAGCGGTTTTATTTCAAAAGTAAAGATTTTGATTTCCAGAATTCACAAAATACTGTCCTGTATGTGAAGCAACTAAAGCTTAGAGTAAATTTACTGTAGTTAGCCAAAGCTGCAATGTTACCAATGTTATTGTTTTAATATTGCATATTTTGGCCTTTTTGCTCTTTCATCAGCATCAAAAAGTACGTCTTCTACAAAACTGGAACTCTGAAGCCTTTCCGGTGTAGCTGCTGTTCCTATCGATCGAACGTCATGAGCCTCGTGCGAAGCCACATTCTGAAAAACCATCAAGGTCAGAAACGTCTAAACTCTAGAGTGGAATCCTGCATGAGAACAGTGTAAAAGCAAGAATTTCTTCTTAGCCACAAGAGGAAGTATTTCAGGAATGACACCAGTCTCCTCCTGCCTCCTATTATTTCCACTCCGAAGATGTATAAAGGAACCTGATTGATTTCACTGATTGTCTGTTGTTTGACTGTCAGTTCATGCTGATGGATTATAATATCCATTCAAGACTGAATCCTATAAATAATAATTACCTTATTTTTTCAGCCTATAAGTCATGAATTTTTCCATAATTTACATGCCCTACGACTTATACACTGAAGCGACTTATTTATGTATTTTTTTCCCCATATTTATAAACCAAATTTTGGCTGATATATGACCATTTTCATTCATTCCGACTGAACATTTTGAACAGTACCATTTTCAGCCACTAGATGGCACTCGTAGTGTGACATGCAGTTGTGTCATGTAATAGGTAAAAGTGGCTATTACCGTATTTTTTGCTGTATACGCTGCGGTTTTTTTGCATAATTTGCATGCCCTGCGACTTATAGGCCGAAGCGACATAATTATGGATTTTTTTTTTCCATATTTATAAACCCAAGTTTTGACTGAGGTATGACCTTTTTCATTCATTCTGACTAGAAAAAATTGAACAGTACCATTTTCAGCCACTAGATGGTAGCAGATTGGCGTGGCAAGCTGTTGTATCATGTACAGTAATAGGTAAAAGTGGCTATAATGAGAAATTCAAAAAACAACTGGACTTTATTATACTTTACTTTATCCTTTATTATTATTGCCATGAACTTTTTTGAATTTGCCATGTCCAGGATGACTGAGCATCTTCACCAGCTATTAATGACACAATCAGCTTGCCATAGTCTTCCACCTTCATTCTGCTCACTGCATGGAGCAACCGTCAAACCAGCTTCGTTTCGCTGCATCGCCCCGGCGAAATGCAGCTAATTTGACCATTAAAGTGCCTTTTTTAAGTAAAAGTTAGACAGAGACACACCTTTACTATAATTTCAAGCAAACAAATATTTGTTTTTAAGTGTTATTCTTGTTAAAGTCCTCCCGTGCACGCTCCCGCAGCCGCAATTTGGCAGCCAATCGATTTTTGGCACAACACCAGTCCACGTTTCTGGGTTGTCAGTGGTTACACATAACAAATGCAACGCGTTAGCAGTGATGCTTAATAGATGTGATTTATATGGCGAAGCGACGTATTTATGGATTTTTCCACTTTATTAGACATATTTGGACTGATACAACTTATAGGGCGGTGCGACGTGTACGGTGGAAAATACGGTAAACTTTGCCTAACGTGCCCATGTTTGGTTAAGTCAAGTTAAAATATGGGTTGTCGCAAACACACTGCCATTTGATACAGTACCGTATTTTCCGGCGTATAAGTCGCAGTTTTTTTTACTGATTTTCATGCCCTGCGACTTATTTATGGATTTTTTCCCATGTTTTTAGACCCATTTTTGGCTGAGAAATGACCGTTTCCCTTCATTCTGACTGGGAATGTTTATTCAGATGAACGGACCATTATGTGCAGAAAAGTTCAGCTCTGACACAATTTTACTATAATTTTCAGCAAACAAATAATAGTTTTTAAGTGTTAATCTTGGGTTGTCAGCGGTGATGCGTAACATACGCGACGCGTCAGCGGTGATGCATAATAGGTGCGACTTATACGGCGGTGCGACTTGTTCATGGATTTTTCCAAATTATTAGACAAAATTGGACAATGCGACTTTTACGGCGGTGCGACTTATACGGCGGCAAATACGGTACTCTGTCTTACTACGGCTGACTTTTGTTCTTCTTTCAAGTGCATACCGCTTTCTCTCCAAGTTCTCGTCCACCTGTTTCCCGTTGTCACCGCAGACCACAATGTCATCTGCTAACAGCTTCTGACCATTTGTGGTTTAAAATAAAGAAAGTGAACATGTTGACAAAAAAAAGTGAGAAAGTCCATTCCTAATATGTCTACAGCAGATTAACAGTATCTGAAAGTCATGTCTTAAAGAAAGAAAAACTGAAGATTTATTGAATATCTGAAACAGAACCCAAGTGATGCATCATCTTTCAGTCCATCTTCTGTTGTATAACAAGATACCAGCTAATAGCCTTTTGAAATTCACTTTGTTGGTGCTTAAATACTGTTTTGCATGTGTTTAAACTGTGTTATATTTAGTATTTTTTATAGAGAGTTTTTAAGTGAACAAGCTGAGCTTTGACATAAGCTGTTGGGGAAACAGTGCCTAAATATCCCATTTAAAACCTGTTCTTAGCTATGTTGTAACCTGAAGAACTACCATACATTAAAATATATTTTTTTCAAAAGACCAGCTGATTGGTAGCAAAAAATAAAGCGAGGAAAGACTTTTTTTTTTTTTACACTGCTATAGCTACAGTATGTTATCAGTTTTTATTGTGGAAGGGTTATTACTCTTCTGCTGGCTTTACTTCAGACATGTGTTTTGCAAAATGCAGATTTTGCTCTACTAATAAAGGCAATTTCCTAAATATTGAAAAATAAAAATGATTATTATTTGTTTCTAACTGCTGGGACATATATTCACAGTGGCCATAGACAAGTTACCAAACTTCTTGGCATCTCCCACACCGGATGGCAAACCTGGACCCCACCATCAGTGCTCGATACACCTGAACTGTGAGAGTGTGGACGTGTTAGAAACCGCATATAAAGACGCCGTGAATGGACGTCCCTCAGCAAGGTCAGTCATTAATTCTCAACTTTTTCCCCTTTTAGGTGCTTATACTCACATAAACAACAAATTGGTATTTATACAAATTTTTACAAATTGTATACAAAGCTCTCAACAACCTAGCTCCATCTTGTATTATAGATCTTATTGTTCCATATTTTCCCAACAGAGCACTTCACTCTCAGACTGAAGGCTTACTTATGGTTTCTAGAGTTTCCAAAAGCAGAATGGGAGGAAGATCTTTCAGTTATCAGGCTCCTCTCTTGTGGAACCAACTT
>JARVGQ010001777.1:8215950-8230736 GCA_031762355.1 Hypsolebias martinsi | reverse complement strand
GTGTCCCTGTGGTGGACTGGAGACCTGTCCAGGGTGTCCCTGTGGTGGACTGGAGACCTGTCCAGGGTGTCCCTGTGATGGACTGGAGACCTGTCCAGGGTGTACCCTGCCTCTCGCACAGTGATAGCTGGATATGGGCACCAGTGACCCCTGTGACCCGAAAAGGAAGAAGCGGGTAAAAGATAATGGATGGATGTTTTATCAAAGGCTTGTAACTTCTTGAAGGAATACGTATCACCAACTGTTTTTCATGCCAGATTTTCAGACTATGATCTTTTGTTGAGAGATGGAGCTGTAGCAGTTTTGGTAACGTTATGCACAATCTCTTGTGGTATTTGTGTCGTTACTGATGCTCGGCTACTACCAAACCAACTTTAGCTCAATATGGGTAAAACTGACTGAGTTACAGCCACTCTTGTGTTGACTGATTGGCTGCAGTGACCATCCTGAATGACGTTGACACCAAATATTGATGTTCATCCAATCACTTTCTGTAAGTTTCATTAAGACCTGTCCTGTCGTTCATTTCAGTAACAGAAACACAGATACAGGTAAAACCTTTATAGCGTGTCTTGGCTTTCATTTTGTGACGTGCTTTTTAAAAGAAATCTTTCATCACACCTAATTTTCTACTTCTTCAGCGGTAATTTCTTACCGATTTTCATCACATCATCAATCTCATAGGGGTCTGACGAGGTATTGCCGAGGGCGTTGAAGGCCACCACGATCAGCCTGTACTCGACCCAGATGGAAGTCTTGTCCTTCCCAAAGAAGCAGGAGTTTTCTCCTGCTGAGCTGTAGTCCGGACACTCGTGGATTCCGTCTAAGCTGTAAAATAGCCAAAACAAGACCTTTAATGACAAGATGTGGGTGCTAATGTAGAGGCGTGAAGAAGTGAAGCATGAGCCGTGCTGCGGGCAGTAAATACTGTCACTGACAACCACGCCAGTCAAATTGTTGTTAGTGATGACTGCAACAGCCCCCCTGATGTCATCTTTAAAGAACTAAAAACAAACTTGGGACAAGCCTCAGAAAACTAAAGCTTGAGAAGCTCAAGAAGCAACAAATAAAATGTACCAACCATTTAAAAAAAAAAGGACAAAATTGAGGATTAGCAGTAAGCAACTACAGCAGTATACATTTATAATACCAACCAGTTCTGTCAACATCTTCAGTTACCGGTTTTATTTTATAGAAACATCAATAACAAATGCACAAGTATTTTCTGTAACGTCCTAAACATTATGACTTTGTAAAGCAAACTCTTTTTCCCCACTTTTAGAGCATGTTGAAAATAGGGAATCTCCTTTTAATTTGGTGCAAAAGTCTAAATATGGAAATAAGTTTAATGAGTCTAAAGTTCATTGTCTTAAGCTGTTACGCCCCAACGACAAAGTAAAAAAAATTTCCCCAGCAAGTACGCTGAAACCTTCAACAGACATTTCAACTTAGAAGGTCTCCAAATGTGTCCAAGATTTGGGAGCCAGGTCATTTTGGGGCATTAATTTTATGGCACATTGTCACTGAACAGTCTTTGGTATTACTGACATCATGTGCCTGGATCAGGACAGGTGAGGGTCTCAGGTGATTCTGGTGTTTGAAGGCCTCCAAGATCTGTGTTTACTTCATTCGCTTGAAAAGAGGGGACCAGTAGTTTTCCCACGTGATACGTCTAGAAACAACAAGTTTTACTCACTCTCTGTAAACTATAAGCAGACCATCTGGTGGCCTTGCACCAAAGACAAACACAAAATACAGATTAAAACCTCATTCTGAGCCCTGCTGATGAACCTTGTAGTATCTGACTCCACAAACTATTTGCACTGTGACCCATTATAAGAGGTCAAAATGAATGAAATGATAATGAATTTCAAGCAAAACTACAAGAAGAACTGACTTTTCTCTCAGGTAGAAGAGGCGGTGTACAGTCAGCAGCCCTCCGTCGGAGCCCGGCTTCCACCAGCAGGTGAACGTCTCCTTGTCAGGAGACCTGCAGCCATCCAGAACTGGTTTCCCAGGTGGAGATGCGCCTGGCAACACAAGTGACAAACAATCACTATAGCAATAATAGCACCATTATGACTGCATCTGCATCAAGCAGAACACGTGCAAAATAGCTTATTTGTTAACAGCTAAGAATTATTTTTATAATCCATAGATTTAGATATGATTTAATTTTATTTGTAAACTGTTTCAGTTTATTTAAAAAAAAAAGAGAGAAAGACTGTAAGCAATGAAAAAGGTCACATTGTGAATTAATGTCAATATATTTAAGAACAAAAGCTGCACCAAAGTGCTGCACAGCAAATATGGCAGTATTAAAAAATCTCCAAAAAACAGAAAGTCATATAAACAAAGTAGTAAAATACAAAACACTATAAAATAAAGAGAACATGTCAAGTTGTCAAATGCCAGTGAGTAGAAGTGTCTTGAACAGGTTTTCTGAGATCTGAGCAGATCTTTTAAAGAAAAGTAAATACTTTGTAATTCTATAAAACAGCAGCAACTTCAAAAGTGTGATTAATAAATATGAATATGAAACTACCGTAATATGCATTTCTTTATGTTTATGTTTGGGTCTTAATTAGTTTAAAAGGTTGTTTGATCTCAGTCAGGGTCTTGATGAAGAATGGCATTTTACAAGATCCCAAGTATAAGATGGAGGCCGGCCATTAAAAACTACCAACAACATTTTAAAATCAACCCAATAACAAATAGAAATTCAATGAAGTGAAGACAGCACTGGTGTTATATGGTCATGTTTTTGTTTCTCTTAAAAATCGAGCAGGAGCATTTTGCACCATCTGTGGACAACAAAAAGAGAGACAGAGAGGTCCGTCCACCCATATAATCTATGGATGTTGCGCTAAATGCATGAACTATTTGACAGACGGCTTTACTTTGGCTAGAAGACACAATTAAAATAAGGACATTTACCAGATATTTTCTGTCCCTTTGAAATCCTGCTTTTCCAGTTGATTATGTCAAGATTTTTGACAGGGTGTTGAAGAGATGAAGTTATAGGCCCAAGAATGTTAAAAGGATCATCTAAAAAATAATAATAATAATAATAATAAAATATAAAAAAATCCATCCACCAAAAAAATACTTCTCTCATTTTCAGAAAGATGAAAGGAGTTTGAGTTTATCTTTATTGTCCAGTAATGGCTTTAGAGAATCACTGTTGTTATTAAGCATCTTTATAGGTGTATACATTTGAAAGTCATCTTGAAAACAGTGAAAAGGAACATTCAAGTTGTTAAAAAACGTCTCAATGGTAGCATATATAATAAAAACAGAAATGAGCCCAGAATGGAGCCTTGAGGAACCCCATGGCCCACGTTAGTGTAGCTGCAGCTAATGGCTGATCTGCTTCTACACACTGCTCAAGCAGAGGTGACAGGATGCTCGGAGTTACTGCGACTCAAGTCTGACAGCACCAAAACCAGAATCTACAGCTGAAAGGTCAAAAAAATCCTTAGCAGAACTGTTTCAGTGCTGCTTAGACAGAAAAGATAATTAATAAAAATAAAAACTTGAAATTAAAGGCTGCTAAAGCAACTGCATTACATCTCAAAAGATATTTACGTATTTCCCTGCAACACTGATGATTTGCTTCGATTCAGATCTGGCAGAAATGAGTGGAACACAGGAGTTACTCTGACAAGGCGTGCTTTCTATTCCTCCTGTTTCAGGTGAACACATGATTTGTGCACGTTTGTTTTTGTTTTTTTCCATCACAGGTGACAGAAAAAGTGCGGACACCTTACAGGAAAGATTTCATGCTTATGACTTATTTTTAATGAACAGACATCCGACAGCGTCGAGCTGCTGATTGTTTCAGTTTGATTCAGTCCCTGTTGCTATGGATGCTGTGTCCGCTACATTGAGTGGTACTATTTTGATGCCTCTCTGACCGATCTGTTGCTAGTGCATGTATATCGCAGTAATTCATGAAGTGAAACAGATCATCATCCATGCTTTTATCTCATTTGCTTGAGTGCAATGCACCTACACTTGTCTTCATTATCTCAAGATGGTACAGAAAGCTGCAGTGAGGTTCCTAATTAGAATAGAATAAACATACTTGTTTTATTTGTTGCTCATGTGTGTGTGTGTTAGCAAAATATCTTGTGATCTACTGGACGGATTTGAATTTAACTTGTAGAAAGTAATCTGTATGCATACATCTACAGCTGATTAACTTTTTGAGTCAACCCAGTTAGAGATGGCCACCACAGCTAGTTGACATTAGCAAACACAATTTTTTTAATAACTTAGTCAAGTCTGCAGACGCTGAGTTCAGATTTGGCATGGTAGTAGCAGAGAGTCATTGCCATCATGTACTCTGAGCACTAACAGATCATACTGTATTTTTTATTTAAAACTTTGTCATGCAACACTAATTTCATTACCTTTAGAATTAATCTTAAAATGAACTTTTAGAGCTTTGTATGGTAAAGCTCTTTGGTATATTTCAAACTTCTGAATACCTTATTTTACCTCAGGTCTTTACAGATTGTTGAACTTATTTTAAAATCTGGAGAAATCCTATTTCTCAAGCACCACGGCGATGGAACGAGTTGGATAAAAATATGGATATTCCTTTAAAAATCAGCTGAGGACTTTATCCATCAGAAAAGCTTTGAATTAGGTTTTATGACGTTTCACTTGTATTTTATTATGAAGCATATTCAATGTACGGTAATCAGAGGAGGGTGTTATATGAATAAGCTTTAATAACATTTGCTTTTGGGGCAAATAAATAATAAAGTAAACATAATAAAATACACAAAGGCATAAAACACAATGGTGCTGCATCCTCCCAGTGAAAGCTGAGCTCCTGCAGACACAGCTCACACAGCTGCTGAAAATGATCCCGCGTTTCGTTCATAACACTGTTATACCCACTTTAGTCTATTAATTACAGCTTGGTGTGGACTTACATAAAACACACAAAGAAAGGCTGAGGTGAACGGACTGGAAGAGCAGCAGAAAACTGTTTTTTCTACGTCAGAAGTGTCTTTGGGAAAGAGACTGAACCCCCATGTTGTTCCAGACAGAATATTCAGAGTTTACTGGTTCAACATAAAAATGAAAATGCTGAATAAACGAAAAGATTGCTATCGCCTGCCTCTGTTCACGCTGGAATTTAGAACTAAAAACATCTTATGATGGGAAATGATGGAGTAGCAGTTTTGTTAAGACCTTGAAAATAATGTCACAATCACGTGATGCCGTGAGATCTTATGTGATCTACTGGAGCTTGGAGACGGTGTTGTGAATGACAGTCAGCTAGAATCACACCGAGTGTTAGTTAAATATCTGTAGATTGGACAGTCACAGCAGTTTTTTTGTTCTCTAGCTGTGGCAGCCATCTTGAAATGGGTTGGCTCCAACGGTTAATCATTTGTAGATGTGTATACAATTATTACATCCATTATCTTTACCTGCTCGTTTCTTTACGGATTACGGGGGTCACTGATGCCCATTGCAGTCACTGTACAAGTGGCGGGGTAAACCCCTGACAGGTCACAAGTCCGTCACAGGACCACGTAGAGACAAATGTCCAAAACACTGTGTTGTGAGTTATTGTCTCTTTTAGAAGCTGTTATTTAGAAGTGACTCAAGATGTTTGTTTTCTTTGTGTAACTCCAACGCAATTTAAATATAATTAAAAATTACTCTGAAAAAACGGATTTAATCGATCTATAACTCCAATCCTGAAGTTTATTGTGGAAAATGTAAATAAGAACAAAATGCAACTGTTTCGAAAACTACTAACTTAACAATACAGTAGAACCTAATAAATAGAAAAAATGTTGAAACTAAGAAATTGTAATTTTTTAAAGAAACATGGTAATTTTAAAAACTATTTTATGGCAGGAACAGAGGAAACAAAATGCTGTAAAAGTAAGTTGTCTGGAAAAAACAGCTCCACAAGCATTTAGCAACTAATTAGGTTAACTGGTATCAAATCAGTAAAAGGACTGGGTATAAATAAATCATTTTAGAGAGACTGAATCTCTCAGAATTAAAGATGGGCAGAAGTTAACTAGTCTGCAAATAAATAAATAAATAAATAAATAAATAAAAAATTAAAAAAAAAAAAAGAAGCATCTAAAAATTGTAGAACAATTTCAGAATAACGCTCCAAATTAGGAAGACTTTTCCCATCATCTACAGTTCATAATATAGTATTGTCAAAAGATTGAAAGAATCTGGAGAAATCTCTGAGCTCAAAGGACAAGGCTGATAGTCAGTACTGGATGGTCATGATCTTCAGGCCCTCAGGGGCCACTGCATTACAGACAGTTTTGGTTCTGTTCTGGAGGTCACTGCATGGGCTCAGGAACACGTCCACAAGCCATTGCTTGAAACCACAGTTCACCGTGCCACCCATATATACTGATTAAAGCTCTATCGTGCAAAGCATGATATGGGAACGCCATCTAGAAATGCTGCCATCTTCTCTGGACCAAATCTCATTTAACATGAACGGAGCAGAAAAAACTGTTCTGTGATCAGATGAATCAAGATGGCCCAACTGGATCAGCAGAAAGTTCAAAAGTCTGCCTCTCTGATGGTATGGGGGTGCATTAGTGCCTATGGCCTGAAAAGGCACCATCAGTTCAAAACGGTTACGCAGGGTTTAGAACAACATATGCTCCCATCCAGCAAAAAATAGAGCAAAGCAAACCCAGGACCGTTGGAATCAAACAAGAATGAAACATTTCCCAAAAAACACTTTAACAACTGGTCTCTTCAGTTCCTGGATGTTTACAAACTGTTGTTAAAGAAAGAGGGATATTTCACAGTGCGACAAACGGACCTGTCCCCAGTTTTTAAAATGTGTTGCTGCCATAAAATTTTAAACTACCTTAATCAAAGGAAAATTGTACAGTTTCTTAGTTTCAATATTTGATTTGTTTACTAAGTTCCACATGACATTTGCAAACCATTCCATTCTGTTTTTATTTACATTTTGTCACAATATTCCAACTTTTTTCAGAAATGAAGTTGTATATTACAAGTGAAATTATAAGACTTTGCTTCAATCAAGTGTTTGATTTTAGGCCGTTACAAATAAGCTGTAGGTCAGTTTTGCTCAGTTTTGATTCCCTTGGTCAAAAAGTATTTCAGAAAGATCAGAAAAATCATTGCAGCTTTTAACTTTTAAACATCCTTCCATCCATCCATCTATCTGAAGTTAGGTCGCGGGGGCAGCAGCTTGAGCAGGGAGGCCCAGACATCTCTTTCCACAGCCACCTCTTCCACTCTTCTGGGAGGACTCCAAGGTGTTCCCAGGCCAACCAAGAGACGTAGTCTCTCCAGTGTGTCCTGGGTCTTCCCCCAGGGTCTCCTCTCAAGTTAAGTCAACTTTATTTGTAAAGTGCATTTAAAATAGCAGCTGTTAAAGTCGGACATGCCCAAAACACCTCCCTAAGGAGGTGCCCAGGAAGCACCCTTACCAGATGCCCAAACCACCTCAACTGGCTCCTCTCAATGAGGAGGAGCAGCGGTTCTAGTCTGAATCTCTCCAGGATAACTGAACCTTTCACTCTAACTCTAAAGGAGAGTCCAGCTACCCTGCAGAGGAAACTCATTTCAACAGCCTGCATCTGTGATCTGGTTCTTTCAGTCACTACCCAGAGTTCATGACCATAGGTGAGGTTAGGAACGTAGACCAACTGGTGAACAGAGCACTTTGCCTTACAGCTCAGCTCCCTCTTCACCACAACGGACAGGCTCAGAGGCCACAATACTGTATTGCAAATGCTGCACCAATCTGCTTGTCAGTCACATGCTCCATTCTTCCCTCACTCATGAACAAAACCCAGAGATACTTGAACTCCTCCACTTGAGGCAGAAACCTCACCCTCAACTTGAAGAGAGTAATCCACCCTTTTCTGACTGAGGACCATGAACTCAGATTTGGAGGAGCTGATTCTCATCCCAGCCGCTTCACACTCGGATGTGAATCGCTCCTGTGAGAGCTGAAGATCATGACACAATGATGCCAACAGGACCACGTCATTCAATTAAATTAAATTCAAACATACTTTATTAATCCCAAAAGGAAATTAAATGTTGTACTTGTAACTTATTATCCTCATTTCATTAAGAGATGTTATAGATATTGATGGCTTTAGGCAGGAAGATCCATCCTGCAGTGAAACCGAAGAAACTGGCCGCAGATGCCTTTCGATCGGTCCACCCAGACTCGACTGGCCTCTCGGTTCCCCCAGGCTGCAGGACCACCCGAATGCCGGGCTTAGCTCCTCCCAGAGTGATGACCACGCCTTGTCGTTGTGGACAGCCGAACAGGGAACGATCGTGGCCCTTCTGCTGTCATAAGCCATGTTTCCTGCCAGTTCCAGGATCTCAGTGGTCAGGCACTTGAGCACAGCCAGCAGGGAGATGGGAATGCATCCATGGCACCTCCTCTTCATTTGAGATTTGGGGCTATAGTTGAGATATTATTTGAGCTTTTGAGATGTTAATCAGTTGCTCTTGGTTGTAGAAAACCACCTTGTTGTTACGGTTACATGTCAAAACATATGTCCAAAACTAAAAAAAATTCAGTAAAAATCCTCCCAGCTGCACAGCATCCAATACCAGAGGAAACAATCGTCCAAAAAAAAATTTAAAATAAAAAAATTAAAAAAAAGTGATTTACATCCAGAAAAAGAAGAATTAGTTTCCAAAAGCAAAATCTCAGAATGAATGTAAGAGAGCTAACGTACTCCAACATGCAGCCACCCCAAGCAGCACAATTTTGGAACTGATCACATCATTACATCATCTACAAAGAGCAGAGATGGAATCCTGAGGCCACCGAACAGGACTCCTTCCACCCCCTGGCTGCACTGAGAAATTCTGTCCATAAAAGTTATGAACAGAATCGTGACAACGGGCATCCCTGGCAGAGTCCAACTCCCACTTAAAGGAAAGCTTTAATTCAGATCCTTAAGGAAATCAGGGCGGATCTCATCCACCACTGCAGCCCTGCCGCCGTGGAGGTTTTTAACTACTTTGGAGACCTCAGCCATGGTTATGGACAGAGCAACCCCAAAGTCCCCTGACTCAGCTTCCTCCATGGAAGATGTGCCAGTGGGATTGAGAAAGGCCGAGAACTATTCCTTCCATCTCCCGATGACATCACTGGTTGAGCTCACCATCGCCCCACCCTCGCTGAACACAGTGTTAGTAAAGCACTGCTTTCTCCTCCTCAGCTGCCACAGTTTGCCAGAATCTCCTTGGAGCAGACTGAATCTTTATCCAAGGCCTTACCAAACTCCTTCCACATCTGAGCTTTTGCAACAGCCAGAACCGCAGACCGCTTGACCTTTTTTAACTTTTAAACATGCCATTTTTAAATTAAATGTTCACTCAAAAGTGCAGAAATCCAAACAAATCAAGCCAAATCTGCGACTCTGACAATCCTTTGAGAGTAATGACCCTTTTATCATCATACCTCTGCATGTCAAAAGTGAAGTATTCAAGGATTTGAACTTACCGTTACAACTCGGAGCTGCGCAGAGCATCAAGAGCATCACCAACCCGAGACGCTCCCTCATCCTGGCACAAAGCGTCACGCTCCGAGGCAGCGGGGTGAGGTCAGCAGCATTTCTTTAATGAACTCCTGTAAACTCCAGGCTCTGCGGCATGCCCTGTTGCAACCTAAAACAAGTGAGATATGGAGGGAAAACAGATCACAACACCAGTAACTGTTCTGAGTTCCAACTGACATAAACAGGCCGTTTGTCGCGTCACATGATCATAAAACGTGATACTTGAAGCAGAACAAACTCAGTTTCTGACAGACAGCATCGTATGGTTATCAGAGATTAAATCTACCAGACAAGAACATCAGTGACGAGAAGATTTTTAAACTGGATCTACTAGATTTAAATGGCCAGCTGTGAAGAGAACGGTCGTTGTTATTATTATTATTATTATATTATTATGATTATGGTGAGGTTGTTAGTGTGCTGGGGATACATATTTCACTGCACTAAAGAAACCCACTGTAATATCATGAAGAATGGTAAAAAAAAATCAGCACAATTATTTTCTCATTATTAACTTTTAAGGCGTCCATTAATTAAAAATTTGTAAGGAAATTTTGTGAATGACCACCAACTGTCACATGCTGCGTATGTTTGCCTACAGAAATACATTTATTTATCTACAGGAACACATATTTATCTACAGCAGGAGTGTCAAATTCACTTACAAAAGGGGGCCAAAATTAAAACTTTTTTCATACTAAGGGCCAATTTCAGAATCTACATTAACTCAAATCAGAAACACCTTTTCATGGTCACAGTTTCCTCATTAAGAGTTTGGTTGGTCTCATTTGACGTTCTCTGTTGTGCTTTCGACATCATAATAAAGATTACTGAAAAAGTTCAAGAGATAGAAGTGTTCTCCGTTTCACATATCTTGAGGGCCAGATAAGAGGTCAACGAGGGCCACATTTGGCCCCCGGGCCTTGAGTTTGACATGTGAGCTACAGGAACACATTTGTTTACCAACTGAAACATATTTGTTTACCTACTGAAACACATGTTTACTTATAGAAACATTTGTTCACCTACTGAAACATGCTTGTTTACTTACTAAAACATGTTTGTTTACCTTCTGAAATAAGTTTGTTTACCTATTGAAGTCAGAGTCAGAGAGTCTTTATTGTCATTCGCACCACATGTGGTACATGTGATGAAACGAGATTATGTACACAGGGTCCCAGTTACATCCAACAATAAAATGCAAAAGAAAACATGACTAAGATCTAATATGTGAACATCCTACAGAAACACATGCTTACCTACTGAAACACATGTTTACCTACTGAAATAATTTGTTTACCAACTAAAACATATGTGTTTACCTATGGAAATACATGTTTACTTACTGAAACACATGTTTACCTACTGAAACATGTGTGTTCACCTATGGAAACATTTGTTTACCTACTGAAACACATGTTTACCTATTGAAACATATGTTTACCTACCGAAACATATTTGTTTACCCACTAAAACGTATGTTTACCTATAGAAACATTTGTTTACCTACTGAAACACATGTTTGCCTACTGAAACACATGTTTACCTACTGAAACACATTTGTTTACTTATAGAAACATTTGTTTACCTACTGAAATATGCTTGTTTACCTACTAAAACATGTTTGTTTACCTACAGAAACACATTTGTTTACCTACTAAAACAGGTTTGTTTACCTACAGAAACATGTTTGTTTACCTACATAAACACATTTACCTACAGAAACACATGTTTACTTACTGAAACATACTTGTTTACCTACTAAAACATGTTTGTTTGCCTACAGAAACACGTTTGTTTACCTACAGAAACACATTTACATACAGAAACACGTTTTCCTACTGAAACACATGTTTACCTACTAAAACATATTTGTTTACCTACTAAAACATGTGTGTTTACCTATGGAAACATTTGTTTACCTACTAAAACACATGTTTACCTACTGAAACACATGTTTACCTACTGAAACACATGTTTACCTACTGAAACATACTTGTTTACCTACTAAAATATGTTTGTTTGCCTACAGAAACACGTTTGTTTACCTACAGAAACACGTTTACATACAGAAACACGTTTTCCTACTGAAAACATGTTGTTTACCTACTAAAACGTGTGTTTACCTATGGAAACATTTGTTTACCTACTGAAACACATGTTTATCTACTGAAACACATTTGTTTACCTATAGAAACACGTTTACCTACTGAAACACATATTTACCTACCGAAACACATTTACCTACTGAAACACGTTTACCTACCTAAACACATTTACCTACTGAAAGACATGTTTACCTACTGAAACACATTTGTTTACCTACAGAAACACATGTTTACCTACTGAAACACATTTGTTTACCTATGGAAATATATATATATTTTTTACCCACTGAAACTCCTTTGTTTACCTATGGAAACACATTTGTTTACCTATGGAAATATAATTGTTTACCTACTGAAACATTTGTTTACCTATCGAAACAGCCAAAGTGACTGGAAGTAGGTCAATTATGACTGAGTCCCTGAAAGAGCTATATAAGATTAGGAAATTCAGCAACTGTGATGTACTGCTACGTATTTACGCTCAGATTTGTTAAAGTTACAAGACAAAAGTATTTGTTTACATTGAGTGCATACCCGCGTTTCAGATTTATATCTCAATATATCCAGAAAACAACTGGAGTAAAATCTTTCAACCTGAACCGTTTGATTTAGTTCAGGATGTTTTTGTGTTTGTATTTATAGTTTACTGTAAGTGCCTTTAAGTGTTTATCAGCTGGCAAACTGACGAGACAACTTTGTGAACGTCCTTATTCCTGGGGCTTTGTGTCAGTCAAGAGCTGCAGAAAAAGACAGGTGAGCTTTGAAATGCAGACATTCATGTTGTAAATTCCTGTCAGTGACGGCTCTGCGGCACATTTGCTTTAAAGCCCTGTGCAGCTTTTTTCCACATTTCTGCCCTCAATTATGGGAAATTTACTGGGAACACTCACAACTGCAAAGTAGCTTTTTGTCAAAGAGCTGACAACCTTGAAATGTTAAACGTCATCTGTCAAAGGAGGAGGTGTGGTAAGCTTTCCTCTCTGAGCAGCAGCCTGTAATTTATTAAGATGTTTCACATTTTCACAATTCTTTTTCCACCATTACAGCTCCTCTCCCCGCGCCACAAACGCAAACGACAGCATGCTCGTGTTTCGTGCTACGACACCTGCTCTGACAAGTTTTAACAGGATCACTTTGCTTGAGCAAGGCGGGACCTGGATGGGGCTGTATTTCCTTATTTCTCAATTCAGGGAGCAGACGAGCTGGACTTCGTGTTCAAAATGAAACTGGATGTTTCAGATTCTGCTCAATTTACCTGAAAACCTGGAAAAAGAAAGAACTTAGCCTGTTCAAAACCTTACCCTTCATCTAAATTTATATCAGGATGCCTATTGAATTCAACAAAATTCAGCTTTTTTTTTTAATATAAATTAGGACATTATTGGAGAGATACATGCTGAAACGTGGTCACCAAGGCAACAGTGTTTCTATGCTGCCTATTTAATACATCACTGAAATGCAGCATGGCTGAGCAACTAAACAGGAGTCTACCTTTTAACTTACTCATTCTGTATTGTTTGATTTTAACCAATCTGGGGAAAATATGCTCATAACAATTGATGCTACTTTATTAAAACATTTCTGTTGAGATTTGTTGTTCTAAAGACAACAAAATTTCAAAATAGATTACATTTTTAACACAAATTGATAAGAATCCTCCTGAACACCCTGTGAATTTGTTTACTCTGTGATAGTAAAGCATGTCATGCCTGGGTGTTACATTATTTGCACAACTAACTGTACAATTTACTCGGAGCTGCCACTTCAATAGAGGAAAAAAAAACTGCTGAATGATTAATTACACATTTACTTAGTTCTGCTTCCTGCTGCAGGACAATAACTAATTTAAAAGCAGCTTTTGAGTCAGAAATTCAAAGTGACAGGACCTACTCACCTCTCTGAGGTCTGTGGACGGTCTTCATTCAGATGATGAGGATTATTAATCTTCCTCAGTCATTCCATGGCCTCCCTCGTCCCCCTCACACCTGCCGACAACAACAGCTGACGGCTCAGGTAAGCTCCGTCTGTGAGAAGGAAGAGAGGTATCCTCTGAGTCACCGAAGGGGCGGGGCTTGTTGGCACGACCTGCCTACCTGAGAGCGCAGACAGGGAATCGAGATGTCTCACTCCGCTCTGATTTTTTTTTTCCACCTTCCAGGCCAAACGTGAACTAGTTTTCTTCTGAGTCACTCACATTTAAATGAATCTCATCAACAGCTCTATTTTTGGCCAAAAATGTGAGGTGAATGTTTAGAGTAGTCTGAACGCATTACACAAGAAGCTGACATGTTTAAACGCATCATGAGTCCTAGTATGTTGCAGAACTGGAAACCAGGAAAAAAAAAAAAAAAAAGAAAACATGTAAATAAGATGACAAATCAAATTCAGGTTCAGAACTAGTTTAACGTTTAAACTAGTTAAGCATTTAAAACTCACTTTCAGGCTGAAAGCTTTCACAATAAGAGCTGCCTGAATCAGTTTCCCAAACTTTGCAGATTATTTCCTACGGTAATTTCCTGGTAAAATAAAGGTTAAAAGAAAAAAAAAAATCAGACCCACAAAATAACACCCAACCCAAATACTAAGAATATACTCATTAATAACCCTGTGCATCAAGGACATGACAATCCAAACAGCCTTTACAGCAATTATTGTATTTTATTATTAATTTATGGTTATTTTAGGTATAGTGTATTAGCACAAAAAAAGGGCATAACTTGCTCATTTATATTTATTTTTTGATGGACTTTTGTCGATGAAACCAGGAGTTTGAAACCAGACTCAATACGGATAAAGGAGACTTTACATGTTTGCCTCTCTGTGCGTATGTGTGAAAGAACATTACATGTTTGCCTCTCTGTGTGAGTAAGGGACCAGGAAGTGAAGCTTGCTGATCTCTGCGTGTGTGAAGGAACATTCACACATTCAACACGTGAAGGAACATCTGGGATTCATTAGAGCCTGAGCAAGGAGTGAAGCACACAGGCCTTGCGTGTGGAGAGCAAGGAACTGGGGCCGCTTGCCTGTGTGACACACACACACACACACACACACACACACACACACACACACACACACACACACACACACACACACACACACA